>VZSF01008250.1:46002-109746 GCA_013398295.1 Chionis minor
CACGCTCTGGCGCGGCTCCGCCGGTATCTGCCGCTTTCCCGGGTTCCCCCACGCTGGGCCGCCGCCAGCGCCCAGCCCCCAGCGGCGGCGGGGCGGGATGGCGGCCCTCGCCCCGGCGGATCCTGCCGAGGGGGCCGGGGTGCCCCGCGCCCGCCGGGCTAGGCAGGCGGCACGCAGTACCCGTCGTCCCTGCGGCCAGGGGGGGAGGCGGGGGGAGGGCGAGCAGGGGCCTCCTGGGGTAATCCGGCGCCGGGATTCGAGGCGAAAGCCGTGGTTGGTGCGGGCAGCGCCCCTGGGAGAGCCGCTGCCTGCACGCCCTCGTTGGCCTGCTGGCTCTGACACTGCGCGTCGTGGTGCGTTGTGAGGTTGTTTCTGCTTGCCTAGGAGCCTGAGCGTGAAATACTGCTCATTACAGTCGTTAAAATTCACAGGAAGGGGGAAATTTACTGCGCGTGGCCTCTTGTGCTGCTTTGCAGTGTATTTGGTTTTAGTGTTGTGTATTGTTGGGGGGTTTAACCCCATGAGTCTCTTTTGATTGTAGAAGTGATGAAATAGCAAGGTTTTGAGGAACAAAGATAGAGTAAAATTTTAAATTAAGACGCATAGAAGCATAGTTCTTGAAAAATAAACCCCTCACCTACTGTCTCCTGCTCCTTGAGCCAGCCATATAAGTGCTTTAACATATCTAGAAGCCGTGAAATGCTATGAAGGGTATGAGTTTATCATCTTGATCCCTTTTTATTTAAGTCATTTGCTTGAATGTCTTCACAGAAAGCAACATAGTTTATTTAAGTAGGTAAGAACATATATATGCGCATATATATATTTATTTGAAGAGTTCAGCATGAAGCCAAATTTGCTCTACTTCTAGGCTTTCATAACATATGTCGTCAAGCTTAGGAAGGCTTCTGCTCTTATTTGAAAGGTGAAGGTGGCTTTCATCTCAATCATCTTGTTCTTGCAGCTATGTTTCAGATTTTTAAGATGCTATTGCTTCCTTCGAAAAATCCTAAAGAGAAGCACCTGATGAAGTGTTCTCATAATGCCCCAAAGTTAAACTGGTGCTCTTTAGCACTTAGAATACAAAAGTGTTTATAGCAACAGTGTTTATAGTGTAGATTTAATGTAAAATTACACTTTAATGCTCTGCTTCAAATAATAACATCTGGTTTGTTTATTGAAAAACAGCAGTGTACCTAGTGGATGGGCAATGTAGGTGATGCTGTCTGTCTTGAGTGGAAACTGACTGAACAAAAGTGCTGTTAACTGATGTTTTAAATTCTTTTTAAATAGTAGTGGTAACCCCCCCCGCTGTGCTGAGGTACCTGTGCTTTCAAGGAGGTCCTTATATGTTGGCCTGTAAAGGTTAGAGAAGCGGCACATTTTTACCATTGTATTATACATCAGTTTGGGAAAATGTTCCGATACAACTTAACTATAATTTAAAAAAAAAATGTACATATGTCCTTTGAGACTGTTTCTGCAAAAAAATTTGTGAGGGCTGTTGTATTGTAGAATGCTATTTAGTAGCGTGTCCAAGCAGGGTGGTGATTAATGGTTTTAAATTTAAACTAATCTCAGTCTATAATTTTTTGTGATATTATCTGTGTTATTTCTGTCATGCTTTTGCTTTGTGACACTGTTTTGGAACATTTGGGTGCTGAGAACTCAAATATAACAAACTGAGGAGTTAAGTTAGCCAAAACCCTTTGTTAACAAAGTTATGAATTGGTAAGTCTTCATGTATTTTTTCAGACTAAGATATTAGATGTTTCTTTGAGTAAAAAAGAATGTTAAAGTGAGCGAAGAAATTATTAAGAAAATAAGGCCTATAAGTTATTCTTTGACTCCTAGACCAATGAAGTGTTTTCTCATTATGCTTGTATTAAATACTGATCTCTCAGGGGTTTTTGCTCACTTCTGCTTCCTACAGCTGTTGGAATTCACAGTTGTTAGTCATGTTCAACTGGCTGTTTTGGTGATTATGTTTCTGAAGCTTGGAGAAAAAGAAAAAAATTACCAAATGTGCTCCCCTACTTCTTGGCTGTTCCTGAAAGAGCTCTTTGGCTTAGCACCTTTGACAACAATCTTTGGATGTTTGGTTTTTCATTTTTTGGGGCCTTGTAGGGTGTTCTATATTACTTCCACTTGCTCTGACCGTCCTCCTATTTACATTTCATCTCCGGCGTGTTCCACAGCAAAGGAGCTTGTGGCTGTGATAAGTACATTTTACTCTCTTATTATTAAGTGGAAAGAGGGCAGGCTTCTCTAGCAGAGTTGCTACTTGATGCAAACAGCCTAAGTATCTAAAAATGGAGTTTCTCAGGTTTGTGATTGAGACACTGGCTGTTGGTCACTGGAAGGAAATGGATCCTTTAGAACTGGAAGGGATTTACTGGGCCATCAGGTCCTAACATACATGTATATGGCTGAGGTTTAGCTGCCTTTGAAGATTTAGAGATTTAGCTAAACAGCAAGTAGAGAAAATGCTTATGGAGCGAATAACCTTATTTCTTCTAAAAACTGTTTTTTGTTAATTGTCTTGATTGTTTGCCATACTGATGATATTTTACTTAGGTTTATTAACTTAGAGGTAACACTGCACTGACTTAAAATGTTATTGTATACCTGTTAGTTCCAGGGTGTGAGAACAGGACACAGGGAGAATCCCAGATCACTGCTCTAGCCACGCAGTGGCAGAATAGTGGGAAATGTGAAGCAGAAGTAATGACAAATACTGGGAAAAACAACTACATACCTTCACAGCTATTAAGGAACATAATCATTCTTCCTGCAGTTAAGGAGCATTTTGTCGTTTGGCGTTTTTGGGAAGTTTTTACTTATAATACTGCGGATAAGCATGATCTTCTTTGTACAACTATCTGTCTGTTTACAATTAAACAGGATTTCATTGCTGAAACCTCAGGCTGTGGCTAGTTTGCATCATAAAGACGTATATGTCTTGGTATTAAAATCAGTAGCTTATCGAAATCATAGCTGTTGTATTTTAATGCTGTAGTGCTTTTATTTATTGTGGAGGGGAAAGAAAAGATGTATTATGGGATTGTGTCTCAGTGGATTCCTTAGGTTTGTCGGGCTTCTAAGTGTAAATATTGAAATCCAAAACTGTACAGAGGAAGCTTTTTTTAGTGGCTTTTTATTTTTCAGGTTTCCCCATAACTAAAAGCTATTGCTTCAGTAAGAAAATCACAGAAACTGGTTTTAGATTGTTCATACTCTGTATATTGTGGACTTACAGTCACAGCTGGTTGAAGTGATGCAGCAGTTCATAATTAATTTAATAATTTTGTATCCAGAAAGCTATAAATGCTGTGTGTGTGAAGCATTTAATAGTTTCCTTAACAGTGTCTTTCTTTAGAAACTAGAACAACTCAATCAGTATCCAGATTTCAACAACTACCTGATTTTCGTTCTTACGAAGTTGAAGTCTGAAGGTAAGTTCTTGAATATTCTACCTTTTTTTTTTTTTTGCCTTACTTTTTAATGTGCTCAATTGTTTGGATTGTTTTCTGAGATTTTTTTCCTTGGTGTCCTGCTACCAGTACTTTTTCTGCCTTTTTCTGTTTCATCTCTGGGTTTCTGAATGCTTGCTTTTTTCCCTTTGAATTAAATTTTACTTACGTGTAAGTAAGATTCAAGGAATCAGCAAGAACATATATCCTAAGTTTTAACTAGTGTTTTGGTTGTGATGTCAGCTTACTTTGGGAGGAAGGAAACAAAGAGGAGGAAGAAAGTACATTTTCATACCTGAAGGCCAGAGTATATGCCGAATATGCCAATGTTTTTGTGTTTTATGTAGGAAGTCTCCTGATCATCTGTAAGGCCTTGGGGGACTACATCAAGTTTGAGAGAGAGAGAGCTTTCAAGACCTGAATCAGCCAGTGTATTAAATTTTTGAACAAGGTGCCAGTGTAGATACACAATGTGCTTTATACCATTAACAGAAAAAGGAAAAGCAGAGTGAGTCCAGTAGTGGTATATGGAGTCTGTACAAAAGGGTATGACAAGAAGGGTGTTCCAGACTTTTCTTTTTTTCCCTCATACTTGTTTTGTAACGCTGCTTTACTTGCTAATTTCCCCTTCTTCATTCATTTCACCACTTGAGCTTGAGGTTCTAGATACTGATATGCACCCAGTGATGCATGAGAATCTATCTTCCCAACAGATCTACTTAGATTATCCAGTAGTTTTCTTTCACCCGTCTTAGTGCTTAGACACATCAGCCTCTTTGGAACTGGATAAATAGCAGGAGATGTTAACTATTGCAACATGGATGTATAAAGCTATTTTATTGGGGCGGGGGGGGGCGGGGAAGGGTCTGGCAGATTGAGGGGGCAAGCAAGTTAATTTCTAAGAAGAGGTGTTTGGTATCACACCGCACTGATAACTCTCACAGGTACATCAGGTCTTTAGTGAGGCTGCTGAGAAGCAGCTGTTGCTTCAGAGCTGCTATTGTCCTGCATCAGTGACATTTTTAGAGTCACAGTCTTTTGTCCAAAGCAACTATTTTTTGACTTTGTATTTCTAGTTCAGGAAGCTTGCAGAATGTTGAGGGTGCGTAACTGAGCCCGGTGTTGGTGCTTTTCATAGTATTTGCCAAGTTCTAAATACCTTGTTACCTCGCTTGGGTAGGACTAATGAACAGAAGTCTGTTCAAAGCAAATCCAACCAACATCCCTCCATTGTCCATCATTATTCCTGCCTAAGCAAGGTAAAGACTCTGTTAGAATTGCTATTCAGCAGCTACAATACTCTTGCATACTCTTTTGGACCAGTAGGGGAAAATGTGATCAACTCATCAGGTAGATAACTGTCTTCAAATAACTGTCTTCAACTGGGGAAGTATTCCTTACTTTCCTCTGCTGGAGACGGTTCTGTTGGCAGTCTGTCCTATGGCCTTGCCAAGTTTCTTGGCTAGAGGAAAGAACTAGCGTGCTTTATGCCATAGACAAGCATGGATTTTCATACTGTTGGAAGTTCATGCTCTTGTTATTACCATCCCAGCAGGAGTCATAAAAATAAGCTTCCAACATCACTGACAACTTATTCAATAAAAATTAAGGTGTTTTGGTAGTGCATGAGGGAAAAGAGCTTGGTTTGATAGCAGGTGGGACTAACCTTTGGTTCAGTTTTTGCCACTGTTGAAACCACTGCTGATAAAACTGCATCCGGATACGTTTAGGTGACAGCTCCTGAATGTGGGAATTCTGTAATGGTTGGCTGAAATGTGTGTTAAATAGCCTTATTTTACTGTGATCTTACTGTGCTTTTACTGTGATTTTACTGGAGGTTGTACCAAATTATATCTGGCCTGAGTCTTACGTCTCTGTGGGCAAAAAACTTTGCAAGCAAACTTTCAGTTACAAGCAAACAAGTTTGCTTCCAAAGCTGGCTGTTTCACTGAGGTCTTGCCTGTAAGATACTTAGGTAAACCTTAAAATTAAAAAAAAAAAAATTTAAAGTAGGGAATTTGCTTTGTTTTAGCACTAGAGCTATTATTTTGCAGTTGCAAAAAGTGTAATTTCTGTTCCCCTCCTGTGTTAGCTTCATCAGGCTGCTGTGTTTGAATGCTTGTGACTTGCTGGTTTTAGGTCTATTGTGATACTCCTATACATATGTGGTGGTTTTCTTGTTTTTTGTTTTTAAATTCTGTGTGGCTTGTTAAGTTGTCAAAGCTTGTTAAGCTTGGGTCTTCCTGAAAACAGGTGTTACCCTGCTACCATTTCATCACTGAAAATATATGACCTGCCTTGCAGCTATGGCGTATACATGTCTTAGCTTTAAGCACTTTTTCCTTTTCCTTTTTTTAACTAGTGTGCATTTCTAAAGATAACGTCATGAATCTGGATGAATCCCAATGTTACAAATATCACAGAATATAAAAAATCTTGAGGAAACAGCATTCAGTCCTGGAAGTCACACAGTAGGCGTGCGGATGGAATAAAATACGATCGTAAGCCATTAAAGATTGAGGTATAGGTCTCTAGAATGTACTTCACAGGCACGATGCTGAGAGATCTTCCTTAGCTGTTTGAGATGAAGTCCAGATTAACTGAAAAATATTTGAATTGAAGGAACTTGGTTTTACTAATATCTGTAAATGAAAATATTACTCAGATGCTGTCAGTGTAGCTGTTCCTTCTTGGTTTGGCAGGTATAGAACCTCGCAGATAATGTAGTGACACTGACCTGCCTTAGGGTTGGTTTTGTGGTTTGGGTTGTTTTGGTTTTTTTTCTGATGTCACCTCAGCTGAGCTCAGAATCCTGTAGGCTTCTGTATTCTGTTAATGAGTTGTTTTCTGGAGTGTGTGCGTGTTGTTGCTGCTTCTTGGATTGCTTTCTCTACTTTATGTGTGGCTGACTGGAACGGTCCAGTGCTGCAAGGGACTGTCAGCTTTGCCTCTGTTGTTGCTTTCTTCGCTTACCTGCAGCTTCCCTTCTTTATTCCAAGTCATGCCTGTAAATCCTCTTTTCCTTGCTCGCATTTTTGCTTCTGTAGTCCAAGTCTGTTTGCTTGAAGGAAAATGTGAGAAAGTATTGTCCTAATTTCAGCCTCGTTGCTGTCTTAGTCCTAGTC
The DNA here is from genome assembly GCA_013398295.1 of Chionis minor. Classification (NCBI taxonomy): domain Eukaryota; kingdom Metazoa; phylum Chordata; class Aves; order Charadriiformes; family Chionidae; genus Chionis; species Chionis minor. The sequence continues at coordinate 52,601 of VZSF01008250.1, forward strand.
TCTAGTTAAGGTACGTTGAGGCAGTTGTCCAACAAGACATCCGAAGGATAAAGCAGGTTGGAGGAAGGACCTCTAGGTGTCATAATACGGACAATTCATACACTAAGCATGAGTTTGTTTAAGACCTTGTTGATCATAATGATGAAATTCATAAAGTTGTCTGTATCAAAACCTTGCTTTGTTTATACCTTCTGTAAATGAATGTTTGTAAGATTCCTTTTTTCCCACCCATCTAAACTAGACTGACAAAAATAGAATCCTTCTTAATGGATCTGTCTTGTCCTTTTGTAGGACAACTTTGTCAATTCCCTGGTGTTTTCTTACTATTTTTATCCTGGAATTACACCATGGTTTATCATATGTAGCATCCTGAATTTTGTGAATGAGAGGTGGATCTGCCTTGAGCTAAATTACCAAAAGATAACGTCTATTGTCATTCACCAAGAATGATCTTCATAAATTGAATCTGTCAGTTAGGGAGCACAGGGTGTGATGACTCCGTCATAGTCCTGCCATAACATTTTGTTGATGCAAAGTTGTATTGGCATACTGTGAGATGGCAGGGCCTGCTTGTATCAGCAAAGACTACTGTGTTGCCTTCTGGTAACATTTAACTCTAAAGAGAAACTAAACTGAGATTTTGTAATCTCTGCAAACTATTCCTGCTATGTTTCTGCATGTATCCATTCTTTCACTCTGATCTTCACACCTCTGAGGGGAAAAAGGGAAGCTGTCTTTATATGGGGTCGGAATTAATGTAGCATTTTACTTGGCCTAATGCGACTTTCATATTGGTGCATGTTTTGTATAAAAACTGCAAGAACAGAAGTGGTGTCGAAGCTTAGCACTTTCTAATGACTCTCTATGTGGTAAAAAAAAGAACAAAACTACTGATATGATATCTATTCTAGTTAAGATTCAGGCTGTCCATCCTTATTCCCAAAACACGCATGTCTTTCCACAGCTTTACCTTTTATGCTTCTGTCATGCTTTAACCTCAGTCACCAATTAGGACCACACAGCCTCTCACAACCTCCCCTTTGTTCCCCCAGAAGGGTAGGGAGAAGAGGAAGAAGAGGAGGAAAGCGGGGGTAGGGGATAACTCATGGCTTGAGTTAAAGACAGTTTAGTAGAATAATAGTGGAAAAGGAAAGTAGCAACAATAATAACAGTGGTAAAAGAATGTATGAAACACAAGTCACTCTTACCACCTGATGAACTGATTGCCCAGCCTGGCCCAAGCAGAGATCACAGATTCCTCCCCCAGCCAACTGCCATTTATATATCAAGCATGACATCTATGATACAGAGTATTCCATTGGCCATTCAGTTGTTCTGTCTATGCCTCTTCCCAGCTTCTATCTGAAGGTGAAAAAAGTCCTTGACTAGTATAAATGTCACTTAGCAACAACTAAAACAATATGCATTATTGACATTCCTTTCATAACAAATCTGAAAACACAGCAACCACTAGAAACGAAATTAACTCTATGTCAGCTGAAACCAGGACCCCTTCTTAGACAAGAGGCAGAGGACACGGTTAGTTTGTGCACAGTATCTGTAAAGTTTTGTGTTTGTCTCCCTCTCCCCTGTCCGCTGGGCTCTTGGCAGGACCGAGGCTAATAGGAAAATACTGAGGCAAATGCATGATGTTCCTGGTAGCCTTCTGCTGGCCCATATAGCTGTAGTTATCTATTTTGTTGCAGCTATAGAAAGCCTTTGTGACTCTGGTTTTGGATTGTGTTTTAGCGCCTGACTGTTCACCCCATCTTAACATGAGAACTCTTGTCTTTGTTCTCAACAGAGTATTATCTCAGCAGATTGGTCATGATCTGGAGTAATGCTATCGCAGTCAAGGATCAGAATCCTTGAGCTGAACTCTTAGTCTGAAGGTGAATGAGCTGAGATTGAGAATGCTGAATTGGGCTTTAAGGATGGTCTTCTAAGTTTATTTCCAAATTGCTTTGCATTTTTCTAAACCGGTTGAAGATAGAGCAGTGTCTTGGCAACTTCTGATCTGGTTCATGTGATGAACCAGATACCACTACCTTACTTTGGCATGGAACATTACCATGGAGGAAAGTCCTGTCCCCACCTCCCCCTCCCAAGTTTTTAATTCAACAGAAGTCCACACAGATGGTAATTTATTTTTTGGTAATCATGATACTAATTCATCTAGCTCTGCAAGGAGAATTTGAAGGGACTTTTTATGAACTGTTACTGGGATCCAAAATAGTCTTATGGGTTTCATGTGAATGTTTTCTGAAGGAATTTAAACTTGACCGGGACAGCAGTTTTTGAGAGTCCCATTTCATTCTGAACTTTCTTGGCATGTTGGTGTTGAAAGATCTTTGAAGCTGAGCAAGATGATGACCATTGTGTGAGGTCAGGTGTTAATTTGCCAGCTACCAGTTGCAGGAAGGTATCTTTGGTGAGCAGGATTAATCCAGAAAAGGGATTCGGCAGCTTTAACTATTTAGTTAAAATAAATGCTCCCTACCACTCCCCCCTGCCAATACCATAATCCCACATGAAGTCATTATTAAATATACTAAAATAATTGACAAAGAGTGATTCTGATTGCATCACAATTTGGAAGTCAAGTCAGATTAATGTACCCTTACAGTTTAAAATGCTGCATAACATATGTAGTGTCCTACTTAAAAAACGGCAAAACATTTTTCCCTTAAGTTCAGATACATGAAGAAGTACAAAAAGAAATTAAGCCTGACTGAGTTTTAGTAATCAATGTATAAAGTAATTGAGGTGCTTAAATATCTTAAAAGAAACCAAGTTATGAGATAATTAATTTTGTCAGATTGCTAAGAAGTCCCTGTTTTTTCCCCCTATACTGGCTAATTCCTCCTTTCTGTGCCTCTGTAGGGATATGTAGTACGGATTTAAGGAAGAAGCTTTGCTTAGGTAGTTCTGTGGCATACAAACCACATGTGAGAAGCAACAGATTATTTATTTACTTATTTTTAGTCTTGAAAGAAACTTTGAACTTATCCAGTGGATTGTGTTATGTGATTCAATGCTTTCCTGGAGCTCCTTATTCTAAGCATCTAGAGTCAGAGTATGGGATCTCCAGTATTATTTCTTTTCCTATCCCTGAAGGCCATACAAGGAAAGCATTGAAACAGAACAAGTAAAGTTTATTGATCATAGAGAAAATTCCCAAAATGCTACCAGGCATGAATCTTCTCCAAACAACCACAATGATCTTTGAGTAATTGCCTTAGAAGAGTCAGGATTCTACCTGAGAATTCACCTGTCTCCAGAGGAGACCAACACACTCCTGGAGAGAACTGTTTCCAGGCTCCTGCAAGCTGCTACCTGTTTCCAGAAGAAACAGAAATGTTCCTAGAGATGCCTGCAAGAGAGCCCTGGGAGCTAAAGGGACTCAAACTGCCTCTAACATTGACAGAACTCCTCAGTTAGCCTAGGGCTGCTACCTGGGGATTCACCCATCTCCAGAGGAGATTAACACACTCCAGAAAATGCCTATGAGAATTCCCAGGGACCTACAGAGCATAGGCCTTCCCCCAACAGAAACAATTCTCTTCAGGCAGCTACCTTAAAAGAGTCCAGGGCTGCCACCTGGGAATTAACCTGTGTCCAGAGGAGGCCAACACACTCCTGGAGATGCCTGGGAGAATTCCCAGGACCAGGGCATGCATCTGCAACCAACATTGACAAAACTCCTCAGGTAGTTACCCTGGGGGAGTCTAGGGCTGCTATCTGAGAATTCACCTGTCTCCAGAAGAGACCAATGCACTCCTGGAGATACCTCTTTCCAGGCTTCTGCAAGGAAGTCACCTGAGAAGTCTTGTGTATGTCGGAGGCAGGTCCATGCTCTGTACCTTGCTGAAAGTCCTCCCAGGCAGCTTTGGAGTGTTCTGGCCTGCTGACTAGCCTAGCGCCTTCATGTACTTAAATGTATTGGTTTAGGTTCTTCAAAAGTGCTGTTCACTGTAAGTGTTTCTGGGCTGAGTCTTGGAGTATATTTTTTTTCTGAAGTTGCCCATGGAGACAAAGGAAAGAAGTTTTCAGGCTTTCCCCTGATTCTTAAGGTTATCAGACTTTAAGTTTTGTTTGCTATGCCTTTTTCTGAAGTTCAGGTAGTCTTGGGTAAGGTCTGTTTTGGCCTCGTAATGAATGTGACTATTTTGGAGTAAGTTGGAGGTATTTAGCCAGCTATTTGAAGCCTTTCCTTAGGGCATCTTACATGCTGAATGTAGTTCTGAGGTGCCTTCTACCTGAAAAAATGGTGCCCCCTACTCATGAGGTTATGTGCTGGTGTCTGATTTAAGCTGATGGCTCCTAGAAAGCAGATTTGCTGAGAAGCATTAGGATGATATAACAGTTTCAGTGTGTGTGTTGTGTTGCAGTGCTGGGACAGGTGCAACTGGTTATCTGACCACTTTCATGAAGCCCTATATAGCCTTATAGAGGAATGCCCATTACCACTTCTCATGTGCAAGTAAAACCACCTTTTCTTTAATGCCAAAAGGAAGTGTAACCCAGAAAAAAAAACCAAATACTTTTCAATACCGCCAATAATGGTACCCATGGTGCTTTTGGTCAGCTCCAGAATTGAGTGTCTTTGCTGAGAGCAATCTGAAGAGCCATATAAAAAAAGCACATCTTGATCCCGCAGTTTGGTGCGAATATCAATAAATGGCTAAATATTACTACTGTTTTTGCAAAGCATTTTAAACTTATTCCTTCTGCAATGACGTAATTCTCACTCTTCAGAACCACATGCAGCAGTGCAATGACAGTCATTAAGTACCAATAATGACTGCAGTTTGCATTCAGCTCAGCGTAGGCAGCTTATAACAGCTTAGCTCTGCAGCACTGGACAAGGCAACACCATTCCTTTCTAATGAGGTTGTCTGCTTCGTCTAAAGCGGCACACCCTGGCTGTTCAAGCAAGTACAGTTTCAACAGTACAAATTTTTGCTTTGTTATTTACGTAACTTCAAGTGATCGATGTTCTCCGAATCAGTAGATGTACTGCTGATCCGTGGTAACTCCCTTCCCAAAGAAAGGAGGCTGATGAAGTCATGGGTGGAAACTGAAAACTAAAGAGATTGAAAATGGATCCTTTCAAAAAATAGTAATAATGAAAGATGACATTATATAAATGCATGTTGAATTAAAAGCAGGTCCATGGTCTCTATTTTATTATTGTAGCTAAATGCACAGCTGCTTAGGAAGAACACCTCCACTAGTTCCAAAACTATTCTGCCATTCCCCAGAGTACAACCTAATATTGCTTATTGAAAATTTGATTATGGTGTCCAGAAAAGTCAGCCAGAAAAAAAAAAAAGGAAACCTGCTTGAGTACCAGCTCAGGAAATAAAAATAAGGTTTTGTCTTTAATTGGGCGTTATAGGGAAAGAAGCCTTAGTGGCAAGGAAGGGTATCAGAGAAACGAAGTAGTCTAGCTTTAAAATATCTGCCTTCAAACACACATGCCACCATACGACTTCCTGTTAAGCTATTCCTATAGGACATACACAGAAGTAGTCAAAACTTCCAATGCATAGCACCCTATACAACACCAGTGTTGGTGAGTGTCCTGTCTTCTGTGCTTCCCAGTGCTCACTTAGCATTTTGAACAGTATTCTGAATTACTCAATTTAGTAACACAGCCTCGTTTTACTCATCCAATTAATCCTTGTGTTCCAACAGCTATTCATATGACAGACTGTCACATTTTAAAATGACATTCACCTTTTATATATTCAGAGAGTGACAAAACTTTTGTTCATCTGACCAAGTAATTTCTGCAGATAGATTAATGACTTTAAAGTCTAATTCATTTGCTGCCAAATGCTAGCTAAGCAACTTCCATTGGGAAGCTCATCATTTCCTTTCCCTATGCACTGGAATTCCCACGAAGGTACTTGTCATCCACCCCTTCCCCCCCCCAGCATATGAATACCACAGAGAGATGACATTAGTTTTCAGATGTTCTTAAACTGCAAGAATACACTGGATTTGTTGCATAGTTTGGAATATTATAGTGAATCATACTCTTATCACACTGAATCTTCATTTCTTATTAAGGATTTTTCTGCTCTTCTTGATAGAGTTCTAGCACTGTAAGATCTAACTGCAGGATCAGGAGGTGCTATATAAAATTTCATTAGAGGGAAAAAGTGCCAAGACAGCCAGTTTGTGGGGATATGATAGAGAATCTGAAAGTAGGAGTGAAACCTGAGCGTTGGTTCTTTAAACTTTTTTTGTAGTTTTGGAAGCCTCTGGTGATGTGAAAATTTTGCCATTCTGATTGACCTGTGGTCATTTTTTGTTAGAATGCAGAAACTTCCATAACTAACCAACAAGCTAATTGTTGGTCAGCAGTTCAACACCCTTCCCATATTGTCCACAGCTGGGTTTTATTTACATCATCATCTTCAAAAGCATAGTTGTTGCTACTTATTATTCAATAAATATGTAACACTGTATCAGTGGAACATTTCCAGCTTTGTTTCAGTGTCTTACAGAGGTTCCTAAGCTTAGACAGTGGTGTCAAATCATTTTCCATGACTCACATGAGTCAATTGAGCACTGATTAACTTCAGACTAGCCGCTACATTTCAAGGTCATTTATGTATTCAGGTACACTGAATGTTTTGAAATGCTGTCAGTCCTGCTTCTGATGTGATAGTAAACCATACCATTTTGAACCAAAAGTGTTATACTTAAGATTACTTAAAAGTCCGGCATAAAAAAACTCAAATCACCAGTAGGATCTCTTTCTGCTAGGAAGCTCATGAAGGTATCTGTGTACTGTATTCTTATGCATTAGGTCAGCAGAAATTATTCAGCTTCTGCTTTTGATATGACGGTGCTCTGGTGGGATCCTTTTATGTTTGGGGTTTTTTTTGTTTTAGCTCTTTTAAGAGACAGACAGCGTGTCATTAATGGATCAGAAATCTTCATGCACAACAGTGACACTAATCATGATTTTTATCACATTTTGTATTATTATTTTGTTTTATTACTTATTATATTTGTATTATTTATTACGCACTAAATCCGTATTACTGGTTAAAACACAAAATGGCAGCTTGTTTCTGAAAAAGGCTTAACAGCTTTAAGAGTGAAATCGACAGAGCAATTTTGCTTTAGAAAAAGTTTCACCCTGACAATTAAGGTTGCCCATATCACAAGTAATAGGGCAAAATATAGCCATTATATATAATACAATATGATATGATATAAATAGTAATCATTATATCACAGCCTGTGAATGGATAAATGCTACCCTTATCCCAGTTGCTCAGTTCTTTTAGCAATCTAGGAATTTACGTTCTAGGGAAGAGAGCATGAAAAGGCATGGTAAAATGCTCAGCTGGACTGGAGATGAGCTATAAAAACCTTGTTGCTTTCACAGTGGCACCCTATGTCATATACAAACCCTCATTGGAGGAAATATGGCTGTTTGAGAATACACTCTACTTCTTAAAAGCACTGTAGTAGCCCTGAAATAATTGATATCTGTGTAATATGGTTATGTGTCCATTTGCTCTGTCTGTAAACTATTAAGATCTGGAACTAGTATTAGAGTCTTGCAACAGAATTGAAAATTTACTGAGAACCTAATTATGATTATGTGATACGGTTTTATTATAAAGTGAGGCAATGTGAGAGGAGACTCTTCCACTGAAAACTAATTTGGAATCAAAAGATGATATCAAATGCCAGAGGTCTGCTTTGCTTTTCTTCTTTTTCTTGTACTATATGTTCTTGTCAACTCTCTACACTTTTAGGTTGACTGAGATAGAAGGAGGCAAGACTGTGATCTTTTGTGATGGCTGAAGCATATGGCTGACAGAATTTATCACAGAATCTGTGAAGACTAAGGAGTGTCTTAGCTCTTAGACCATCTGCCTGTAATCTTAGTGTTACAGCAAGAACTCCATCCAGACCTATATTACTGTATTCTGACAGAGTAGCGGTTAAGTTGTTGAACACAGTGGATTCCATAAATATCCTTGTGCAGTCAGGAATTTTTTTTTTCTCAAACTAAGATTTTGACTATGGTATGGTTTGTTTGGGGGTTTTTTGTGTGGTTTTGTTGTTTTCTTTTAAATGCCTGAGTGTCAGGTTCTGTACTGCTTCTCTAGCTCAAGTGGTTGGTATTTGTTTAGCACTTAGTTCATCTTTTGTCACCTGTCAGTATGGTGATAATTGGTTTTGCTTTTTGTTTTTAGTCTTCTTCATGAATTCTTTTTCATTTGTCAGAGATGCAACTTTCACTATAAATCCCATGTAGTCTTTGTTGCAGGCTTGTGTGATAAACACTTACTATGAAGAATAGCCTTTGTGTTATCTTGGCTAAAGGAATGGATTTAAGATTTTTTCATGCTGCTACACACCATAGGATGGTTAATGAAGAAAAAAAAAAATTGTGCTGAAGCCTCACCTTAATGTGACTTTGAATTTTATCTAAACCAGCTGGCTACAGGGGACTTACTAGTATCTGTATCTCTGCTTCATTAAATTGAAGCTGTTGCCTTGTCCCTTTTGTAATTGTAGCCAGGCATTCTAAAGGATTAATGTTTTTCCTTAATGCACTGTTAGTACTTTAATACCGGCGTTTATACTAGTAGTGGCTAACGTTCTGTATTCCATTCAGATTTTGGTTGGCACTCTGACTTCTTTCACCCCAAGACACTGCTGGCTGATACAGAATGAGTAACTGTTGTATTCTGTGTCTAACTGTGGCTGCTGCTACTGGTTTATTGTGGCTGGCAAGCATTTTAAATCATGTGGAAATTAAAGGAAGACTCCTTTGGCTTACTTCCTTGCCAGGCACAACTTAAAATCTTAATAGTTGTTTATGGAGGGCTGGATTTCTTGAAGATGTGTGTATGTATCAATGGATTACAGTTATGTAAAACAATTGGAGATTTTACTTTTAATTCAGAGACTATTTCAGACAAACCTGAGACTGATTAAGAGTTCAAGCGAGAACTTCTTTCTTTAGATCATTCTGGTCTTTATTAATGATATCTTTAAAACTTTAAACAAAATTACAAAATTACTTGATTTGACTTGCCAAGTAATAACAGTAGTAATACTCGTCCGTCAATCAGACATCATGGGTGTACAGAGAGTCTTGGTGTTATGATGCAATAATATTAGTTTGAAAATACTTTATATTTGAAAGTTGTATCTCTTATTTTGCTTGTCCTTATTTCTGTTGGGTTGTTAATAGTTTTGAAGGCCTGGAATAGATCCACATCTAAACTAATTCTTGGCACAAAGGAACTTTGAACATCCTTATTTCTTGACCAAATTGAGGTTTCATGCAAAAAAAATTTAAACAAGTGGCTAAAACGCTAATTAAAATTAGCTTCCTCTGTTGATTAGGGTTGCTGTAAACTGTAAATTTAGTTGTTTCTATACTTAAATTAATCCTTTCTGTGTAGAACATCCAGATCTCACTTTCAGCATATTTCAGAGGTAGTTCCAAGTTACTGATGCCCTTGGTTGAAGAACCAAACATGAGCCTGCTCCAATATAAATGAAACGTCTAGGGTGTTCTTTTTCTATTCCTCCTCTTGTCCCAGTAATTCACAAATAAGTGAAATTTGCAGGCAGAAAGAGTTCAGTGCAGAGAACTCAAATTGTTGCTTAAACTTAAATTCTTACTCAGTTCAGGTCACATTTTTCTTAAGGTTCACACTATATAACACTTACTTTTAACTTTGTTTAAAGGCTTTTTTTTCTCCTCCCTCTAACTTTTAATTTAATAGATCAACAGAACAGCTGTTATCTGAAGGGATTACAATACCTTATTTTGCAGAAAAATTGAACACTGGTTTTCTGTGGGAGTAGGGGGTGGAGGATTTACTGCATAGTCCCTATATCATTTCTGTATCTTACTACAGTGAAAGCAGGTTTGTCATCCATTTATTACAGTATCAGTGTTGCAGCAAGCCAGTCAGTATAATCAGAATGTCTGAATGTATTTGACTGACCAGTTTCTTTCTTGAGTCCTTTATACCCTGTGACTTCAGATCTATTCCTTGCTTGTAACTCTATACAAAATTTTCTCTTAAAATGTAGAATTTGTAATACAGATATTTTAATTTTGAATAGAATTAGGGAATTGCTAAGTGAATTGATGGGTATAGTTGGAAGGAGAAGTAAGGAAACGAAGATTGCTATCTCTATATAAGCTTTACTCTTGTTGAATTTTTCTGGAAATCTGCCTTATTCCTCTGAGCTGATCAAAGTTTGACTGTAATTTCTGTTGCAGATGAACCAACACGTTCCTTGAGTGGTCTCATCTTGAAGAATAATGTAAAAGCACATTTTCACAACTTTCCCAATGGGGTAACTGACTTCATTAAAAGTGAATGTTTGAACAACATTGGTGATTCCTCCCCCTTAATTAGAGCTACTGTAGGTAAGTTTGCTCTTATTGCTGTCATCTGAATACTGAAAATGTTACTGATATGGGTGAGAGCTGCACTAGTGACGTAAAGAGTTATGAAACACCTAAAACTGTTCGCTTCTGATAATTGTCATAACTTCACCATGTTTTAATGGTGATATTTATCTTTAGTGTGGATATACAAAAGTTGCATTTACTTTTACTTTCTATTCTCTTAAAACTGATTTAGCAATTCAAGTCAGGCCTCTTGAAATGTAGCTAAACATAAGTTTATTTGAATCTACTAAAACTGAGCTTGCCGGCAATTTCTATCCCTTAGAAATAAGGTAAAGGTCTGACTTCAGAACTATTTCTGTACACCGCTTGCATCAATGAAAAACTCCTGTTAGCTAATTTCCTGCACCACGCGCCCCATATGCACACACATGCACATCCTTTCAGGGAATTATCATGCCATGCATAACACATTCACATAATGAGTTTCTATTTTTAAATACCTTCTGTCAGAAAACAGTAGATAAAGTGTGGTGTACAGAACATCATGGAATCATAGAGTGGTTTGGATTGGAAGGAAACTTAAAGATCATATAATTCCAGTGAGAAGTTTTTTGTTATGTGGATTTCTGATTTCATAGATATTTTGGTACACGTCTTCCATAAAGTATGCTTATTTATAATATTTAATTACTTCTATGTGAAGTTGCTTTTCTGACTGCTCTTTGAGAATATAATTTTGTCTAATTACTACAATCATTGTAGTAATTTTCCTTGTCCACTCAAAAAACTAGAAAAAAGTTAAATGAATATATATGTGAGTACAGTAGAGAAAATGGAGGTGGATGTCAGTTCAGAAAGAAATTCAGCTTGTATCAGCTCACTCCTCTTATAAAATAACCTACCAGTTACTGCTTCTTTAGAATCCCTTGCTTTTTATATAGGATTCCTTCTTCAGACATCTGGGTTATGGACTGTATACTAGAGAAAAATGCTCATCTCTCAGCTTTTTCCTGCTGTCTGTGGCTTTTGAAGCTGCTTTACTATGAATTTTATTAATGTCCCATTTTCTTAATGACAGTAGAAGTCAGTCTTTGACTGGCAGGTACTTTAGTGATTTCAGGTTGTAGAGGAGTCATGCTTGCTTGTTTGTTCAGAGGAATTGTCAGCGGAGTACAATTGAGCTGTCTAAAGAATATATTTCAGCTGCATTTGGATTGCTGTCTTAGGGTTGTTTGGTGGTGATGGTTTGTGGGATGCCGTTTTTTTTGCAGGGGAGGGTGGGAGTTATTTGTTTTCAAGCAGTTATTCTTTGATTTCCTTTGGTATGAAGTGTTTGTGGATTAGTAGCTCAATTACTGTTCAGCTTTGAGAGATAGTTGCCAGGATTGTTCAAGCATGTATTAACTCTGAAGATCAGTAGCAACTGGTGAATTGCGTGCTTGCGTAAGTGTTGCTATTTAGTGCATGCTTTGCACCCTGCCGTTTGCAGTAATTAAATATTGGATCTTTGTAGCCTTCTGTCTTAATAGTGAGGTCAGTCTGGTACCCACGGTCCGTTGGTACTCGCTAGGTGTAAATGTATTACTACCTACCTAGGCTGTCTTGTTACCATATGAGTTGGCATGTGCTAGTTAGAGCTACTCTTTGAGTTGCACACTTGTTTTTGCAGTTGAAACACTATCAATTCAATGAGCTAATTGCAAATAAGATCTCTGGAATTCTGAGAGGAAGATGAGCAAGTGCATCAAAATATCATTAGAAAAGATCTAATGCAGCATTCACTCTCCTTTGTGGTCTCGTAGCATCTAGTGCTAACCAGACAAAAACTGATACCTTTTGGCCAAGACGGAGGCAGACTGATTAATCCCAGAAGTCACCTGGCTGAGGAGAATGAGCATGGCAATAGAGTCAATTTTAGAACTGTGACTTGAGGAAGCGTTGGATGTTCTTAAAACTTTTTGGGGATTCTAGTCTGGGCAGGACCTTAGTGTAGCTCCTGCTTAAAAGCAAGCAGGGGTTGTAGTTTTGAGTGTTTAAAAGTAGTGGCGGGACCAGAGAGCTTCACTACAGAAGGAAAGTGAAAGCTAATGATTGCCTCATGAGGGAGAACTTTGTTATGAAGTTCAGCTTTTCAGAATTAAGGAGTTCAGAAATCAACTCTAGGAGCTAGAGAGGCAAAGTACCACCCCAAAAAACCCAACCTTCCCCCTGTCCTGTTATTGGCATGAAAGTTCTGAAGCATTGCTGCTTTTTCTTTATGTTTAATTTTTTTGTTGTAGAATTGATGCTGTAAACTGGGGTTGCATGTAGTTGAAACAGTGACATAAAAGATGCCGTCATGACAATTATGCTTGTAACAATTTCTGACATCCCTCTGGAGTTTTCTCTCCTGTTTAATGCTCAATTATCTCAGCTGCTATAATTGTTAGATTTCACATTTGCCCCGTGAAATATCAACAGATTCTGTAATGCTGTTTTGAAGTTCATTGCAAATCAAATACCATCTATAAAGACTTTCAGATTTCCAGACTTGCAGCTTGGTATGTTGGTCAGAAGGAGGGGCCTCTTTCAGCTATCAGCTCTAGCCCAAACCTGTCAAAAAGCTGCAAGCTACTAAATTGATTATTCTTCTGATGTCCGTGTTTCTGCATCTGAAGTGTTGCAGAGAAAGCCACAAAGGATAATTTCTCCTGTCTTCTGTTCCCTGCTGGCCAAATAAAGCAGCAGGTGGGTGGGAAAAATTTCACGTTTAAGAGAAGATGAAGCTCATTAGAAGCCCATGAAGATTCCTTTTAACATGAACATAAGTACTTAAAACTTAATTTTATGTGGCTATTTCCTCATTATTCTTAAAACCTTTTGCAAAGCTGCAAACGCTAGAGCTGTTGCCTCTCTTCAGTTCTTGATAGTCCAACTTACTATTTTTCCTTGTCCTCACCAAAGTGTCTCTTTATCACTTCAAAAACACTAGCACAGCATTAAAATGGCTTCTTCACAGACATGTACAGGAAGTTCATAGTGACATGTGTGGGCTGAACTGCATACATCTCTGTTGCAAGTGGCAGTGGCTTCAGGTCACTTCTTGCCTGTGCATCTGGAAGCATTTCCTCTTAGGTTATCCTTTTGCTGTCTGGGATAAGCCTTTTGGAAGAACACTTAAAGTGTTTTTTCAAATAGTGTTTCCTTCAGCTGTGAAAGCTTGCATACATTATAAGTATAGCTAGACCATTTGTCATCCTCTGAAACCGCTTCTAGAACCTTGAAGAGATGTTGAACCAACTCTTTTCCAAAACTACTTACCCCTTTGAGATTTAAAACTTCTGTCACATGTCAATCAAGAAGAGTTCCAGGGATTTCATTCTTATATTTGTTTCTGAACCCATGTGAAGTCTACAAACGAATCTATGCCAGATCTAAGTTAGAGAGACAATTTTGCAATTTACATACTTTGACTAGGAGCAAGAAAGTGAATTTATTTTGGTCTTTTTGTGAAGCTGAGTTTAATTTAAAAAAAAAAAAAAGGGATCATTAAGATCCAGCAGTAGTGAAATAAGTATTTTCTATTAATGCATCTGATATTCTTTGCAGGACCGTAATATTCAGGAGAAATGCATTCTTTAAGACTCCATAGATCTCTGTAGGCTTTTGGGAATCTTTTCTATTCAGTTGCAGTTATGAAGAGAACTGGATACAAAGTACTTCTGGAGCTGTAAAATTGTGGTTTACCTCTGTCTTCATTTTTGCCCTTTGTCTTCATGGGTTCTCCACCTTATTGCATCAAGGGAAACATGATGCAAAATATCTTTTAGTTACTGTGTGTCTTGTCCAGAATGTCCTTTGCTCTGTAATGTTGTCCTGTATTCTTGTGTATTTAACAAGAATTTTAATATTTTTTTCCAAAGAAAAATGATATATTGTGAGTAGCTCAATGAAAAAGCTTAGGAAAGCTTTTTTCATCGCCTGTCACTTGGGAGATTACTAGTTGTAGCGGTATCAAGTTCTTCTCTGTTCATACTTATTAGAAGTAACTGTCAGTAGCATAACAGGTTATGCTACCTGTTTCATTTTGTCTTGAGGCAAAATGGACTCATACAAAGTCAGTGCTAGCCTTCCCTGTTCCTGTCACCCAATTAGCTTTTCCTGGGATTTCTGTATGTGCTGGAAACAGAATTAGTGACTTTTTAGGCTGACCTATCTGTTTGCTGGATCTCAGCCAACCCCTACAGCTGATCACTGGATGACCTGCCATAGCGTGTAAGCTTTTAGTAGGTATCTTGGTCTTAGCATGTGTCCTTAATGTTTTCTGTAAACAAAGTAAAGTTGGGAATGCATAACTTACCACACAGAGTTGTAAGTTTATTGAATGACAGATTTCCATATTCATGCTTTTGTGTCATAATAAAGAAGAGGTGACTTGAGGTGGATGCTCTGTACTTACTGGAGGTCAAGATTTCTACAGTGTTTAGTAAATTCAGAGCCAAAGCTGCCCTGCAGTGTTTGGGCATTTTTTTCCCTAGCTGGAATTACTTTGTGCTTGATTTCTCACATCTGAGCCCTTCATGTTAGCAGGAAGGAACAACTCACCTTTGTCTTTCAAAGCCCTTCAAATACCATTTGTAATTAAATGTACTTCGTCTTTTTATGCTTGCCAGTTCTCAACAAAACAAGAAATTTCTGAACTCCTTAGATATTTGAGAGGAGAAAAATGAGAAAAATTGGTATGAAACATGTGAAGGTATGCGAGATCTCATTTCCTTCATCCCTCTGATTCCTTTAGGCATTCTGATAACAACGATTGCCTCAAAAGGGGAATTACAGAATTGGCCTGAACTCTTACCAAAGCTTTGCAGCCTGTTGGATTCTGAAGATTACAATACCTGTGAGGTAAGGAGACTTATAGAAAATAGAAGATTATCACCTGAATTTGATCATTTTTATCTCTCTTCAGAGACACTTTGTATAGTAGTGTGTATGCGTGTACATGCACATATATTTTCCTCAGAAAACTGTGGCGCAAATTTGATGCTTGTACCTGCATTCCATGTTCTTACTGTTCATTCAAACAAACTTGTTTTCTTTGCATAAAACCAAAATAAGACTGCAGGTGGGTGGTCGTAGCATCTCAGCTGAGAAGTGTCCTGTAGTTACTGCTCTGTGATGCGTAATCTTTTAGGTATCATTGGCATCATCAAATTGGCCCTGAATTTCTCTTACTTAAAAGTAGTATTCATTCTTCATATATCTTTAATCTGGAAAAGTGATCTATCATTGCTATATTAGGGTGAAATGAGTTGTTTTATTCAGTGTGTACGAAGGAAAATAAATAAATACCAATATAACTGTTTTAAATTGTAAGGAGAAAAAAAGCCTTGTCTGATTTTAAGAAAAAAATAATCTGGGATCACACAATTCTAGTTACTTGATACTGTCTCCATTAAAGTGTGTGAAGCATTTTGTACAAAATAATGCTCAGAAAATAACATAATGGTCCAAGGTGCCATGCTTTCATGTAGTCTTTTAGTGCTGCTTTCTCAAGCAAAAGAAAAAAAGTCACCACTTGAAAATGAAACTCAAATTGACCATCATATCCAGAGTTTCCATAAAAAACCATGAAAGAAATGCAATTATTTATGTAATAAAATTGGATATTTCTGCACCTGGACATTGACTCCTCAAATAAGAACTAACTTTTAAGTATTTTTAAAAATATGATTGAATAGATGAGCATTGAATGCTAAAATTAAAATTACCACTTATCCATTACTGACTCACCCAGCTGGAGAACTTACAGATGCCAGTATAAAGTGCTTAAATAGAATGCCTTTAAAGATGTTTCAGTTTAACTACATAGCTGCATTTACTGTGTTAATCAGCTACATTTACTGAGTTTACTGTGCTGCTTACCTTACTTACCTGCTCTGTAAAAAAACCTGAAAGTTTGCTTTCTTCAGAATGTAAAAGAAGATATTTTTGTTTTAAACAGGGTGCTTTTGGCGCTCTTCAGAAGATATGTGAAGATTCTGCTGAAATTTTAGATAGCGATGTATTGGACCGACCACTCAATATCATGATACCTAAGTTCTTGCAGTTCTTCAAGCACAGCAGTCCGAAAATAAGGTAGGTTTGGGTATTGTACTGCAGTTACCTGTTAAAATTTTATTTACACAAGCAGCAAAGTTGCTATTTTGTAAATCTGTTTAAAACATGCCTAGTTTTTTAAAATGATCCTGCAGAGATCCACAGAGGTTCCATGCATCAGTAATTTCCATGTTTATCTTAGTTAATACAACAATCTCACCTCTTTATACAGCTTTCAAATGTAAATTAGCCTATGATTTTGAAAATCAAACTGTTTCTTTTAATTTTTGCATATTATTATGAAAAATACAGTGTTGTGGTTAGAACTTAATATTTGTATTAGAAGAATTTTGCATTCATTTTATAATGACTTCAGCAATGGGAGGGTGTCATTCTTTTGCTGACACTAGTTTTCTTGCAGAAAAATGTTTCTGCTTTAACTGCACCAAAACTTTGAAAGCTTTCAGCTGAATCAAGATAAATTGGTTCATCATCTTTTCGCTGTAAAACTGTTAATCTCTCCAAAGTAGTACAAGTATGGAACAGAAGAAAAATTCCAGAATTAAATTGTTATTGCTGGTATTAATTACAAAGAATAGTAGCTTTTACCCTGAAATGAGCCAACACTGTGTGCCTGCCACAAAGAAGGCTAATGGTGTGCTGGGCTGGAGTGTTGCCAGCTGGTTAAGGGAAGTGATTTTTCCCCTCGTGTTCAAGGTGAGGCCACAATTGGAGTACTGTGTCCATTTCTGATCTGTCCAGTGCAAGAGGGACATAGATATACTGGAGAGACTCCAGAAAAGGGCCATGAAGATGATGAAGGGACTGGAGCATCTCTCCAATGAGGAAAGGCTGAGAGCGCTGCAACTGGAGAAGCTCATCAGTGTATGTAAATACCTGAAGGCAGGGAGCAAAAAAGATATGGCCCAGCTCTTTCTTGTGGTGCCCAGTGACAAAACGAGAGGCAATGGGCACAAACCGAAACATAGAAGGTTGCCTCTGAACATCAGGAAGCACTTTTTTACTGTGAGAGTGACCAAGCACTGGCATAGGCTGGACAGAGAGGTGATGGGATCTCCATCCTTGGAATATGTCATGATAGGGTTCAAATAGGATTTAGAAACGCACATAAAATACATGCATACTGAGAAGAATACGTAACAAAGCCTGAACTTGTTCTTGTGGAAGGATAAACTTAATACTTCTCTGAAGCTGAGAGACAGAGAAAAACATGCTTTTTTTCCTTACCACGTTATACAGTCTTTCACTTTTTTCCTATGCTGCAGTGTTTGTGGCTTTGAGACTGTTAAGCCCGTTTCAAGTTTAAAGCAGGCCACTTGCTGACCTACAGCCTTTCCCTTGTGCCTTTACTTAGAGAATTTGACTTTTGTGTCTCTGAGAATGAAAAAGACCAGTCAGTAATGGCTTTGCATGACATGGAATAGAGGAACCAATGCTTCATTTTTTAGTATGTTTCTACCACAAGTGTCTTAGTATGTATCCTACTACAAGAGTGTGTTTGTTGTAAGCTATAGCTAAATTGTTGATACATATTGGTCTCACTAAGTACTAAAAATATTGCAAAGGCAGTTGGATACTTAACAACTAAAAAGGGCATGCTAAAATTTCACCATGTTGACTTGCATGGAGTTGTTAATATCTGAGAAGATCAATAATCATAATATACTCAAAAAAGAATGTCCTTATATACTGTTCAGAACAAATATGCCAGGTGTAGTCATCCTGCACTGTTTTTTATTTACTGACGACTTTATTTTAAAATATTTATTAGATACACCAAAGTATAAGGTGGTACTTAAAATGTGGTGTAGTAATTTTGCTTGGTAATACTATACTTATGCAGATTTGTTCTCCTTTGCCTCTAGATGATGTTTGGACAATGTAATTTGCTTCCTAATGTTTTTGATGCCTGTGTACACTTTAGAAAATGTTTTTAACTCATGAAAAACATGTATTTCAACTGTTCCATTTGTAGGTCTCATGCTGTTGCATGCGTCAATCAATTTATCATCAGCAGAACTCAAGCTCTTATGTTGCACATAGATTCTTTTATTGAGGTGGGTGCGCGTTCTTGGTTGAGGGGTTAAGTCGAATTACATACCTGATTTATCCAGGGTTTTGAGTAGTGTTTCACAACCACCTCTACCCCCAGACTCCCCATTTCTTGTTGACTGTTCTTAACTTCAGTCCCTGTGGATTGAAGTTTATTCTGTATGCTTGTGCTCAGAGCTGATTAGTCTAAGCGCTCTCTAAGTCCCAAAAATAGTATTTTGGAATATGCTTTCTCTTCATAAGAAGAAGAAATTCTTGTTGCATAAAGGTGTAAAAGTAAGGGCAGCAGTCTGTCAGCTGTGATGGAAAGTGCAGTACAAGGATCATCATGTCACTGAGTCCATCTGGGTCTCTCTGAATACTGCTACTGAACATGGTTTAGAAGGGGTTGTATTTGTGTTATCCAGAGTATTCCATTTTCTGCTGTTATGTACTGGTGGAGTTTTCTGGCTTCAGAACTTCATTCATGTTTAGGAAAAAAAAAATTCCATAAAATACTGTTCTTGTGCCAGTGCTAATGTTAGGCAGTGTTTTTGTTATGTGCCCATTACGCATTGAGAGTCTGAAGGTTCATTTGCTAAACCATATTTCTTTAAGAAATAAAATGGTATCCTGAGATGTGGCCTGGGAAAGTACAGAAGTATATAATTGCATACTTTCGTTTCCCAGTAGTGTCAATTTAAATACAAGTTGAACTAGATGAACTGAGGCTTTTCAACTGTTACTACTTTCCAACAGAATCTTTTTGCACTGGCTGGTGATGAGGAGCCTGAAGTACGCAAAAACGTGTGCCGTGCTCTGGTAATGTTGCTGGAAGTTCGAATGGATCGCCTGCTTCCTCATATGATTAGTATAGTTGAGGTGAGTCTCATTTCCCAAATTGCATGCTGAAAAACCTGTTTGCAGTTGCAGAAATAATAACAAGTCAAAAGCATTCATTGGAACAGGTATGTTACTCTTGCACTTGCCTACTCTTCATTTTCCTTCAAGGCTGAGATTGCAAAACTTTCTTCTTAGCCAATTGCCAACTTGACATTGTGTTGGACAGGCAAGGCATATGGCAGTTGTTTATTCTTCATTAAGTTAATTGATCCTGAAATGGGCAGGACTTAAATTTACTGTGGAGCTGCCAGGCATTGCTTGACCCCGATTGAGAAGATGATGTTAAAAGTCTGGGGCTAGTGCTGACGCTGCTACAGTTTACACAGTGAAGCCGTCACGTTTTTCAGACATATTGACCATAACAAGGATAAGGCATGTTGGTTTATGTAGCTGAGATGCTCTTTGAGCTGTTAATGATGTTGCCTCCCATTGTGTTCAGTTGTAGAGGTTGATGTCATTTGATAGTTCCTTTACCATTCCAGATTAGTGCATACATGTCTACCAGAGGACCAGTCAGCTCTGGGTTTTTTGTCTGCTCAACTGTTTACATGTGGACAAGTGGGTCACAACCCAGTGTCAACTTCCGTAAGGACTATGTCCAGACAATGCAAAGAAGGTGTTAAGTTTTTCTTGCTCCTGTATATAGGCATTAGAGATGCATAAAACTGAGGTGACCCTTGACAGCCTTGGCCTGCTATCTAGTCTTCCTATATGTTGCCTGGAGTTCCATGACACCAGTCTTGTCAGATGTGTTCTCATATAACTTATGGCAAACAAGGATTGTTGGTACTTGGTGACAGGGTTTTTCCTCAATTGGTTGAGAATTTGGTTAATTTTGAGAATAAAATGGTATTCTGAGGCAACTGAAAAGGGATTTCTGTTGCTCTAAATCCATGTATTGGGAAAGGTAGCTGCATGGACTTGCATGAGGTTTTCTAAAATGGATGGGAGAACCAATTGTTTCAGAAATAAGGTCTAGCATGGAAGAATACAGAAATTACTATTTTGGAAGGTGCAAGAGTCTTCCCTGAATTGCTTTGTCAGTTGTGTGTATGAAACCAATGTAGCAGTAGTCTGCTTAGGCTTTTTGTTTATGCACGTATTTAATTATTTTTGGTTGAAGGAGGATTAAATTTCAATAGCAAGCCTAAAGATTTGATACCAAATCTCTGAATTACCATTCATGCTAGAAAAATGTGAGACTTCCCACCACCACCCCTCCCCTCCCCGCTATGGGTTCTACTTAATTACATCCTGTCAGGGAATGAAGATTTGGAAGGGAAGCTTCTTTATGATACTGGAAATAAAAAG
This sequence comes from Chionis minor, assembly GCA_013398295.1. Classification (NCBI taxonomy): domain Eukaryota; kingdom Metazoa; phylum Chordata; class Aves; order Charadriiformes; family Chionidae; genus Chionis; species Chionis minor. Next base: position 73,365 of record VZSF01008250.1, read on the forward strand.
TATTTCCATCTAATTACAGGTATAGTTATAACTTTTTATTCAGAAGTGCAAAGGGGGAGTAAAAGATTTTAAAAAATATTAACAGGAAACTTCTGTTTATTGTCTTGGATCTCTGCAGTTTCTTAGTAATAATGTCCTCACTTGAGCAATGAAGAAATTTAGAATATGAATCATCTAACATTAAGGAAGAAGTCTTTTAGCTTATTTTCATGATAGCTTTAAGTAGTCTTATATGTCTGTTTCTACCCCTCACCGCAAAGAAACAAAATTGCTATGGTAGCATAGTCTGGTTTTGTGAACACACTTTGCCATGTCAGTAGCTTCTCTGGACACTTGAAACTTCCATCTTACACAAGTAATTTATTTTTATATTGTGTAGTACATGCTTCAGAGGACACAGGATCAAGATGAAAATGTGGCTTTGGAGGCTTGTGAGTTTTGGCTGACGTTGGCTGAACAGCCAATTTGTAAAGATGTATTATGTCGGCATCTTACTAAGTAAGTATTAAGAATCACAACTCCTATTTATTTTTAAATAGTCATCTTTAAACCTCAGTTGACATGTTCTTGGTTACTTTCATAGAGACTACTGGCTTGCAGTATGCTTAGAAGAATTTGCCCGTAGCTAGTTCGTGTGCATAGTAAAAAAGGCTGTAGCACAGAGTTCATTGAAAAGAATTCTGAGGATTTCAGACCAAGTGACCTCCAGGAGCAATGTAAACTGTGTCACTGTGGTGCTTTACCTCAAGCTTAATAGGCTGTTAAGAGTTACATGGATGCAAAGATGTGCTAACGTGCACTTAAGCTCAAACATTTCCACATGACATAACCTGTTAATATCTGGTGTACCATGAATATATTGTCTTGACTAATGGTGATGTAGGCATCTCTGTGCAATGCTTCTACGTGCGTAGTCATGCAAAAGGTTCCCCGTTTTACAAAGAATGTAACAAAACAGCATGATGTCACTTGGATTTAGGAATTTAGACTTGAAGAAAGCATGTACAATGTGTTGCTTCATACTTTTGTGGTCTGACAGTCGTTTAAGTTTCAAAAACTGTTTTTTCTAAGTTTGAAAAAGTTACCCTGTGCCTCACAATGTAGATCTTTGAATGGGAGTGAATATCGGTGTTTGAGACGTAAACATCTGCCTGTCTGCAACAGTGCTTGTAGCTTTTTTTCTAGACTAGTCTGAAGATTTTGCAATTGGAAATAATTCTTCAGTGTTCCCAGTAAATGGATACTCTTTGGTTTTTGAAATTACTAGGGCAGTTCTCTCAAGATTTTGAGTGGAAGAAGAGAATCCCAGACAGAAGAGACACGTTCTCCTGAGCATTATAAATGTGAAGCAATTTAAAAAATAAGCAAAATTTCAGCAATTAAAAAGTAGAGAATTGAGATTAAAACACCTGCTGTAGCAGTGGTGGAACAGGAGTTGAAAACAGGGGAAAAAATTTTATGAGAAATAATTTTTAAGTTTTAAAAGCGTTTTACTTAATTTCTACTCTTGTAGCTCAAAAGACAGTACCACAATTATTGCATCTACCCACCTACCCTTCCCAACACACATCATGCTTATACTAACAGCAGTTATTAACTAGCAGTTAATAACTACTAAGGTTATTATGTTATTATATGCTAAAGACTCTTCTGGTCTACATGAACATTGATACTGCAATAGTGTCATTTTTTAAAAAAAGCAAAACTTTTAAATGTCTAGAGAAGCAAATACATAAGACTAACATTACATTTCTCTCATGAGCTCTCAGTGTCAGGTTTGTTGAAGCAACTTATTTATTGGTGAGTCCTGTTTAACTAGGGAGCTATACAAGTTTTTCCAATATTTGATTATAATTTTAAAATATTTTATGTTAAATTAAAAGTGGAACAAGATATTCTAAAAACCTGTTCAGGTGGTATCTAACATCTTGTTCCATTTTGCTCCTGTAGGCTTTCTTATAAAACACATAGCTCCTGCATACTTCCTGAAGTATGCTGCAGAAACACCAATGAATTGGTGATAATGTGTATACTTACTATTTCTGCATTCAAAGTTCAGAAGGTAATGTGCCATTGCAACGTGTGAATATTACTGCTGGCCTGCTACCTTCAAAAACAATACTCTTCAGCTGCAGAATATAGAGAGACTGAGTCTGTGACTGGTGCTGGGTCAGTCCATGGTCGTCATTTGCTTGATTTGGCTTGTAATACATATTTTTATGGAGGTGCTTTTTTTTTTTTTGTGTGTGGAAAATGTGTTTTTATGTGAAGTACTTGACTTTTTTGCCTTGGTACTTTTTTTAGCTATACATCTGTACAGCTAAAGTCCCATAGCCAGTTTAATAACTAAGTAAATCCTAATACAAATTATTCAATATCTCTGCAATGTTGGGGACTTGTCTTATTGAAGTAGTTCCACAAGGATAGGAGGGCTTAGTGTAGTTAGACTCCTGTCATTGAGTAGTGAGGTAGTCTTGAGCCACAACTAAATGAAGTGACAAGTACTACTGGTGAGAGTCAGCTTGTTTTTCATGCATATTAAGGGATTTTGTATTTTAACTGAAAACCTTTAAATTTAATTTCTGAAAGAAGCTTCAGAATAAATTGATCATATGGAAGAATATCTGATTTTTAAAGTTGAAAACTCAGTTGTGCCATCTGGCTACCTCTAGTTAAAAGTTTGTAATTTGAATAAACACTTTTTCAGATTACACAGTGTTGATGAACCTTATGACATGGAGTTTGGTTTAGGTACTAGCTTTTGTTATAAGGCTAAGAGTTCTTTCTATTTTGGGTTGAGAAGGTGAGGTTTACAAAGAAAATTATGGCCCAGGTAACTGAAAACTGGCTTGCCTTTTTTTGTTGTTGACTTGACATGTATGAATATTTCTTTGTAGGTTGATACCTGTGCTGGTAAATGGTATGAAATATTCAGAGATCGATATTATTCTGTTGAAGGTGAGCCTCAATTTCTTTTACTCTGTAAGAATATCTGGTTGGCTTCTGACCTATAAATCAGAATGATTCAAATGAGAATGGAATACCGGTCCAAATAATAAATGCCACTGCTGCCATGTTTATTGGAAAGTGATCTGACTTTGCCCGTATTCCCTCCCACCCAATTTAGGCAGAGCTAGGATACTATTACCCATGAACTACTGTGACAATGCAGCCTAAAAAAAAGCTCAGAGCTAGTTCTGTTGCATTCTAGATGAAATACATGGCTTTTTCCATCGCTACATGTCTGTGTACCAGAATTTCTCTTTATCAGTTCTTTCTATTTCATTTCCATTAGGAGTAATTTCTTAATAAGAAGGATACTTTGTGTGTGAGTTTACCTCTCTTGCTTCTGTCTTTCTGTCGTTTTTCTGGTAAATGCAGCAGCAGAATGCAGAAGCAATGGCATTTTTATTAGGTGGGAAGCACAAGTGGGATGTGAATCTTTTTTCTGCTTGTAAAATGTTGAATTATAACTACATTCTTAACTTCCTTGAGCAGTATAACTGGCCTAGTTTATCTGATAAACGCTTTTGATGACAGGGGGATGTTGAAGAAGACGAAGCTATTCCAGATAGTGAACAGGACATAAGACCTCGTTTTCATCGCTCACGGACAGTAGCTCAGCAGCATGAAGAAGATGGTATTGAAGATGATGACGATGATGACGATGAACTTGATGATGATGATACTATTTCTGACTGGAATTTAAGTATGTCAAAGTAACGCGTAAAATGTTTTAAAGTAGAGCTACTTGCATAATACAAGAACCACCATAAAAAGAGAACTTTGTGTATAGGAATACTGAGGCTTTGCTTTTGAGTACAAAAAGTACAAAATTATTGCTGCCATAATCGGTGGATGGGGTGAAGGGGGAGTCTTTCAGATGATACTTTGACTATGTAACTGTATTGGCAAAAGCTAACCATCTGTAAGCTTATTTGTTGTTTTGAATATGGCAGATAGAGCTACAAACACTAACTCTATGCAATTCAACAGACTTTTGGACTTAGAATTTTAGAATACAAGATAATAAAAACCATGTATCACCTGTTTAATTTCAGTTTAAAAAAAAGTTCTTGCACATTGATAGCTGGAGGAAGCTTAATAATGCTTTCCTTTACTTCAGTCTTAACCTCTAAAATTGGTTTGTGTGTTCCATTTTGGTTGGGGCTTTTTTTCATCTGAGTATGCTACTGCTGACGGCCATTACTGATAGTTGTTTTCTATGTGGGGAATTTGGTTGTGACCGGAATATAGTACCTTAGTTATGAAAAGAGGAGATAGCTTTGAGAAAACCACACTTCTGATAGCCTGTGTATGGGTCATAGGACCTTTAGGCCAACAGGCTATGTGGTAAGGAAATAAAACACCACCAACTGATTTTTAAGCTCACGGATAGAAAATAGCTAGTGAAATTCTGACAAATCTGACTTAAATATACTTTGCAAGCAGTGTCATGGAATAATGTTTTGAGGTTTGGACAGACTTTGTTTTTTCTTCCAAGGCCTCAAGTTTTCACAAAAAGGGAATGCACCTTGAAGCTTATGGTCAAACAATTTTGAGACTTATCTGCTTTTTAAATTGTTGTTATTGTAGAAGAAAATATGGGCATGAATATGCTTGTTTCCATAAAGCTGCTTTTAAAATAAAAGGGTTTAGATTCATAATGCTGTTTTTGTCACTACTGTGTGTAGAGATTGCAGAATTAAATATTTTTTGAAAAAGATAGCTGAAATGACAGAGGCTGCCCTGTGGTCCACAGTTTTGAATAAGATGGTGAGGAAGATAAGTTGTCCAGGAATGGTGGCCAGAAAGAGAACGAGAACAGTTAAGAAATCTGTAATGACATATGTTATCTGGACTTGAAAGAATTTGGATTATCTGAAAATCAGAATTGTGTGCCCTCTTTCTAATCTAGAGATCTGTATTTGACTTTCAATTTGAACAGAGAGGAGGCACCAGCACAGCCTGACAATTAACAGCGCTGCTTATTGGTGAGACCAGTTGGATCCTTTATGGCAGATAAAAAAGGAACTGAGATCATAATAAGCAAAAAGTGCAATATAAGTTCTGTAATACCAAAATTCTTTATAAAACAACCTTAGCATTATTTTCCCTAGACATGACAGCACCACAGCAGAAAAACAGTAAGGATTTCTGAATCATGTTTTGAAGTTGTTCCTGATTTTTCTTTTATGAGCTTTTGTTTGCTAAAAACATGGGATTAAAACTTTCAAACAAACGTTGAGGTGTTGCTCTCTGTATTGGTGCATCACAGGGTAGGAGTAAGATATAAAAGCTCAGAGCAGAGTCCCGCAAATTCCTTTCAGTCTCTAGAGTTGGATGATTTTGCGTATTATTACTTTGAGACATGGCTCATATTTGAGCATTCTCTTCTGAATCAAATGCTAGTATTCTTACGCCATTTCTCCCTTCTTAGTTTCTCCAATATGTTACATTGATGTCACAGAGCTTCCCTCATCCTTAGTGTTACTCCAGCCTGAAGTCATGCAGTGTAATATAATGTTGCGATTTAATGGTGTGGTTCCTATCAGTGCATGTTTTAATATCCCCAATGTATAAATCCTTTTAGTGGCTATTTAAGTGCTGCAAAACCGGCTTTCTAAGAGTTGTGGCTTTGCACCAGAGCACCATGGATCACTGTATTGTAATTAAATGGAAGTATCTTTCCTCCTAATGCCTTGAGACTCCACTGGCAGCTCAAAGTTAAAAGTGAGGATTGTATTGCCTAACTACAAATCCTTGTATAATAAGCAGAGATTAACACTTGTTGATTCCCCGCAGGGAAATGTTCTGCTGCTGCTCTAGATGTCCTAGCCAATGTATTTCGTGATGAACTTCTGCCACACATCTTGCCCCTTTTGAAGGAATTGCTCTTCCATCCCGAATGGGTAGTTAAAGAATCTGGTATCCTTGTTCTTGGAGCAATCGCTGAAGGTAAGGCAACAGTGTATATCAGGTTGCTAAATTTTTGATTGGTTCTAAAATAGCTCTGTGATTCCTTCCAGATGAATTTATGTATGCAAATAAGTGTATGTCCTTAGCCATTTTGGTGATCAATCTCTACATCTACTAATTGGTGACTGCAGTTATTTAATTTTTCATTTTCAAATCTGTGCATGTTTCGAGACTAAATAATGTAGATATTCTTTTATTTCTCCTTTTCTTCACTCTACAGCATATATTTATTGGTCTCTCATGAAATATTACCTTGATTTCATAGAAGACAATTGTTTAATAAATTTGAGCCTTACATTTAATTTGAGTGTTTTCAGAAACGGAGAAGACCACTCCTGTGACTTCACAGGAGTGAAACTGCTGATCTGATTTTGCGGATGGTTCTCCAGCTTAAATATAACTTCCATTCCTTTGTACTTACTCACAGTCTTGCTTGGCTTTTAGCATGCATTTCCAGCATCTCTGTTCCTTTTACAAGCTGAAGGACTACATTTGATTCCATGCACGGATTATCTTTCTTTTCCCACAGTGCATAGTGAACATACTTGTTTTCTTTGTTGCTAGAAAACATTTTTGTTGCTTTCAATTTCAAGTCAAGCAAGGCAGAAGTTATTACTTCTGGCAAATCTCAAGTGTATTACTGCCCTTGCTGACTTGAAACGTGTAGCTTTTATTGCTAGTATTTGTATGGTACGAGGAGAAAACTAGAAGAAATCTGTATTTCTTGAGGAAACCTTTTTAATGATGTGATGATTTGTTGTCAAGCCCAAGTTTTTCTGTACTTGTTGTCTTAGTTACTCTGAGTAGACTGACGTAGGATCTCCAAGCTTAATAAACTTATTTTATTTGGATGTACTTGCCATACTCCATTTAATAAAGCAGAATTCCTGGATATCAGGGAAACACTGAAGCAAAAATGTGGTTGAAATGAATGTAACTTTAATGGGGGATTTTAATTATTGTTTATGTAAGGTTTCTTTTTAGGACTTAAATTAGGTAGACTTGCTTTGCATATTGTTAAAATGTATTCCTACATGATAGAGAATGAAAATATGTCCCTTCTAGGAAACATAAAACAAGAGAACTTTTTGTTACTTCTGGCACTACAATAGCTTTATTTTGCCTTCTAGGCTGCATGCAGGGTATGATTCCATATCTTCCTGAGCTGATCCCTCACCTTATTCAGTGCCTCTCTGACAAAAAGGCTCTTGTGCGCTCCATTACATGCTGGACTCTTAGTCGCTATGCACACTGGGTAGTTAGTCAACCCCCAGACACATACTTGAAGCCATTAATGACCGAGTTGCTAAAGCGTATCCTGGATAGCAACAAGAGAGTACAAGAAGCTGCCTGCAGGTAAGCCAAAGCTTAAGCAAAAAACAGTATCCATGGCAATGCTTTTTCATGAGAAACTATTTTAATACCTTTGTCAATGAATGTATGACTTCATTTCTAGCTCTTAATGTATTTCTTGCTCTTTTAAATTGGAGTTGATGCAGCTTCCTCTGGAGTAGTCACAAATTGCTCTGTGTTGTAATAATCCGGAAAACTTAATTTGTATTTGTCTTGTCCTGTTTGTTTTCAGAGTATATGAATCACCAAACTAAATCATTTATTGTAGTAAAACAAATTACCCCTTTGTGGCATCATATATTTCCAATATATGGCATTTCAAAAAACTCCAGATTTCTGGTCAATGAAACATCAAATACTGAAAGTATATGATGTTTCATTGACTGGAAATCTAGCATTTTTAATATGCCTATGAACAAGGTAAATACTGGTTGCAACGGAAAAGTGTCATTGTATCACTGATGTTGTTTGTGTTTAGCGCAGAATTACCAAAGCATTTGGCTTATGATATTCCTTACTTCTTGAAGGGAGATCCTGGGTGATAAGATTCCCTTCTCCCCCTTGTCTGCTGATGCTTTCTTTGAAAAAATAAATTAATAGTTCCATTAATGGCCACACCATTAGTGGAATGGGAATGGGTGCACCTCTTGTGCAGGAACCTGATCAAATGAAGATTTTACATGCCAGTTTGTGTGGGGCAGGAGTGTACGCAGCAGACTGCCAAGAAGATTTCTTCATAAAGCAGAGTTAGATCTGCATCTGATTGTATTCTTAACACTTCAAACATGCAATAATAATATTGTTATTGCACCCCACACCCAAATACCAGTAGTGCCTAAGGACAAGGCTGAGATACGAGTTCTCGTGCAAAGCTTTAGACAGAAGGGGTAGATGTATCCTTGCTTGACAACAGATAAAATGAATTTAATGACATGTACTTACTTAGTAGGTTTGAGTATTAAACACTGTTTCCTTTCTGTCTCTAAACCTTTTCAAACATTGGGCCAGCAAATTTGTTGGGCTTTAATGTCTGCTCCGTTCTGTCTTTTCATAGTGATAGTCTTCTGTTCTTTCCTGAATGAGCAGGTAAGACTACTTGCTTCACACATTTTCAGATCCAAGGAATCAGATTATTTACAGATTCTACTAAAAAAAAAAATTAAAAAACAGAACAACAACAAACAAAACCCACACACTTCTGTTCATACTTTCCTTGTCCAAAACATGGTTGAAATATGCATGTAGTTGAACATGGCAGTGTTGCGGTTGTCAAATAACTTATGTAGTGCTTATAAAGGAAGTGTAATGGGCAGTGGAAACTGTTCAAGTAATAAGGAAGAGATTAAATAGAAATATTAAAAATAACAACACACCTGATCGGGTTGTTTTATTTGAAGTTCAATAGGAGAATTATAGAGTGTTTTGAAATGCTTTCTTTACAGCAGAGATTCATTAAAATTACTGTTGCGGCTAAAAAATACACTGTCTGGAAAACTCCACTTTAAGGAAGATTTAGAGTTGATACAAGTCAAAACATACCTACTAGCTTTTTAAATTGCAAGAAAAATACAATGCTCCTTCTTGGGATGAAGCAAAAAACTGCATTCCTACAGTGAATAGTTGCATGGATTGTTAATGTCTACCAAACTGAAAATTGGTCATAGGATACTATATCTTTTCATCACTAATTTCCGTGTCGTAGCAGGTGTCTAATATTCATTTCTGCACTATTGAGAAACTGCTCCTTTAGTTGGTGACACCCAAAAACATATTTTGCTGAAATATGTTTTGCTCACGTTGTATGCCTTTCTGAAAGGATACTTCATAATATTATAAAAATAAGTAAAATAAGAATGCTAGCCACTTAGTGTTCACAGTTGCATTGTGTTAAGAAAAAGTCATTTCTGTATTTGGTAGCAGGGCTAGTAGGGGATTGTTCACCTCATGTGGCGATGCATGTGTTTTTAGTGCACACAGGCTAATAATAATCTTGTTGACACAAGCTAGGCCAGTAAATCTTCAATAGCTCATAATTTTTTCCTTTCCTTAATGTTTCTCTGAAGCAGCGTGTCTGGGGCGGGGGCTGTTTGTTTTGGGTGGGGTTTCTTTATGCTATCCTTCAAACACTTGACAGACAACCTGAAAAGTTTCCGTGATGCCATGATGTGTACTTTCACCAAGGCTGCCTAAAATTCTTCATCCCTGTCTTTGCTTTTAGTTTTCCATGTCTTTCTGTATCTGTTTTTCTATGTAGTGAACTGATGAGAGTACAGGCTGACACTGGTGTTGTACTGGCACAACAGCACTAGGGCTTCTAGGTGCAACTATGGCATATGTTAAAGACAGTGGGCCAGTTTTATCTTCAGTAAACAGGTTCTGTTATGGTTCCTACTATTTCAGTTAGTATATTGTAACTTGGATACAGTAACGCTTTTCTTGGTGGGGGCTTCCTGCATATACATCACAGATTTTACAGCAGTATTTTTAAGTTTTGTCCATCATAAAGTACGAGCTGCATCCTTACATGTTGAATCAAAATAAGTCAAGATTATCTCAGTAATACCATTTTGAAAACATATCTTAGACGAACTTGAGGACTAAGTACAGTTTTATGTTTAAACAGAAATGGGTGGTGTGGGGCTTTTGGGGATTCTCTTGTTTTGTTTTTTTCCAGGATACTAACTGGCCTGGGTTTTTTTGTTCCTCAGTGCCTTTGCTACTCTAGAAGAGGAGGCTTGTACAGAGCTTGTTCCTTATCTTGCATATATACTTGACACTTTGGTCTTCGCATTTAGTAAATACCAGCATAAAAACCTGCTCATTCTTTATGATGCTATAGGAACCCTAGCAGATTCTGTAGGACACCATCTAAATAAACCAGTGAGTATACCTTATGTTCTGTAGAAGCACTCATCATAATTGAAAAACTGGTTCAGTGGTTTTTGTAGTGTGCTTTACCTGTTATAAAACTGAAATGCTGATGTTTTGTGTAGGTTTTGATAATAACTAAATATTTACAGGTAAAATACATAGACTGCACATAATTTTCCCACTACGCAAATATTCGCCATTTTGAATAAACGATTGTGTGTGTGATGCCCTGTGAAACGTGCTTTCATCGTGATTTTTTTCTCATGCTCAGAACTTGTCAGCTCAGAGGACATATATATCAATACAGACATGAAATGGGACTTCAGAGAAATTATTGGAATGTGTATTTTAATTTCTAATGGCCACACTTTTTTTGGTAACAGCTTTAAGTGTAGCTAAGCTGATCTGTGTGTCTCTTTCCAATGTATTGGAGCACATCATCACTAGAAATTCCTTTATCAGAGAGTGAGACAGGTATTCATTTTATATATAAAAATACAGAATTCTTTGGACAAAGCACAGGTGACACACAGGCAAATATACTGGATGCTTTTTTAGTGTACGTATATTAATTAATAGAATATGCATATGTCACGTACATGCTCTTATGATGGTTATTGAAATTTGTTTTATTTCTCTATAGTGTTTCACATGACATAGACACACTAGAATGAAACTATTTGAGTTGTTTCCATGGCATTTTTCTTGCCATCCGAGACCTCAGACCATCAAAGGACCTCTTTTTCAGTCTGTCTTTGGCCCTGGCCACGTTGAGATTTGACAGTACCAGAAGGAAGCTAAATGGGAGCTCCTGGTGATGGCGGGACTTCCTTCAGTCATTTAGAATTTTGTATCTTTGGATAGAGCATTAGCTGGCACCATCTGTTGGCTCTTTAGATAACTTCTTGGAGCAACAGCACTATAGGGATGCCTTGCTCAACGTCCTTGTGACTGTGGCTGTGCAGTGGCAGGGAAGATGCAACGCCTTTATACAGAGGTGTAAGTGTGTCCTTCTGGAGGGATAAGAAAATACTTTATTCATGGATGGTCAGTTGCTTGAGGAAGAAGTTTCCGGAACTTGGGGTATGGGGTTGGCATCAGGGCAATGGGAAATGGTTGAGAAAAGCAGGTGGCAGATGCACGATCAGATTGCGTTGCTAGTAAAAACATTTTCCATAGGCCCTGAGGCAATCATGTAGATTTGTAACAGACAGCTAGGCTGAAATGAAATTTGGAGGAAAAGATTCACTCTGCAAAGGTACTTCATGTGTTTCAGCAAAAAAATCTTAAGATGCAAATTGTAAATTCCAATATTTAACTATTTTTATGTATTGCAGCAATCATAGAATTACAGTATATCAGATGGGTTTTTTTCCTGAAAAAGTAGAATATTTGTCAGTTCTTAATATGTCAATTCTCTAGCTTTGAAATAAAATAGTACGTAGTGAAGTGTTTCAGCAGCTGATACATTTTCATCCTAAACAGGAATATATTCAGATGCTAATGCCTCCATTAATCCAGAAGTGGAACATGTTGAAGGATGAAGATAAAGATCTCTTCCCTTTATTAGAGGTAAATACTAAATTTGCAATATATTTTATCAGCTTATTTTAGGAATTACACTTTCTACTAACTAGGAAGTATGACGATACAAGCTGACAGTGTTAGGTATTTCACATTATGGAGAAATTATTCCGAGTGTAGTAAGAAAATTTGGAGACTGAGGAAATGTCATTAGGTTTAGCCTTATTCCTTTAGATTTTTTTGGATTTTTCTGCCATTCTGGAGTGTTTTCTTTGATGGGATTCTTTTGGGGGGCTTCAACTGGCATGTATAGGAGAGAGTAACAACTTGCTGATAGTTGCCTTGGTTCAGCTAAAGGTACTGCCTTTCTAGGTTGTGTTTACTTAATCAGTTACATGTGGGTATACTTAAAATGCCAATATCTTCTAATTTACCTCTCCAATGTAAAAGGCCCTTTGGGGATGTGAGGAGAGGTAGTGACTGTTTTCTCTCTTTTTTTTTTTTTTTTAATTCCAGTGCCTGTCGTCAGTTGCTACTGCCTTGCAATCTGGCTTCCTTCCATACTGTGAACCTGTGTACCAGCGTTGTGTAAATCTGGTGCAGAAGACCCTTACACAAGCCATGGTACTTTTCTATTGCTATTCCAATGTTTTCAGAATATCTCCTTAAACCAGTCATTTACTAGGTAAAGTTACGAATTTGCAGGGAGATTTATAGTATAACCATTGAATATCTAAATGAAGCTGCAGCTCTGAAACCTTTTTTATGCGTACACCCCTAAGAAAATCTAATACTCGTATTGAAAATGTGTACTTATTTGTTGCAGTTGCATAATTCTCAGCCAGACCAATATGAGGCTCCAGATAAAGATTTCATGATTGTGGCTCTTGATTTACTCAGTGGTTTAGCTGAAGGACTTGGAGGCAACATTGAACAGCTAGTGGCTCGCAGCAATATCCTGACACTAATGTACCAATGCATGCAGGTGAGATGAGTAAACCTGTTTGATCTAAGGATTTTTTTTCCTAAGAGAATCAGAAACACTTCTAGAATTGTCAATTTTTCTTCCTCTCTTTAGGATAAAATGCCTGAGGTACGGCAGAGTTCTTTTGCGTTGTTAGGTGATCTGACAAAGGCGTGTTTTCAGCATGTTAAGCCTTGCATCGGTATGTTTCTTTTACATATTAAACAATTAACTTGTTGTACAAACTGATAGGAGGCTGGTTTGGTTGTTGTTAAGCTCCTTATTCTGTGGGTTGCCTTTTCATGGTGGTGTAAGTTTTCTTTTTCCTTTATCAGCAAGGGTCTGTAGTCTTTTTTTCCTCCTAATTGTGTGTTTAAAACACACAATGTTCTTATTTTTGTAGATGGTGCAAAAATTCCTTTTTTCCCTTTATTTTTATAATGTAACTAGCTACCTGCTGTGCTGGAATGTAACAAAAGAGATGTACTTAGACCTTAATTGGAATAGTTGTTTGCTTTGGTAAATTCTTGAATTTATAACATTTTTGGTTCTACTAGAGTCTATTGTTACATATAATTTTTTATATATATATATATAAAAAAACCAGAAAACTTGGCTAGAGGGTGGGTTTTGCATTGGGTTTTTGCTTAGTTTTTAATTTTAGTAGGGAATTAGCATCAGTTATACACTTCATGATACTTGCTGTTTCTTCCCGTAGATAGTCTTGAGATACACTTAACTTGCCAAATGAATGCTTGGATAGTCTTGGAATTTAAAATTTATTTGGCAGATGTTATAATCTGATTTTGTGACTAATTTTTTTGTTAAAATTTAATCAACAATGCAGTTGCTTTCTAGGCTTCTTTTTTTTTTTTTTTAAACATAGCTGAATACATAGCTATCCAGGTGATCTGAGGGTTGTTCAACTATATTATAAAACTACAAGTACTTGTAGCTGTGGTTTTTTCTTTTCCCTTCTCTTCCCCCCGCCCCAGCGAGGGAAGTGGAGAAAAAAGGTTTCTAGAGCTACATAAAGATAAAGCCTATTAGAAACATTTTAAAATTATAATTTGAAAAGATTTGCATAGATCTGCTTAGGTTCTGAAATCCAGGTTAACCTGATATATAGCAGAAATGCAGCTTTTGTTAATTCACATGTAACACTTTCCAAGCATTTAAATAGGCTTACATGATTTATTTTTTTAAAAGCTTCTTATTTTCCCCCCTGTGATTTTACAGTAATGGGACAAGACAGTTGTATTGTGATGAGATTTTAAAATGTTGTTCTTTCTAGCTGATTTCATGCCAATTTTGGGAACCAACCTAAACCCTGAATTCATTTCTGTGTGTAACAATGCCACCTGGGCAATTGGAGAAATCTCCATCCAGATGGGTAAGATTTATTTTTTTTATTTGTCTCTCTGCACATTTAGCATGGTTTGTTTGGGGGTTTGGGGAGTTTTTTTAGTGCTATTTTCACATTAAAATTTAAATTAAATTTGAGAGTTTTGTCCTTGTTAGTAAGTTCAGTGTAGCTGATCTCTTTAGGTTATGCATATTAATGGTCATTTTCTTCTGAATCTTCTTCTCTTTTTGGCTGTTTCAGGTATAGAGATGCAGCCTTATATTCCAATGGTGTTGCACCAGCTTGTAGAAATAATTAACAGACCCAACACACCAAAGACGTTGTTAGAGAACACAGGTACCCTAAAATTGAACCATACATGGTGAAGGGAATTAGGGATTTTTTTTAATGATTTAAAAGGTTGCATAGGGGAACAACACCAGAACTGATTTTATTGCTGTGTATTTGGCTTTTATAAGCAAAAACAACTCTGTTTTGCAGAAGCTCTTACAAGTCTCAGTCTTACGACAAACCATCTATCATATATCTAGATTCTTAAAGTTTTTGCTTTCTCACTTTTATAATATTATTATATTTATTTATTATCTGTTTAAGTATTCTTCCAGTTTTATTTGTATATTGAATATGACAAATGTATGCAGTAACACTTAAAGACTTAGTTCATACTGATTTTAGTATATGCATGTCCTTACACATGTGTACTGTATATATATGTCTAGTGTTTGAAACAATTGGCATATACAAAACAAACTCTTTGAATTTACAAAAACTGCACTTTTTTTTTTTTAAAGATGAACTTGTAATATCACACACAAAAATCTAGATCTGTGATGGCAGTTTTACCACAACATACCTGAAATTATGTATAACTTCTATTACCTGGTCACTTGATAACAAATTTCTGAGAAGAATTTTAATAATGGCACGCATGTTTTATGTTCTGGCCCACAGCTTTGCCTTCCAAATTGGGAGCAATCCCCAAATGCCTTACTGAATCAGAATTTCTGAGGCTTGTTTCTTTTGCATTTATAGAGGACATGTTCTGGTATGAAGAGCACCTTCCATACTTCAGCAAAACTTTATCAGTAATTTAACAGGTTTCTAGTTTACTACTAATTGAAAATGTTTTTTCATGGGGTTTTTTCCTGTTTGAAAACTGTCTTGTAAAAAAATGACAGTTTAGTCATCATACCTGGCATGACTGAAAATGATGTAAATTCAGTGGTACAGTTTATATTTTTTTAGCCAAACGAGATAAATTGGAGGTTGTCAATGCATATTTTTCACCTAGTAGTCTCTAAACTTAAAAGCTGCACTTTCTCTAACCCTCTACCCTTGTTTAGTATGGAAGGTGAACTTGAAAAGAAAATTATCTAGTTGTCTGCCATATTATAGGTACTACTTTTTCCAAAGATAATTTTGGAGCAAATAGCTACTTGTTGTGAAATACACCGTGGAATAATCTAGCAATATAAATTTTCTTTACCCCTGCCCTGACCCCCTTCCTCTCCTCTGATGGATGTGTAATACCTGTAACTGAGAGGCATCCAGTACTTAAATGTTTGCTTCCGTCATCGTTAGAGAATTTTTGGAAGCATCCAAACACTGACTTTTTTTTATTTTATTCTCTCAGTAGTTACTTTAAATGTGGATGCGTAACTGCAAATAAATGTTGAGTGTGGTGTACTTATAATAAGTTTGTTGTGGGATATTGTGCTGCACGCCACTAGTATGTGCAAGAATATTTCTGTTTTCTGCTTTAGTTTGCTATGTAATAAGCTATGAAAACACTTCTATGGAAACACAAGTTTCCATCTTAAGTAAAAGTAATTGCATAGAAAATAACTAGTACATGCAAAAAGGTTGAGCTTTGACAGAGATTACTATTCCTTGACTGTAGATGACAGAATTTACAGATAAAATTTAGAAGTGTATTTTCATTTGAAAGCAGCACTTCCAATGCCATTTTATAAGTTAGATCTGCCAAAAATTTCAGCTACTGCATACTGGAATTGAGTAACATCAGGGCCACACAGTACATCACCAGTGAGCTGCAGCTTTCATGGAATGAGTATGTTTCAAACTGCTAGTATATCCTGCACCAAACTTTTATTGGAGAAAGCATCATCTGCTTTATCGCATGTTTCATGAAACTGTTCACAAATGCCTGTTAATTAGCGTGTTGCATAGTATGTCCCTTGGACATAGGTTTCCTTTCTCTGCTTCATATAAATCTGCTGGATTTTAGTATTATTCATGTATTTTGCTTCAAGTAATCCTGATACATTATTCCCCACCCTCTCCTTTTTCTAAAGATTAATCTTTTGTGAGTTGAGCAAACACCATTAAAACACATTTGCATGATGGTATTTTCTTCAGTCTGTCCCTCAGAACAAAGGACCAAACTACCTAATCATGTGATAAAGTACTTTTGCTTTTCATGTGTCCTTATGCCTTGGTATCAGAAGTCAGGTTCTTGTACAGCTTCTATGAAGAAGCGTTTTGTGAACTGGAGAAATATTGGGATTAAAAAATTAATATTCTGCAGTCAGTTGCTGTGAGTTAGCAACCACTTTAAATTAAATTTTCTTTGAGACTATGAAGAAGGCAAATATTTGGTGCTTTTTGAGAAGTCTTTTATCTGTTTAGTGGTTTTAGATAGACCACAATATTTTCCATGTTGACGTATATATAAACGTATTTTTATGTAGTAAAGTAAATCTATTAAAATCTTGAATTCTAAATATTGAAAAAAAATTAAAATGTTCAGAATACTTGATACTAAAACTGAGAATGGTTAATTCCTCTTTAGCAAGAGTATCCATAATAGTACATTTGAGTAAAAACTTCAAAATGTATGGTAGGTAAATTTACTGTAAGAGATTACTCTGAAGAGGGCAGAATGATTGCTTGCATCAGGAAACCTTTGGATTTTGAATTGTGTTTTTGGTGTTCTCTCATTTACTTCTTTAATTTTTCTTTTACCCTGGAGAGTATGCCATATATGTTGCTGCCTCTTATATAGGGGGTGGTAATAAACAGCACTGGTGAAATCTTATGTTTATTATCATACACAGATTCTGTTAGTTTCTGTTTCTGAGTTATTTGTTGTTTTTTCTTTATTTTTTCTCCTCCCCCCTCATTTGCTCATGTCTTGGTTGGCGTTTGGTGGTGTATAACCGTGATTGCGTTACCTTAGCAATAACAATTGGTCGTCTTGGTTACGTTTGTCCTCAAGAGGTGGCCCCCATGCTACAGCAGTTTATAAGACCCTGGTGTGTATTATTCAATCTTTTTTTTTTAATTCATTTTTCTTCACTCTCTTTCTTTCTTTCTTCTTTCTATCTCACTTTTAGATATATTTTCAGTTGGTTACAAAATTTCAATCCTTAATCATTGCCAACCATGTGACTAATCTTGTCCTATCAGGTTTGTGAGTTTTTAGTAGCACCGTCATGTATTCTTTATGTTGTGGCTAACGACTAATTTATGCATGGGATAAGATTGTCACATGCTTGCTGTGTTAAAGCTTGACTATGAAAGAGCATTTTAAAATCCACCAGAATGATAATACAATGCATGCAAATACTGTAAAATTTAAACCGTGCATTACTTTCTTAAAATTCAGTCTGAGGCTTGAATTGCTGTAAGGAATATATGTTTATAGATTTGTTATGTATAAAATAGCTTGCTTGCTGCTGTAAAAGTTAAATAACTGTTCTGTAAGTGGTATCTGACATAATTCATATTGTGATAGTATTATATGTTCCGCTTCTAATAATGATAGTTTCTATAAATATTTCAGATACATGTTTCTTTTGTATTTAATGGAATACAGGTCACACTTTCTAACTGTATATAGTGCAACAGGACAGCAAGATTCTGGAGATGATGCCTAGTGGGAATATGCTAGTAAAGGCTCTGCAACAAGTATTTTTCTAAGCATTCAAAATAGTGTTTCAGATCACCTTAGCAGTGTGACTTATTCCATCAAATACTGTCATCTCGTTCTGGCTTGATTGACGAAAAAGTAACGGAATTAGCTAAGCTTTGCTCTCCAATTTGCTAGGTGCACCTCTCTGCGAAACATAAGAGACAATGAGGAAAAGGATTCAGCTTTCCGTGGGATATGTACCATGATCTCGGTCAACCCCAGCGGAGTAGTCCAAGTAAGATATGCTAACCGGTCTTAACTGCTTTTCTTTACTCATGTGAAATTTAGTGAAAGCTGTATATAGAGTATGAAAAAATTAAGCTTGACGTGATTCTCTGCAGTTCATAATTATCCTGGTATTATTTTGAGGCCTCAAGGAGGCCCAAGTATTTATATTGTGAATGATATGTATCATGATGCTTCTGTAATTATCACCTAACAAAAGAAAGGAGAAGAGTATTGTTAAATTCAGTTTTTGTCTTTTAATTACAAAGAATATATACTTTTAGTAAAAATAACTATTTTGATACTTCTATCAGGCTGTGGTCAGGATCTGTATGAAAATATAAGGCAAAAGTTGACATCCGTAAACCCTTTTTTCTGGATGTAACCTAGGCTTTTAAAACAAGAACCAGAACAAAAACAGTACCCACCCCTTCATTCTTAAAACTTGGGTAGGGAAGATTCTGTTTCAGTTGCAGCAGAAATGCATGAGAGAGTGTTGCGACTGTGGTCTTGAGTTTATTGCTTGTTATTGAGGTGATTGGTTCTTGATCTCGGTTCTTGAACATGTGTACTGAAAGAATTAACGTTAGACAAGTGTGGGGTGGGAGAGGAAAGTTGGTTTTTGTTTTCCTTAACTTTAGTTTTAGTTAATCCAAAACCTGATTAAACAAAGCTATTCCTTACACTCAGCTATTTCTATTTCTGAACACTTAGGCGTACAGTAACTTAACAGTATTGTCTGGATTGACTGGAAAATAAATACATAAAAACCAAAGCAGTTGTGCATTAGGATCAAAGACCCTGCATAGTTCATAGATTGAGTATCAAGTGTTGTTTTCAGACCTATAAATAGAGGTTTCTAACCTATGTGATTGTTTAATCTTATAGGACTTTATTTTTTTTTGTGATGCTGTTGCATCGTGGATTAGCCCAAAAGATGATCTCCGAGACATGTTCTGTAAGGTAAGGTTTCTAAAACAACAATATATCCTAATGATGGTTGTTTTGGATACTCTCTTTTTTCCTTGCTTTGTATTTCCACTGTTAGCACTTACTGCTTGCAGTTTCAGTGTGTCTTTCTGCACTGGTCCTTCATCACTGACAACTTGCTTTAGTAAGTTAGGCTCCTCTTTTTCAGATTCTTTCCAAGTTAACTGTGTGGGATCTAATGCATTCAAACTAGACACAATGGTTCTTGGTCACTTGGCATGAGGACATACTTGCTTTTTAAAGTGTATTCTTTTGTCCTTTTTGCCATGGAAAAATGAGAAAAAGCTGTCTTCAAATGAAGGCGTGCACAGTTTTTAGATTACTTCCTCGTGAATACATGATTGCTGTAGTACAGTTTAATGGTCTTCCAACAATAATTGTGCCTTTCAGGAGCAATGGGGAAAAAACTGGATTGACCAATATTTCTTTTTTTGGTTTTGTTTTGGTTTTTAACACTAGTGCTGAGAGAGAAAATGCCACTTCCAAGAGCATGGGTAGATGAGCTGCCAGTGCTGAAATCTGACACGTACCCTAAGAATTTTATCACTTTTTATGAAAGCAAGGTATCTGAAGACTGTAGCTGAAGCTCACTTGCTAAAACTCTTCTGGAAGATGATTTAAAATGTGTTCCCTTTGTCATACCTGAGCATTCTTAGATTTTTCAGTAGTTTGTTGGCAGCTGACTAATCTGACTCTTTGGGTTACAAGAGAGTCTGTGAATCTCTGTGAACCTGCTTATGGAACATCTTTTTCAGGGAGAAAAGTAGTAAGTTGTTACATATTCTGTTGTACGTACTAATTTGTGTGGGTAGCTATATTCTGTATGTTGCTCTTACAAGAAAAAACGTTTCAGTTAAGATATTACTAGACTTCCTTTGTTTCTTAGTAGCATTTCAGTACTAAATTGGAGAATTCAAATGGACAGATGTACAATCTTACTGCATATGTTGCTAGTAAATAATGTATCCTCTGTTTAGTGAATATCTTGACTTACCCCCCCCCTCTATCATTTGTAGATTCTTCATGGATTTAAAAATCAAGTTGGGGATGAGAATTGGAGGCGTTTCTCTGACCAGTTTCCTCCTCCATTAAAAGAGCGCCTTGCAGCTTACTATGGAGTTTAACCTCATGCACTGTAGCTGCAGTCCCATAATTAGAGGTAAGCACGCAAATCTTCCTTGCTAAGCAGAGCCATATAATGGACTTCCTCTCTTGTTTGCATCATATGATACAATTAATTCTTCAGACTAGAATTTTTCAGACATGCTGGATGAGATATCTTTCCTTCCTATAAGAAGGGAAAAAAAGGGATGATAGTATACTTAAATGATGGTAGCTGTAGCAAAAGCAGTTGTCTGATTCTGTTATTTTTAGAGAAAGAAAGAAAGAAAAAGTGCATGTGTGATATGCACAGTAGTGTATCAAGATAAGGTTGGAAGTGTAGATATAGCAAAGAGCTGGTTCAAGTTAAGCAAAGTGATGAATAGGATCCTCAAGACATCACACTAAAGACACGGGCTCCCTTATGTCTTATGAACAAGTAGATGGCAGATGTCGTCTAAGTAGGAATATTACTCTAGAATAGGAAAGCAAGTTTGTGAACACACTTTAGCTGTGAGAAGTTCAATATACTCCCAACCACATACTAGATGATCTTTGAAAAAATTATGTTATGCTAATCTGTAACTCTACTGTAACTGTAAAGCTTGATGTTCTGGGGAGGCTGATGTGTTTATTATTGCCATGTTCCGTTTTGTGCACCAATTTAGAAAGTTACAGTTCTGTGCAGAGAATGACTCCACTTTAGCCTACAACAGTGATAGTGAATTCTAGAATACATGTGGTGTTATACAACCTTGCTTTTTATGCTACCTGTGAACACTGCATAAAGCAAAGATCCTATGTGTAAAGTAGTGTGATGCTCTGAAAAATTATCATACTACCCAAAAAATAGAGTGAATTAGGTTTGTTCATTCAGTCTTTATATAAATTTGATACTTGTAGAATTTTCATACTGAAATTATGGGATTGAAGCATATCATTCTGTTTTATTGTTGAATGGACAATTATTTAAAAGTCAGCTGAAGATTTTCAGAGTTAGTGACGTAAGAAATCCTGTTTGAATTAATATGATTGATCTGAACAATGGACTAAAAATAAACCAATTTCAAACATTTACATATTTATCAATGAGGGCATTTTAGTTCTGATATGAGGGTGTTTTCTCCTCCTAATGAAGAGGAATCCAAAGTGACAACATTTGTCATTTTTCTTAGTTTGAACTGAAGAGACTATGGCTATCTTGTTTAATCCAATTAAAATTAAGTTGGTACATCAGTAGCAGATGTTTAATATTCTTTCTCAATGTCATAACTACCTCATAATTTTGTGCTAAAAAAGGAAAGGCTTGTTAGAATATATAGGACTGCTTTTATCTTAAATCCAAGCTTAGCCACAACAGTGGAACCGTTAATGTAGCTTTAAAGCATACATTGTTGTTTCAGGAATAATAACTTACCTGATAAAAATGGGCTCCTTTCTTAACAGACTTAGAAGGGAAAATCTAGGCATAAATTCAGTTTTAAGGTTGGCGCCTACTGCTTAAAAAAGGCAAAAAAGCTCTTTGTTTATGCACAGATTTGTCAGTTAAGGTTCAAGGTAAGATCTAATTACACCTTTATCTTTTCCTTTTACAGGTCCTTCAGTCTGGGAGACTATGAGGGAGCCTCTGCACCCAGGGAAAATGTTACCCTTTACTGGGGGGAAGGGTAAACCAGTAGGGAATACAGTACAATCCCAACCCTACTGGGAGGGGCGGGAGGGAGGTGTTGCCGTCACTGTATTAAGTCGATGTTGGGAAATGTTTTAACATCTGGAGCCTTTGTGGGTGGAAATCTGTCTCCTATTACAACTCTGCACTGGATGTGAAGAAGAAAAAAAAAAAAAAAATCTAGTCACAAAACAGCACATTCTGGAATATTGTGGGGAATTGTACCAAAATAAGAACCATGTAATTGAACCATAGGGATACGTAAAGAGGAAAACTATTTTGCGCACAATAAAGGAAACCTAAGAATGGGGGTCACAAACAGTAAAAGGCTTTCTTTTTTCTTTTATGTTTTTTTTTTAAGTAAGGGTTTTCTACATTATTTCATCCTGCTTGACAGGATTCCTAGGTATTTGCATGTTAATGAAGAACTACAAACAAAGTTAGTACAGTTGAAATGCAGCTAGTGTCTGTATTGGGAGCAGGCACTTGCAGTGTACAATACTAAAAAAAACCCATCACAAATTAATAAAGATTAACTTGGACAAAATGAAGCAACCTACAAGCTGCCAAATGAGTCACTCCTTTCATTTTTGGGGTAAGGGGAGGGACACTTCAAAGGAAAGATTGACATCTTAATTTTTACATTAAAAAAGAATTAAAGTAGTGGATATGATTTGATTATTGTACTTCATTAGAATTAATTTCTAGAGTAAGGCATTATTCTTAACGTGCAGTTTAAGGTTCAGGCATGCGTTCTGGCTCATAGTGATCAGAAGTAATTTAAATTAGTGGGAAAGTAGCATGCTTGCATCACATAGAGTGAAATTGGTATACATTTACCTATGTTGCGCCAGTTTTGTGTTGCAGTTTACCAATTCAATATAGCCCTGCATTTAAAATTCCTTTCTAAGATTCTGTGGATTTTTTTAATTTTAAGAATATAGATATAAAGTACTGTAGTTAACAATTAGGCCTTGAAATACCTTTTTAGGATCTTTTAAGAATAGGATTGATATTGTATTGTGTGTAACCTGCACAATGTGGAAAGCTGATATAGCTGTGCAAAATATTTGCCTCTGTGCTGTCAGTGTGATGTGCTTTCTGCATGGTTATATACTAGTGATTTATCAGAATCTCTAAAAATGAGTTACATGGTAAGACCCGTAAAGGCTGCATAAATGTTAGTTGGCACGTAAAGACAATTGTAGAAGTTGATGACATGATTGGTATATTTGTGTTTATTCCCACTCAACATATTACCTTCTACGCTTTCTTTTTGTTCAAAGCATGATCTTAAAGAGATGTTTAAGTTAATGGATGTAATGCAGGGTATCTACACTGTATCGGCGCATGTTGGTGGCCCTTTGTGATGTCGTTAAATGCACAAGGGTGCAAGTTTAAAGCTACAGAGTGAAAGTTGGTTTGGATCCTCTTCATTTCATTTGTTTAGCTTTTCTGTTGTGTTTTTTTCTCTACTTACATGTATTCCTGTGAATAAATCCTTGTTAAGTTAACCCTTTACTTTTCCTTCCATGTGTATTTTCTTATGTACTGTGAATGTGAAATCCTAACTGGTACACTTGATCTTGTGTCCATCTGAAAGTGGCAAGTCTTTAATAATTTAGATTGCCTAAAGAGTATCCCATGATGATAAAGGAAAATGGAGAGATTTTTAACTCTGCTGGTCAGAGGTGAAGCCACACCTTTCCATTTTTCAAGTGCTGCATAATTAATCTGCAAAACAAAATTAAGCCATAACAGCCTTTTTGTAGATTTAGTTTCTCACCTTTGCATTGCAGAATGGATACTGGATAACAGTTTTTGGGTTTTTTTGTTTGGTTGTTGTTTTTTTTGTTTGTTTTGGTTTGGTTTTTTTTTAAGAACTTGCTCTTCTTTGCATGGTTCTGTTCTTTGACTGTTGAATGATTTAGCCATTGCACTGAAGTTTGAGCGGTGTGAGTGTGAACTTATAAATGCTGGTAAAAGAGTTTTGATTTTTTTTTTTTAATGCATGATAGCATGCATGTTTTACATGTCCTCCCTGCCCCCTTTTTTTTGGCTTTGCAAGTTTTAATGGATTATACTGAAGAATAGTTTGGACATGTACTGTATGAAGTACACTCAGTAATGCTAGTACACAGTATTTATTCAATTTGGTCAAAATTGCATGTAATAACTTGCTTTCAAATTACATTGCTTCAGTAGCAAATACAAAATTCCTTCTTATAACTAATAACTCTGAAGTAAATTAGTAGTAGTCACTAAAAACACCTTAAAACCAAATTTTGGAAGGAAAGAACCCCAAACCTCTAAAATTTAGCAAGGTGGGATATTATTTTAGACCCAAACTTGCTCTAATTCTGGATGTGTTTGAACATTAGGGAGGAGTTTTGAGAAATTACATTAAAAAATTAGAATAGAAAACCTACCCAAATAATACTGTAGCATAACAACTAGAATCTGAGTTTAATTGAACTTCTTAAATTTCAGAAAGCCCCTTTAGCCAAATAAAACCACTCCACCTCACCTCGGATTTGCTTAGGATGCCACTTTTGTACATACATATTTTAATAGGTATTTGTACAGATGTGAACTGATCTTGTATAACAGCAAGGAAAATAATTAAAGTAAGGCAGAAATAATCAGTACTGACAGAATAGTCTTTTGTATCAGTAAGTTCCCTCATGGTATATTTTAAAGCAAATAAACCATATTCTTAATACATAATACAGCACAGAGATTTGCAGAAGCTATTTAGGGTATAATGTGAGATAAGAAAAGTTCTGAATCAGCATTAACATTTATAATTCAATTATTGCATCATGGGATATATAAAAAGCATCTTAATTCTTGTGGTGTAGTCTTGACAGTTCTTGAATGTTGACTGAATGTTTTTACTGGTAGAATTGTGAGTTTGTCTTTGTTACATTCCAGTGTTTCTGCCTCTTGGCATGCTAAAAGCACGGCTTACTTCATTTGCTCCTTACACACTGAATAAAGTGCTGTTAGTGTGCTAAACTACAGAAATAGCCGCTGCTAAGTAATGGTGTAGATTTTCTACTTGAATATTTTTGTTGTAGGAACCTCAGGAGGTCAGTGTTTACTGTTTTTATATATGCCTTTTTCCTGTTTTGAGTTTCCCTTTTTGAAGGATTCTGAGAGTGAACAAAAGCTGCTGATCAACCTAAGTTGGTATCAGAAAGTGTATTTAAAATCCTTATAAATGCATCTTTTTGGCAGTTCTAAATTGCTGTTAAATTAGTCTTAAGTGAAGTTCAATATTAAATCTTTTTCATTACACATTCAGGAAACAGCTTGTTTCATTTGGGGGGAAAAAAGATTAGAATAGTTCGTTACTTTAACCAGTGCAAGCAAAAATAGTAAATTTTGTAAATTTTTTCCAAAGCTTGATTATTTTCTAAATCAGTGAATATGTATATATTTAAATTGTAATAAGCTAATTCTTATGCTTTAGTTTATTGCTCCTTAAAGCTTGTACTCAAAAGATCACTTTTAGAAGAATGGGTTTAAAATTTATAATCATTATAATTTTTAAAAGTTAAGAAGTAGCATAAATTTTGTAACTAACAATATTGGTACACACTGTGATTTATTTTTTTGTTAGGACTTTCATGTTAGCATCAATCTTAATTACTTAAACTGCATATATTGTATAATAGTAAAATGTATATTTTAAAACTTCAAGTGGCTCTCCTCAAGCGAAACTCATTGCTACTTAGAAATATTCAAATACTAGCTTTATCTCAGGTGAATACTCTTGTACCCTTTTTGTTCAGACCACATGCTAATAAAAATGTGTCTTACTTATATCAGTTCACGTATTTCATTTAGGCAGCTCCTCTGTCTTAAACTTACCCTAAATTTAACTTTTACTGTGGGACAATAATGACTTCTGCTTCACCTATTTTATTCATATTGAATGTATTAACAGATACGGTGCAAAACCATTCTTCCCTTGAGGAGAATGCATCCACGTTCAAACAACTGAAATATTTCCTGAAAGATGTTTTAAATGCGACATTATATTGGAAATTGTTTGTTTCATATTTTGTCAAGGAAAGAAGTTGCAACTTAACACTAATTTCTTCAATACCATCTCTTTCATGGGGATAATAGATGCATAAAGCTTCTATATAGGGTCTAAAGAGTAACTTTTTATCTTAGATAAAGGTTAAGCTCTGCAGTGAAATGGCAAAACATCCTGCAGTTATCTCAGATAGATGCTGATGTAGTTTGCATATGTATTTGTTATATATTACATAAGTATTTCCAGTAACCTCATGTTGAATAACTAAAGCTTGATCAGTAGCTGTGTATTTCACTCATCTATGCATTCTCCAGAGTGACTTGCATCCATCAGTCTTCTAAGTATTCTTCTCCAATAGAAACTGGGTTTTGTCTGCCACTGATGCTTGCTCTTTGCACTTAATGGTTGGAGCAAGCCAGTTTTAGATTATTATTTTAAATGGGAAACTGAGGCGAGTACTCGTTGCTTGCCTTATAGAGTATATTCTGCTAAAATAATGATACTTTCTCACTTGAATGTACTTATATGAGGGAAGTTTAAAATGGCTTTATAAGATGAATCCCTGTGTGGTGTTACAGTGTACTTTAAGTAAGCCAAATCCACATCTTGAAAAATTCAGCACTTACAGTAATAGTATCATTTTTTCTATAAGCAGGTTCTATTGTGCTACTTTTGCCTTAGGTATCTATTTCCTTATTTTGGGTGAGCAACAAAATTGGGAAGGCCTTGGTGTTTTTTGTGAAGACAGCAATTAAAAAAAAAAAAAAAACAACCACATTGGTATAAGCAGGTTCATTTGGCTGTTGAAATCTACTGTGTACTATTATCTTTTTTCATGGGGATAGCTAGTTATGTTGTACATTGTCTGACTTACTAATACTAGACACTTTAAAATTTTTAATTGGATGCAGTAGGCAAAATAGTTTAAAATGAAAGATGACTGGATCTTTCTGCTGACAACTTAGGTTGTATGAGTTTTGCTTGAAAGCTTTAAATCTGTTTCTGTATCTGCCACAATGTTGGAATGTTTCCTTCAAACATATCCTCCTGCAACCTCTCAAACTGTACTAAATTGAGTGATATTTCTTGAAGTCTGCCTATGTGCTAACAGAACTTCATTTTAAATAGAATATGGGTTTAATTTTTGATAAGCTGCTGAATTTTAAAGAGTTTTTGGGGCCACCAAATATTTTGGATCATGCAGAGAATATATATTGTACTGTAGTAATTTTGTATTTACATTTGTATGATGTGACATAATAGATGTGAATGTTAATCACTGCTTGACTATGTTAATAAAGTTGTTTAAATATAGATGTTGCATTCCAATTTTTAATGAAACGTTGAAATTTCATCTTCAATTCAATTCAATTTCATCTTTGCCTGACCCAGTAGTGCACTCTTCTGGTTCACACATGAAGTTCTGGAGTCTCTTGAATAAGGACTTCAATTTTATCTGAAAGAAAATGATCTTTGGATAAGTTAAAGTCAGTTCAGTTTAGACGCTTCATGCTGCTTGAGGGCAGATCAATGTAGAAATAAGAGGTTTATGTGAACTGAAAGTGATACCTGTTGGGTGATATCTGGTACTGCTTTACTACTGAGAAATGGTACATTGACTCTTTTTGTTTGAAACAGCTGATGCTTGCTAAGTCTCACCAAATGGGAAAGGCAAAAAAAACCAGAAAACCACCAAACCCTGTTCTCAACTTGTGCTATCGATAATGTGAAAAAAAAAAAAAAAATGAGTAAACTAGAAATAAATTATTCAGGATTTCAAAACAAAATTGTGGGAGGGCATGGGGGGAAGTTTTGTTTCAAATAGCCCTCCTCACTCACCTTATGTTGTGAGTTACCTGTGATAGAACATCTTGTTGTCAGATCTTTTGTTCAAGTGTCCTACTATCAGCTTAGAACCTGATCTTAAGCTATGGCATCTAATTTTGAGTCTGAGGTTAATTACCACCTGTACATACAAACAAGAGATGAGTGGAGTAAGTACTAGCACCTTGAATAAGTGAAGTGAATGTTACGACTTGAGTTCGTGGTCAGATTGCAACAGTGCAAAGGATTGAACTCTCAACATAGGTCATACTATTTTTTTTTTTTAAATTACATCTAATTTAAAGATGTACTTGAATTAAAGGGCATTTCAGGAGGAATACTGTGTGTGTAAAATCTATGTGTGTGAAGTGCGCACAAAGTAGATGTTGCTAGCTTTTGTTATCCCAGAATGACTCACAATGAAACATACTGTTTGTATAAAGTATTAATATGTAAAGTGCATTTCTTTCAGTGGCATTTACCCTTGTTTTGCATAAAATAAGCAGTATATACCATTGAAACCTCCCAAAAGACATGCAAATATTATAATGAATAATGGCAGACATAAGGTTGTTTCCAATAATCAGTCCACTTCAGGGAAAATAGATGCAACAATGCTGCACATGTATTAATGCATATATGTGTAAGTGATGGCATAAAAGGAAGTATTTTTGAATCTTAGGTTTTCAGGGGTTTTTTGTGACACCAATTCTTTTTTCGCCAGACTTTCATTTGAATCATGGAAGTGAAAATTGAGATATTTATTTTGTAGCTCCAGGTATAAATGATGTTTGTTGAATCTTAATTTATACTTAAAATATGGAAATAAAATATGTCGAACTGTTATGCTGATGATAGTTTTATCCATTTTTCCTTTTCTTATTGCCCCTTGGCAAAATGGGTAGTCATAAATTTCCTCTTAAATATACAGGAGAACTTAAAGTCTTTCGCTGTGTTTACAGCATACAGGTTAATTCGGATTGTAGTATTACTATAACTGATATAAATATTTTTTAATTTTCCATTATTTCTCTCTGTACTCCCCATGCTTAATACAAATGCCAAATATAATTTTGTTTCTCTGATAAAGTACTGTAGACAATGAGAAGTGATGTTAATTTGGCAGTCCTCTTACCTCAAAATGATTGTCAAGGCATGTCCTTACATGTAAGGCATATTTAATTTGCGGTTTTTGCAAGCTGTCTTTCAGCTTTACATTCATGTTCACTTGTTGATGGGATTCTGTGGCCTGCAGATATAGAAACTGAAGGGTTCTGTAGCTTGAAAACTCAAAACATATGGAATGAGACCATTAAAAAAAAAAAAAAGGAAAGGAGGGATTTGCTTTA
The DNA here is from genome assembly GCA_013398295.1 of Chionis minor. Lineage (NCBI taxonomy): Eukaryota > Metazoa > Chordata > Aves > Charadriiformes > Chionidae > Chionis > Chionis minor. The sequence continues at coordinate 102,562 of VZSF01008250.1, forward strand.
ACACCAATAACAACCAAAAAAAAAAAAAGCAAAAAAAAAAGGCAAACTGTTTTACAAATAAATTCTGAGGTGTTATTTTTCTTCCCAGAACATCATGGCACAAGAAATCTTTCAGTGTCTTCCTTTAATTTAATCATTATCTCAAAAGGGAATTTTGAGTCATCTTACAGGATGGGGTTTTTTCCTCTTTTAACACATTGATGGTTATTATTGTCTTGCATATACATTTTTCATTCTGAAAAGTACACACTCAAATAAACATTTTGGAACCATGTCCAAAATAATGCCAGGTGTGTAAATATGTGCACCTTTTCCTTCTAGCTTTGGAAATACTTTGGAAGTACAGATGAACCACATGACAAAGTAAGAATTCAAGTATTCATTTTCTTTAATTCTTTTACATACCTTAGGAGAAGGAACTAAGATAGTTGCATCTCGTTCTCCAGTACTCTGCCATAGGAAGATGTAGCTAATTTTAGTTTTGCTTATTCCCATCCTCCTTATTGAAGGCCTTAACCACCAAAACTGTTCTTTGGACCAAAACCAGATAGAAGTTAGCTGGAACCTTGGACCACAGCTGTTTGCTGCAAGTATTTCACTCATCTGTCTAATTGTTTCTCAGTCCATAGGATGGCAGTGTTTAACGGGGGGTTGCTGGGCAAATAATTGCCTGATGTAACAACTCAGTTTAGTTTGTCTAAGAACCACAAGCATCTTGACTACTTGAATTTCTTTAAGAAAAAAACCCCACACCTCAGTATCTTAATTTCAAATTGGCAGAAATAACAGGATGTTACTCCGTGTGTGTGGAGACGGGAGGCCCTTTAAATCATTACTAATACAAGTCTGCACATCTTCATAAGCACTTACGCTTTAAGAGTTTTATCAAGGTGATAAGGACGCTATGAAGTTCATGTCATTCTTCCAGCTGCTCAAGCTGGTGGCTGCTATTAATAAGCACTAGTATATATATCTATGGATGTTGTGAAGAATCAAAGGTAAGAATTATTTTTATATAGCATGACTTCTGCCCAAATGCGAACTATTCACTGCCCATCCTGTTCATACTGCCATTCTGATTTTTAACATGCAATCCTAATAAGGTACGTGTATAACCAGATCATTTTACCTCTTTCACAATATTTCAAACAGCTGCTTCTTACCTAGACAGCTAAAAAAAACTTTCTAGACTAGTATCTTTTTTGTTATTTCATTTACTATCTTTCATAAACAAGCCTTTGCACTTCCTTTTTGTTAGTATTGTAATAATGATAAGCTATATTTGGTTTAATTAAGAACATGAGGACCATTTATCCCACTATGCTGTACTAAGAATATTTGCCTGAGATACCATGTAATCTTACTAGCTTATCTTCAGACCCTTCTACCATGAGTTACCTTTTCTGTTTCTATCTTATCTTATAACCAGAGTAGAGAAGATCTTTGTAATCTGGACACCACATCTTGCTTGTGTGGTAGGTACTATGGAGCACTTTGGTACTAAGTGAAGTATATAACTGCTCTTCAAAACACTTCAGGTTTGTTTGCTTTTCCTTGAATTCAAATGTTTTAAATACTTCAGTCTTTTTTCATTGAAGTTATTTTTACTAGTTGACTGCAAATAAGCTGCTTCAAGTTCATTGACTGATATATTTGCAGGTACGTACCTAAGATGTGTATGCAATGTCAAATATATTGCTACATCAACAGTATACATTCAGCTAACCATTGAATGTATTTTTGACAGTATTACAGCATAACAATTTATCATGTTATTTCCTCATCTCACATAGAATATAGATGAAAAAACTCAGTATAGTGTTTCTGTAGTAAAGCACCTCCTGAATATATTAGAAATCTCACAGAAATTTCCATGCAAGGCTGAAGTGTGACTGGCAGTTGTCAAAATGGAATCTACAACCATTAAATTATTCCAGTTTGTTGTTACTAATGTTGACTAATGCTTTCTAATCCTTCCTTTTGGTCGAAGGTTGATTTGATGAAACATGCCTTTGGCAGCAAGACAGCAGAAGAGCAATAAAGGTGGAGTATTGGCATCAAGTGACTCACTGTGAAACAATGCTGTGGGGCTCCTAATTTAAGTAATTGAAGTAATGAATGGGATGCGATCAAGCTTGGTGACTAGATCAATAAAAGTTTATGCTTAAGTATACAGTGAGTCAGATGATGCAGGCTAATGGAATACATCGTTCAAGGGATGTTGAAAACAATGTCATTAAAACTTGCTGTAAATCTTCAACAGAATGCAGAAATCATTACTAGTTTTGAAAGAACTTCGATGAGGTACTGCACTAAGACCAAAAACATTAAGTTGATCTCTTAGTGTAATAAATGTAGCTATCTATAACTCTGCGCACAAGTATTTTTGATTATCTTAAATTCAGAAAAGATGTTAGAAACATCCATCCTGTAAAGAAGTGTAATGTAGGCCATAATCTCACCAGTGATCTCTCATCAGACTGCAATTTGAGTTTGCTTGTATTTCAGAAAAGAGCCTAGCCTGTCTTAAGATAGTGTTGGAGAATTCCGAATACTCTTCAAATAAATTATTTCCAGTTAGCTGTATTTGCTGCTAACTCTACCATGTCTTCCTCCTAGTTGGATTTTTTTTTATTTAAGCTTTTCTAGCTTTAGCTTCTGTTTATGGGATTTCATTACACTTTTTGTACAAAAAGGCTGCAATAAATGTGTAGTCATTAAGGTAACACGTAGGTCATAAGCAAGTGAATTATTAAACTTCTGGGTAATGTCTGCAGGTATCCAGATACAGTTGCTTGGTCAGAACATAATCCTAGTGTTTTTTAAATCCCATAAGGTGACCTGACAGTACTTACCAAGTTAAAGGACTTGAAAGGACTTAGCTAACAATTCACTCTGTCTTTTCCCCTTTTTTTGTTCTCCACCACAGTGGTAAAGAACTCTGGCTTTTTGTATCTCCTTCTGGTGCTCACAGTCTTCAGAACATACCTAAATTGGCAGTGTAAATTCCTGTTTACCAATCAGGAGTCTTCATGTAGTTCTTTTAACACAGACAGTAAAGAAAGAAAATGCTTTTTTCAAGGAATATCCTCAATCTGGTATATGAAATATATGTCTGGATATAAAATGACTCCATCTCCACCTGCTTCTTCAGGTTCTCTTTAAAAATAAAGCGCAATATTAGATTATGTACTTTACCTGAATCAGTTTCTTTCTCATTTTTAATTTATAAAGAGCTTTAAATACCAACTGGCTTTTTGGCAGTTCATTATGACATTAAGTAATGTCATAATCTGAATTAATTTTGGCAATTATTTGGATTCTTTACTTTCATCTTAAAATAGTTGCACATTCAGTTGTAGGTTCATGTATCAAGGGTTTTACTAGTAATTGAATGCAGATATTTCACCTAGAGTTCATAATCCACTTTCAAATGGCTTAGACGTAAGGTAAATTAACTTAGTTTCTGTAATACACAACATACAATCTTTATTTTTCAATCATTAATCTCTGTAGTTTAGATGCACTTTATCTTTCGTATCGCGTTTGACAAGTTCTTTCAGGTAACAATTTACTCTGTATAATACCACATCTCAGATAATCTACATCCTTTAAAAGAACTGATTGTTGAAAATAAGTTGTTATTAACACTTACAAAACCAGAAGCTGGAAATATGTGAGGATGGGTGCATTGAGATGCAGAGAGCAAACTGCAGAATCGGGGATGCTTTTCTGAGAGGGGAACTGAGCTAAATACCTCCTTTCACATGTGTGAAACCCCATTAATGCCAAATGGCATCATTTTTCAAAAATTAGGACTATATTAATGAAATATAACTGTTAACTAGAATAGACAAGACTTCTCTTTAGTTCTTCATGCCCTTCCTGTGGAGTTTGTTGTTACGGTTCTTTAACCTTATACTCATGCAGATGGCAAAAATGGGAGAGGAATTGCTTTAACTCTCTACTAAAAAATCAGTAATCCAGAAAACGATTTGGATCTCCCACGAAAGCTGATGAATATATACAATGGGAATGTTTTGTTTTACTATACAGGACTCAATGTGTAGTTATGGCTATCAAAATAACGTTCCTTTCTGTCCACCCCTCCTTACATCAGGACAACAAAAGAATGATTGTACAGGGACAAACAAACAGTCTACCTAATGCAGTATCCGGTCCTTGGCAGCCAAGACTTATGAAAGAGGGTAACATTAAAGTACTACAAGTTATACTATTTCAAAGTATCCTCACAGGCTTCACTAACTTGCAGATCAGGGTCTTCCAGGGTAAGTGATACTGTCTTTATATTTAGTAATCCATTATGGATTTCTCTATCTAGAGAAACCTAAAACGTTGTCCAGTTTCCCTTTCCTTCTAGCTTGAATGATTCTCTGCTTGTGCTTTCATTAAGATGTGTTTCTCATTTTTAGCTCATGTCCTCTGTTCTTATTCATGAGTTCTCTATACTGTCGTCTTTCCCAGTCATCTTTCCAGCCTGAAGAATTCTAGTTTACTTGGTGGATGTTAGTTCCCTTATATCTTGGATTATTTTTTGCTGCTTTTATCTCAGTCTTCTGACTTTTTTTTTTTTGATTTGTGCTGTTGAGTTTCTTATTGTGGGCGGGTAAGATAAGGGGTACCAATACTGTGCACAGCATTCATGGCGCAGGTGCCTACACACACAGGTTTACACGTGGATGGACGAGGTTCTCTGTTTCTTTCCTAATATGTCTGACAATTTGTTTTGAATATGAGTGAACATCAATCTCTGCCTTTAAATACTGTATTTAGCTGGTCTCATAACCTCAAGGTCTCATGTGAGTGTAGCTCAGAGTCTGTCACCTTCTAGAATGACCCTAATAAACTAGCTGCATATTGACCCAGCACATAAAACTGAGCTGGTAGAGCTCATTTTATGATAGCATATGGAGTTCAAGAGAAAGTTCACTCTTAAAAAAATTTTTTGTGAGGAATTCCAGCATGTCTTAAGAACATAACTATTGTTCCCGACCATCATCCCTATCAAAGTTGTATTCTAGATAACTGTACCCATGCTGCAGGATGCCTTAAAGTTCAGGTCCGAGATTTCGCATTTCACTTGAATTTCAGTGGAAAGCTGTTGTTGAAAACTTAAGGATGGGTTTGGTATTTGTGTGACGGTAGCTCGCTGCAGCACTGCAGCGGTTCCTTCACATCTAGATGTAGCAGTAAATAAGGGATTACTATATAGCTTTGGAAATGCGGAAGATGGCAACTTTTCTATGAAATGTAAAAATGAACCTGAGTCTTTTTCTATCACAGCATAGTACTTATCCCTGTGAAACATGGGGGGGGGGGGGGGGGGGGGGCTNGGGGGGGGGGGGGGGTGTTGTATCTGCTGTGGAGTAAGAACCTTAAGCTCTGATCATGCAGCTTTTATTTCACTGTTTGCCCTGCTGTTCATCCTTACAGATAGCAATGCACACTCCAAAAAGTACAGTGTTCTTATCTTTCTTCAGATCATAAAGCAAACTGCTTACTTATATCAAGTAGTTTTTCTTAAATGTAGTACTATAGCATGTTGTCACTGTTTAGAATTATGGTACACATGCTTACCACTATTATCAAAAGAGAGAAATCCAGATCTAACAGTCTTGGGCCTTTTAAAGAAATTTTGACAGTGAAAGAGGTCCAGAAGTTTTCTCTGTTTTTTCTGTTTCTCTGTTTTTGGCATCAGCAACCTAGCAAGCTTTGCATGCGCTAGAACTTCGGGAAAACATTGCTACAAAGAAAGGAACTCTGAAATTACCATGGAGCTACAGCAAGGGATGGACTAAAGCTATAGTCGGTTACCAATGACTGATAACCAGTTCGGAACGATACTGCTCACCTTCCATGAAAGTATCTTTGATAAAGGTAGGTGAAATTTTGTAATGCAGAATGAATCACACTGACTTATATTGATGTGAATAATACAGATTCGGATGTCTTGTTTGCCCCAACTAGTATTTTTTTGTCTCATGCAATTCTATAGCTCTGCAAACTTCCGAACTACATTTTTCCTAAATATTTGGCTTTCGTGGAAGTCTTTAATCAGCATTAATTTGACCTAAGTTGATGAATGCATGAGGTTCTTAGGGATGAGTTGGATGTTCTGCTCTGTGCCTTACCTAGTATCTTACAGAATGAAGGCCAAAGGACACCAGGACTATCGTTGAGGCAGGTGACATTTTTCAAACCAGAACCGACAAGAGTTCCCATGAGGAAAAGAGGATCTTGACCACCCAGCATAGAGTATCAGCTTCTTTTTGTATCTTGGATAAAGCTTTGTGCTGACAAAGCCACAGCTGAAGTTTGGATAAAGCGCTTACCACATCTTTGCAGAGGACAACGAGCTGTAGCCCCTCACATCACTGTTTAGACTTGTCCCTCTATTTTTAGTCAGTAATGAAAACCTAACTGCTGCCCTGGGTGAAGAATGATCTCATTAAGGAAGAACTCTTGGGCTAGCAGGACTCTCTGGGGTCCCAGAAACTCCAACATGGAGAATATATTAAGATACTGCCCCTGAAAAGCAGCGCTCCAGGTACGGACTGGCCACAGGCAGCACCTGAGTGGCTCTGCCTTCTGGTCTGCTGGTCCACATCATCCCCACTGGCTAATAATCTACACGAAGAAAATGAAGGGTCTGGAAACCGCCCTGCAGTTGAAGAGACGAAGGGCTGAAGGAAACAGTCCCCCCAGACGCTCTGGCTTCAGACAAAGAGCATCGTTCCTAGGAGCGTGCCACGGGAGCCGGAGGACCCTGCGAGAGAGGTGGGGTGGGAGGGCAAGCCGCGCTCCATCGGCCGCGTTCCCGGCAGGACCGGTCGTCACCAGCTTTGAAGCATCTGACCCTACTTGGCTGGAAGGGCGCCTCAAACAGCACCACTCTCTGCTTCCCCCCCCTCCTCCCCCCCGCTCCCCAGCTCTCGCGGGCCTTTCACTCCAGACTGCGCTCCTACGGCCCCGTCTTCGCTCAGGAGGCGGCCCCGCCGCCGTGCACCGCGGTTGCCGCAGGGTGGCCACGCCCGGGCGGGAGCGGCGCGACGGGGACACTCAGCACCAGTCCAGGCCCAGCCCCGCCGGCGGGCGGGGCTACCGGCGCATGCGCGGAGGGTGGGGGTGGTGCACACGCTGTGCGCAGGCGCGGCGGCGGGCGGG
>VZSF01008250.1:109927-223048 GCA_013398295.1 Chionis minor
GCCGGGCACCCCGCGGCGGGGCGAGGGGACCCCCGGCCCCGCGCCTGCCGCCGCGCTCGGGGGTCCGTGTGGGAGAGGCGGCGGGGGAGAGGGGCTGCTGGCGGCCGCGGGGGGCCGAGGGGCCGCGGGCGGGAGACCCTGTGCTGGGGCGGCGAGGGGGGGGCGGGCAGGGTGTCTCGGTCTCGCAGGCACCGTGGTGCGTGGACGCGGCTTGGGCTGCAGCCCGGTCCCGCCAGACAATGCGGTGGTTCGCGGGAGGCGCGGGGCGGGCAGCAGCTTAGCAGTTGTATCACGCAGAGGCGAAGCTGCGCCCCTCGCAGCCCCGTGCTCTTGTGGCGATAGCTTGTCGCTGTCTGCATGTCAGAAGGTGCAGCCCAAACCGCAGCCAGCCGGGGAAACAGCGGGCTTTCCGCTCCGCTTTAGAAGTGCGATTTATTGGTCATCGCTGCGCGGATACGTGTGTTTTTAAGTGGGTGGACGTGTTTGGAGAAAATAATTAAAAATACCGAATTGGGTTATTACTGAGCCTCGCGTGAGGTGAAACTTCTTTTCATTGTGACCGTAGCGGGTCAGAAACATTAAAGTAAGCGTTCTGGCAATAAACAGGCTGTTTACAACGTTGCTACTTCTCCATTGCAGGTTTAATTTTTAATGTGAGTCTCTGCCAACTAATAGGGGAAACATAAAAGTGGTTATTTGTTGAGACTGAAACAAACAAACAAAAAAAAAAAGTGAGAAAAGATCTTTTAGAAGCCTGCTTTTTCTGTGTCAGCAGCAGTTTTTCTTAACGTTTAGGGGAAGCTAATTTCACAAATACAGTACACTATTCTTGAATATAAAGCATAGCTCAAGCCAGGTTTCATATTTTGTTTGCAGCTTGTCGTTAATTTTGACTCTTTAAATGTTGCTTTCAAAGAAATGTTAAAACTTAATGAAACAAGGTATTAGACTTGCTCTCTTGGTATACAAATCTGCTTAACTTCAAGCTTCAGTGTGGGAGATCAGTATTAAACTAATATGGGGAAATTTTTTATCTTTCAGTAAAAGTACCATTTAAATTAATATGAAAAGTCACATTTTCATTGGAAGTGTTACTGTCTCCTCCTAAGATTAAAGTGAAATAGAAGTTTTTTCTTTGGCTGTCTCAACTGAAATCAAACACTTGTTTAACTATGTTACTTAAAACAGAATGTTCATTTAAGTGTTTGTCTGATCAGTTTTATTTTATTAGTAAGTCAATAATTTTGTTGAATCGGTGAATGCAGTGGGCCATTCACATAGGTTCTGTTTCTCTATCTGTGCCTTCACAAATGCTACCAGGAAATATGAGGTAGTAGACATCTACCCAACCTTTCCATTCTCTCTTTCTGCTCTATAAAGTCTCCGTCTTGTAGTTCTGTTGGCAAAACTCTTGGCGTGGGTCAGCAATGAGTGCCAAGAGAAGAAGGTGTTCTTCTGTTGGTGCATGTTATTCTCCTACCTCCAAAAATGACACAAAGTAGGACAAGTGTATTCTTCTTGTTTGTCTTGCAGTGATGACAGAGACATTAGACAGGGTCTTAAACTTGAAAAACTTGATTGACAAACCTTTGTAATACCATGGACAGGGTTTTTATTTAGCATAGAAGTAAAATAAAAAGGAATGGGGAATGTTCCTTTGCTGTTGAGGGTAAATATCTTTCAAGATAAACTGTATTGTCTAAATACAATGTATTTTTTTAAGTATTTTTAGAAGAATGAAAGTATTTCTATATATCCTCAGAACGAAGCACAAGTTACAGCTTTGTGCATTTTGAATCACTAGGCTTCTACTAACTTTTCAGAATAGGGTTTTTTTTAGAATTGTTACTGCAGTGCTTTGGAAGACTTGGGATGCAATCTATGTATGCTTTGGAATGTGGTGAGAAAGTTAAGATGGGTATTAGAAGATTGCTGTTAAAATGCATTGAATGCATGTGGACCAAAAATAACAAAGGTAAATCAGTAAGTAGAAAAAAAGGTGGTATTGTGTAGAACTTTAGAAGAATTGCCTTCTGTTTCTTGCTTTTGCCTTGCCCTTCTAGGTAACACCAGGAAAAATGTTTTTGTCACCTGTGGAGTGAGATAACTATGCTTTCTAAAGCACTCATATGAAAATGAATCCAAAACATAATTAATATTTAATTATTTGATGTACATGCTGTCATCAGTTTGCAGCTGAAATTATGCATTGGAAATGGAAGTCTGGATCTAGAGCTGTAGGATGCTCTCTCCTGATTTGGTAATTTGCTGTAACTGTTAGGAAAAGACATCAGAAACTTGAGGGACTTAACTGATTTCTTCAGAAAAGGGGAGTGACATATATGTGAATGTATCAATTTCCTACATACTGTCTAGGCTGCTGTCTTTTTAGAACTTCCTAAAAGTGCTCATGTAAACAAAACAAATCTTAGTTTCCTTATTGTAATAGTCTTGAATAGTCTAATAATAAGACTTCCACCTTGTACTGCTTTTAAAAGTGTTTGAATAGTTGCAATTTTTAAAATTTATTTTTTAGAGAATGTAAGAAAAATGGATATTTTATGGGCCTGCCATCTGTTGAGTCCTTCTAAGAGGTCACAGAGATAAACAAGACTATTTTCAGGATATGTAAAGTTGAAGTACAGAGACCTGTTCTGTCACCTGAAAAATTTCACTATCACGTGAAAAATGTAGGGTCTACTAATAGAGGACAGCACTCTAGAGCAGCAGTTTTCAAAGTCAGTGGGATACAGTTACTTTTGTGTGGTATCAAAAATTATGAACGAGCAGTACAGGCTATAAATGGCTTTGATTCTTATGACTGAGTTTTAGGCATTCAAGTCATGTGGCCAAACATTCCCAGATCCTAATTAGGATGTTGTCATAAAACATTGGGTACTTGCGCTATGTACGTGCTACATCAAAGCAATGATGTAATTTAAAGGGAACACTTTCATAAGTTATTTCCATTATACATAGCTACATTTTGTCACTTTGGGTACACTCCTACTGGTACACTAGAATAAAAAACATGTGTTATCATTGAGTTACTGCTTTCTTAGCACTGCTTAGGAACTGTTGCATAAGTTTTGACATTATATTTAAACTGACTGCTGCAGGTGATGGTTTTGTTAATTCTCAGTCTCTTAAACTGTGTCAAGTCAACAAAAATAAGCCTGGCCACTTTGATGTCAGTTAGGTGTTTATTTATTAACTGTTTTAAAATAATGCGATTAAACTGTTGGAAGTTCTATGTGTAGCTAAGGCTGGTCTCTGTGTAATGCTGTGTTTGGTAACTGGAAGTTCTGGGATATAACAATGTGTGTTTAAATTGTCTTTGACAAAATCCTTTTACTTTATATTTTTAATCGCTTGTGGTACCTGTAGCTTTTGAGAATGGCTGCGAAGAGGATTTCTTTCTTTTCACGAGCTTTTGTAACCTGTAAATGCTGGCAGTATCCAGGGTTAATAATCTTAGCTTTGTGAAGGGGCTTGCTGTAGTTAAGTGTAAGACATATTGTCTTACGCACTTCTGCAATATGGATGACACTGAGACTTGTCATGCTTCCATCTGGATTTCTATTCAGATGTTTACATAGTGCTACTCTTCTGCTTGGCATACAGTTGGATGCTTAGTTTCAGGAGAGCTGTTGTGCAATGTTTGCTTAGGCTCCTCCCTCTGCGTGTGTGCATCTAGCATGAGTTGGCAACTTTCCGTCTTTTTGTTCAAAGAAGTATTTTTAATTATCTAGATATAGAGGAAAATATCTGTCCTTCCTAATATGCATAGAGCTTCCCTGGAGCTGATCTTTATTTAATTTATTGAAGCTCGAAGGAGGAAATTGAAATTGCCAGGTTGCTTTTGTGTTCAACCTTCTCAAAACTTTCAGAACCAAGGAGGTACATTGCCTGTATAAACATCAGGTGACTGCTTTTTTCCATGTTTTGATGCTCTTGATTTTCCATAACTCTTCCAGACACTCAGAAATTGAAATTTACTGATAGCGAGCTTTCAAAAATGTAATACTATAATATTAATCACAGGAGTGATGCCCCGTGAATGCCAGGCTCATTAAATTAAAGAATTGCCTAGGTGGAAAGGATGAAGCACATATTACTTACTTGAAACTGCAACAAGGAGTAACTGTTTAAAGGAAATTACAACAATATTTTTCAGAGGATCTAAAATGAATTTACCTATCCCTGAAATTATGAGAATTTTGTTGCTTTATTTCTTTAAAGTGTTACTCCTTCATGAGTGAATGGAAAGACGTCAACACTACAAATGGACAAACTAATCAATAGTATATATGTCTTTGTATGTTTGTAGTTAAAGAAAAGATTACTTTTGGTTAATATTTGGAACTTTCATTTTAGAATTGCAGGAATGAACGCCCAGTCTCTATTGTTCCGTTGCACTAAAATTTTTACATTAATTGTTAAAATAGGGTATCTTTTAAGCTGTGTAAATCAAATCTTGTAGTTGCTGAACAGTCGTACCTAGTTTAAGCAAATACTGAATTTCACCTATATGAGGGAGTTGGGTTATCCCCACCTTCCATTAATGGATTGTCTACAGTTATTACTTGGCATATCAATGCAACTCTAGAATTTTCTTGATACAGAATTTTTTTTCACCAAAAAGACTTTGATGCCATTATGATTTATCTGTACTAGGATTCTTGCATGCATAATCTATTGATTGGGGTGTGATTTTTTACCTGCTTGTATCTGACAAAGGTACCATGAACAGTAAGAAAGTGTAAAACTATCTGGAGGACAGCTTCTCTGGACATGACCAAAACAAGAGGACAAGGATACAAATTCTTCTGTTCTTGCCCCAGAAACTGAAGTGATTCTGTTTCCCACATTCAGTCTTTTTCAGACGTTTCCTATTTAGCATTTATCTAGCAAGGTAGAGGAGCATTGATTGTGTTTCCTTGATATATCTATCATGTCTGCCAAGGTAAAGTTGTAAGATTTAGCTAGGATTTGGAAACTTAATTTGGAGATTATCCAGTTTTCATTTTATGGCAATTTGAAGTAAATTAGGGACCTAAACTTTTTTATGGTTTAAAAAAAACCTTGTAATTAATTGGAGTACCACTTCAAGTGTTGCAGTTTGAATATTCGTCTGCCTGTTTAGTGGAGAATAAGTTGTGGGTTTGGTAGGCTATTTTAAGAACAGGATTAGGCAGATTATGACTTAAATTGTTTATAATGAAAAGTACAGTTTTCTTAGTCTGTTCCGTTTCTTTTTTGTAATGTGGTGATGTGATCATGTTTAAAGGGTTGAAGGAATGACTGTGTGTGCTCAGCCACTGCTAATGCATAGTTTGAAGTGACAGTAATTTACTTATTGTCAAATGTTTCTTTACTTACTGAACTTAGAAAAAGTCAAACTTTATCTGGATTTCCATCATCAAGCTTCTAAAGTTTGACCAAAATCAAAATATGTGTTAAAATGTTTATTCTCTCATATGCTTAGTTTTGCTGTCAAAACATTATTCGCAGCTGTCCTTTTCTTGCTTCTCACGCTAGCTATAAAAGTAGTATATATCTGACCAGTCATGGGAACTTTAGAATCGCCTTAGCAATTGAGAAACACTTGTTTATATTGGGTAAAAAGACAGTGCTATAGTATTATTATATTATTTTTATATATATTTTTTTTATATATATATATATATAAAGTATTAACTTTTTACACTAATAGATGCTAATGTTGAACAGTTTTAGTCCAAAGTAAATGGATCTTGCAGATTGGAATTGGATTAGAAATGTAGGAAAGAGATAGGCTGCAAATTGCCCAGAAACTTCTGGTTACTTTACCAAATGTAGATCTTAAATTCAGAATCAACTTTATAAGCAACAAATGAGCTTATTCTTAAAATTTTTCAAAGTCTATTAAGTAGTTCAGTAAAAGAGAGTTCCTGTAATCTGTTTCCTGCTATGCACAAGTCATGGAAATGCTGAATTCTAACCTCGCATTTGCTGACATGGGTACTTTTGTTTCCATGAGGAAATGGAAGGATTGTCTGCTCTTGCTTTCAGTGACTTAATTTATTTTGTATGCAGATTTGGTCAGTAATGCCTCATTGTAGGCTTATTTAAGTAAAGTGTTTACTTCTGTTTGAAGTGTTGTTTTCCTCTTAATGTCTCACTGTCAGGAGACATCTCTGCTATATACACAAAAGAGCTCATTTATGGCAGCATAGAATGGGAAACCTCAACAAGAACACCAACTTGAGAAGACGGAGTTTTGTTAACTCTGGGGAAGAAGGAGAAAACTGCTAATGAACTTCAAAGTAATTAAATGGGGCCTAGGAGGAGATGGGTCTCATACGCATTTTTACGGTTGTTTTCTGTTGAGTAATGACGGGATCATCCTCAACAGATCGTGTTTTACCTGCAAAATGTCATTCAGACTGGTCTTTCAAGACTAATCTGGAAGTCTGTTGCATAGAACATAGATGTTATATGTGGCAACGGAGGTTTCCCTTTCTCCAAAAAGCAACTTCTAGAAGAATCTGCATCTGACTTCACTGACTGTCTGTCATACTGGGTGTTAATTGCTTCTGAATGGGAGTGGAAGGTCTCATCAGTTCTGTCTGCTATGCGCTGCATTTATTTATTTTTAAGTGGGCTGGTACTGGGCTTTTAGTGATCCCAGCTATTACTGTTGCCACCAGGAAGGAGCATGTAAAAACACTTAATGGAGAAAAATTGGCTAGATGCACAATTTCCATGTACAGAATTTTACACAATGTGTATGCGGAGGGACAGTGTTGAGGAAAAGCAACTAAAACACAAATAAACAGAGTTGATAGCATATGTGCATGTAAGAGGATACATACTTGGGTTTTATAAACTGAACTACTTTTTCTCTTAGCCACAACATACAATCTCTGTCTTTATCCTAAATACAGAGCCTTAACTCTGATGCTTATTGTATGAATAATTTGAGCTACTCTTCATGAACGTAACTACTGAATGAAGGAGTTGTGTACAGGCTATACAGCTTTTCCAAAGCAGAAAAATGCATGATTATCTCTTTGGATTGAGATACCATGCTTATTTGACATAGGTACACATATGTCTCCAAACACGGGTAGAAGATTTATAGGGTTCTGTTCCTCTGTGTGCTTTCTGCCATTCAAGGTGAAGTCAGTAACAAGAGTGGGACTGATTAGAAAACGTAAGTGGAAAAATTAGTTCCTTTGCAGAAACCTTCAGTTACAATTAGGGAACAAGATGATGATTGGAATTGGTTGTTCTGGTTCATTCCATTCTCTAAAGGTTCACAAAGTTACACTTCTGGTAGATTATCAACCATAAGGAAGGCTGCAGCCAGAGAGTGGGGCATGGCAATGCAGCCTTTCCTGTGGCAGGAAATTTGTGGAGCTCCAGTATAGAAAAGTCCCCGCAAAAGCTCCCATTATGAAAAGTTCAGAAGCAGTCTGTGTTCAGCATATTTTGATCAGTGTATTGGTTTAGCTAGAAGAAACACCTTAAGGCAAAGGGGAAGAACATTTCAGGAAGGACAATTTTATTAGGTTTTTTTTCTGGAATAAATGCCTAACATTTATTTGTAAATGTTGATCTCCAAATTTGGGTACAGTAACAACACTGGAGTAGTTAAATAAGAATTTTATTTTGTATTTTAGTTGAAAATATCGGTAAGGCCTTAATTATGGAGTTTTTCTGGTGTTTTTTAAATGTGGCATTCAGAGTTTATATTGAGTAAATACAGAAAGTTAATAAGCTACCTATTAATACATCAGTAGTCAAAATTATTGTGGGCTTCAAACTACAAGGAAAAATGGTTAGATAGGAGTGAAAGGGGAATGAAGCTGTTTAGACTGGTACTTGAAAGAGTAAGATAACATTAAAAAAAATTACATTTCCTACTAATTGGTGCTTTTATCCTTCTTTTATTTTGCAGAGTTATAAAAGCCTTACTCTGTAGACAGTCCTTTTGGAGTTTGATGTATTTTCATGTGTTCAATTTAGTTCTGCCTGTGCTTTTTGCAGACCCTTCTGTAATTGCACTTACACTAAGCTGTTCTGCATTTTGAAAAGGTTTTTCAGGTTACAACTTACTGCAGCCTTAGGAACTGTGATTTTATAGGTATTTTTGTTTGGTTGGTTTTGTTTTCCCTGATGCTTGGAAGAAGTAAAGCAAACAATCCCTGAATCAAATTGCCTTCCATCATCTGTTATTTGCAAATGTATATGTCTATGCATGGTGTACTTTAAGGCAACTTGTTATATTCTTGACTGATGTATTATCTCATGCAGTTAACACTTCACAGAAGTGGGCCTGCTGCCGTGGCTGCTGCAAAGGTCTTCCATCCACCTGTGGCTGCTTCCACTTACTTAAGCTGGCATATCCTGCACGTGTTCTCCTCCTTCCTCACACTTCTGCTGAGCAATGCAGCTGTTCATGTCCTGGTAGTGATCTGGATCACCCATCTTTATTTTTATTTGCCCACTTTATTTTTCAGCTGTATAATCTCCCTGATCAGGTGCACCTTATGGCTGCACAAACAAATTTTTCCAAAACAGGAAGGATAGAAACGTTTGGAGGGGTGTATGACCAAATCCTCAAGCTTCTCTCACTGGAGATGTAGGCCTACTGTTGTGAAATGTCTAGGATTTTAAGAAGGATGTGAAGGTCCTTGAATGCATCCAGAAGAGGGCAACAAAGCTGGTGAAAGGGCTGGAAGGGATGCCCTATAAGGAGTGGCTGACTCTCTGTCTAGTTTGGAGAAAAGGAGGCAGAGGGGTGACCTGTTTGCTCTCTACAGCTTGCTGAGGAGAGGGAGTGGATAGGGAGGTGCTGATCTCTTCTCCCTGGGATCTAGGGACAGGATGCATGGGAATAGCTCAAAGCTGCACCGGGGAGGTTTAGACTGGCCGTTAGGAAGAATTTCTTTTCTAAGAGGGTGGTCAAACACTGGACTGGGCTTCCTGGAGAGGTGGTCAGTGCCCCAAGCCCATCAGTGTTTGAGAGGCATTTGGACAATGCCTGTAACAACATGCTTTTGCTTTTGGTCAGCCCTGAATTGTTCAGGCAGTTGGGGTGGGTGATCACTGTAGGTCCCTTCCAACTGAAATAGTCTGTTCCATTTCATTCCATCTTTCTTTCCGTACCACTCTGAGCATGTATGCACTTTTCCTGAGAGCATGCTTCTGCATCTTTTGTAGCAGCAGCATTATGGATCTGAAGCGTTTGGAAGGGAGGAGGGGAATGGATATTCTGACAGGAAAACTTTTGTAGTAGCAGTGCTATTATGCCATGCCTTGCCTCGCCTTCCTTTCATTTCTATTGTTGCTTACTCCTGTCCAGAGGAAGTTCACCGTAGTGCCAGAGGTGATAAGCTGGCTGAGTTTATTAATCAGCATTTAGGGCAGTGTCTCAGTTTTAATGGTGACGTACGCCTTACTCACTGGAAAATATTTTAAGTTTTAAAACTAAACATAAGAATAGGCAAAAGGACCTGTGACGAGGAAGAGATAAGTGATTTATTTTTTTTCCCCACTAGTTTTACAAAGAACAGAGGAAGATACATGAAGTGTGAAGAAGAACTGGGGAGGTGGGATATCCAGTGATTCCAAAGTGTGAATTTTAGTTCAAGGAAAATAATGAAAGATATGAGAGAATGAAGAGAGAGTACAATATTAAATATGTGTTTAATACGGTGGGAAATAAAAGAATACAAGTCCTGTAGAAATCTGAAAAAGAAATGGCTTTGAATATAGCCTAGAAATAGGTAATAGAGGAGTTGTCACGAGAAGAGTCGTAGTAGCTGCTGATGTAATTTTGTTTTGTTTTACATATTGGGGATTGAAGGGATCTAACAGCAATTGGTAAAAAGCTGAAGCATCAGAAATCATTCACTTGATGGAACTTGATCTAGTATTAAAATGCATAGGCTCTACACTTTGTTCTGTAATTGCTTTAGCCTGTTGTGTTTCATAGTTCTGCTTTCTTTTTATTAATCTTTAGGGGGAAAGGAACAATGGCTTTGATGTCCTCTATCACAACATGAAACATGGACACTTGTCAACAAAAGACTTAGCAGACTTTATAAGAGAAAGGTAAATATTCATCCTTGGTAATCCTGACTCTTTAATATACTGTTTGTGGGTTTTATTTAAGCTTATCATTATGTTTAACACTAACATGTAAAATAAGTAACAATCAATGAACATTTTAAAATATCTCATATATCGTACAAGAATATCTAGGTTTATTCCATTCACTTAGAACTGAAGTGACTCTTAAGGATCAATTAATAACAAGCTCCTAATTTTTCAGTTTTAAGTTAAACAACAAAAGTAAAAAGCTAGGTATTCAGCAGTTTATTTAAATTAATCCAAATTTTTCACTGTGTTTGGAAGAAACACAATAACTTGAAGTAGCAAAAATTATCAGGCTTACAAAGTTTTTTGACCATAGATGTAGAGTTAGGGTATTAGTAACTGCTAGTATAATCTTAAAAGTTATGCTTTCAGATTAAGATGTTGAGAAACTAGGTTTTTTAAAGAAAAGTGAGTGATCCATAGGGACAAAAAAATAACAGGTAGAAAATAACACAGATTCTTCTCTGTGGGATGGAAGGGACAGAACTGAAATCTGCAGATGTGACAACTTCCAAAACAGATGACCTAGTGCTGGTTTTACTACTTCTTTGTGAAAGAAGACTGCTGCTGCAATGCTGAACATAAGAATTCCATTCGGGACATAATTAATTGTATGTCTGCTTCAGAACTTAGTCTTGATTCAGTTATTGACACCAAGTGACACATGGAAGATACTTGCAAGAGACTGATTGAGGACCTGTTTTAGTGAAGGTTTCTTACACTAAAACCTGTCCAAAAAAACAGCTTTTGTGTTCTGGAATATTTCATAAAAATTTCGGTTTTAGCCTCAGATAGATGTCAACAAAGAATTTCATTTGAATTTCTACAAAATGGAACCACCACAAATCTGGCAGTTTGCACAGACATTTGCATAGTTTCAAAGTGAATTGCAGAAAATTACTAAAACCTTCCCACTAAGTAAAGAAAGAAAGTAGAAACATGTGAGTTCCGGACTCCACATGCAACGGGTAGTGTCCTGTTGGAAGGACTACACAACCCAAGGCATCTTGTGCTTCAAGAATCCCTGATTCCAGAGAACACATTACGAAGCCTGACAGGGTTCCAGTGAAATCCTCTGTTGGATTGAGCAGAGGGATATCACACTGTTCGTGTTTAGTACGAAATGCTTAAAGCTTCACAAGCTTGTACTTTTAATATTGACTGTTATAGATGTTTGCCTTTTGCTGTCTTTGTGAGTGGCTGGATCTTTCCTTTGAAAGCTGCTTTAGTTTTTGGAATCACTCCGTTTTTATGACATTAAGTTGTAGACCTAAGCTGTACATCAGCTGGACATACTTAATTTTATTAGTTTTACATCTGTTGCATTTTGATATACCTCCATATTTAGATCAGAAGCTCTCTCACTCACTCTGCTTCTTATCTCCTTTATATTGTGTTCTTTGAGCATGATCCATTTTATTCATACTCATCCTAACGTGAAAGGTCCTACTTACATGAGTAAAAATAACTTGATGCTATATCTGGCTTGGATTCTTTGCTTTATTGTAGTGATGTAAATAAAACTTGACCATTCATTCTACACAAAATTCATAATAAAAAAAATGTGGTATTCTGTTTTTTTCACTCTGTAAGCTCCTTCAAATTAAATTTTAAATGAGATGTGTCTTTGAAACTGATAAATAAAAGATTTGGACCCTTCTCCACATACTAAAAATGTTTCAGCTGAAGTTTCTGCTCATTCGTTTAGTGATTTGTTAAGACGGAGACAAATTTTTTTCCCAGTTAAACAAATTTAAACAACATTTAAAACTAAAAATTAATTACCATGTAGGAATAACTGAGGAATCCATAGGGACACTTTATAGAAAAATAGAATCATATAATATGATTAACCTTAAATTAAATAATAAATTAAATTAAATCCATAAAACCTTAAAAGGTCATCTAGTCCAACACTCCCCTGCAGTAAGCAGGGACATCTTCCACTAGATCAGGCTGCTCAGAGCCCCATCCAACCTGACCTTGAAAGTTTCCAGGATTGAGGCATCTACCACCCTGAGGGTGATCTGTGCCAATGTTTCACCACCCTCATAGTAAGAAAATGTCTTCATTATATCTAGTCGGAATGTACCTTCTGTTAGTTTAGAACCATTACCCCTTGTCCAGTCACAACAGATCCTACTAAAAAGTTTGTCCTCGTCTTCCTTATAACTCCCTTTTAAGTATTGGAAGGCCACAATAAGGTCTCCCTGGAGCCTTCTCTTCTCCAGGCCTAACAACCCCAACTCTCTCAGCCTGTCCTCACAGGAGAGGTGCTCCAGCCCTCTGATGACTTTTGTGGCCCTCCTCTGGACCCTTTCCAACAGGTCTGTGTCTTTCATGTGCTGAGGGCTTCAGAGCTGGATGAAGTACTCCAGGTGGGGTCTCAACCAGAGCAGAGTAGAAGGGCAGAATCACCTCCCTGGACCTGTTGGCCACAATTCTTTTCATGCAGCCTTCTGGGCTGTGGGTGCACATTGCCAGCTCATGTCTAGCTTTTCACCCGTCAGTACCCCAAGTCCCTCTCCTTGGGGCTGCTCTCAGTCCCTTCATCCCCCAGCCTGTATTGATACCAGGGCTTACCCTGACCTAGATGCCGGACCTTGCAGAACCTCATGAGGTTCACACAGGCCCATGTCTTGAGCTTCTCCAGGTCCCTCTGGATGG
This sequence comes from Chionis minor, assembly GCA_013398295.1. Classification (NCBI taxonomy): domain Eukaryota; kingdom Metazoa; phylum Chordata; class Aves; order Charadriiformes; family Chionidae; genus Chionis; species Chionis minor. The sequence continues at coordinate 122,744 of VZSF01008250.1, forward strand.
CATCCCGTCCATTCCTCAGGCATGTCAGCTGCACTCAGATTGGTATTGTTTCCAAACTTGCTGAGGATGCACTCGATCCCACTGTCTATGTTGTTGATGAAGATATTGAACAGTACTGGACCCAATACAAACTCCTAAGAGACGCCACTTGTCACTGATCTCCATACAGACATTGAGCCATTGACCACTACCCTCTGGGTGTGACCATCCAACCAATTCCTCATCTGCCGAACAGTGCACCCATGAAATCCATATCTCTTCGGTTTAGCGAGCAGGATGTTGTGCATAGTTTCTAAGAGGATCTGTTCAGTGATCTTCCTGGGCACAGAGGTGAGCTGGCGGACTGGTAGATCCCAGGGTCCTCCTTTCTGCCTTTTCTAAAAACGGGTGCAGTGTGTGCCTTTTTTTCCAGTCTCTGCAGACTTCACCTGACTGTCATGTCTTTTCAAATATCATGGAGACTGGTATAGTGGCCAATTCACTCAGGACTCTGGGATGCATCTCGTCAGGTCCCATAGACTATCCTCAATGAGACATCAAGAAATGTATTTTTGGTCCTTGTGCATGAATTGGGATATGTCAAAGATCTATGCAGCCATCTTACAGCATTTCTGGGAAAAATATGTGAAAAATTTTCATTCTCATTAACACACTGAGATTCATTAGAATCTTAGTGCTACATGTTAACGTATTTGACAAGGTTTCAATATAGTTCCTTAAGAGGAACTTGTCCCAGGGTTGGAAAATATCTGTCAGTGATGCAGACTGTCAGCAGCAGTAAGTTCAGTCCTTTTCAGTGACTTTCTGCCATCAGGGTGCTAAACTTGGTATCCTGTCTGTTCCATTGTGTTTTCTGCAGCCCTGCTTTACTGATGCATCTCAGTATGCCAGGCTGTGATTAAAAAAGGCAGTTGCATGCCAAATAGGTATTTCTTTTCAAGTGAGGGGTTCATCACTGATCAGTCTTAGTCTAAGCTAGTGGTAGTTTGTGGCATATAGTTTGTAGTTTCAAAGAAATAGACAGACTTTAAATATTTGGTCTCCTCACTTTAGTAAAAATGTTTATGATTGTCCATATCTAGGCAGTGAAGCTCTTCACTGCCATTGTGAAGTTACTGTGGGATGTCAGTCGATTTCCCAGGAAATAAAGATGCTTCAGTAGCATACGTTTACTCACAGGGGTCAAATTCTTGATCTCAGAAGAAATTGGATTGGGTGGTACTTCAACAGTATTTTACAGCAGTCCAATCGTCTTGACCATGTTCTACTTTGTGTGTTTGTTTATTGCAAAGAAATTAAGAGACATGGCACACAATTATCTGTTCCCCTTCTTCCTCCACAGAGTATAGTCTGAATGCTATTTTGCAGTACTGTTTTCTGCTAGAAATGTGTAAGTGGATGAACAACTTTTACTGGAAGCCTCCCACATCTATTTTTTTTATGCACCGACCTTTGTGTACCTGATTTTCTGAACTGTTCCCTATGAAAACTAAACTTACATACATTTGAACTTGCTTTGCTTTTGCCCTTCCACTCCTTTTGAGTATATTTGCTTTCTTTTTCAGAAGTGGAGAGTGAAAAGTGAAAACTGCTGGATAGGTCAAGGAGACAGATCTGAGTTGATGATAATACTTTCAATAAGTTAGAGTACTTAACCGTTGTGCTTACTGTTTAACAGAAGTCACCTGGTCAGTCAGGATTGCTGGAGTCTCTGGACTGGCTAGAGATTTTGATTTTTTTAAGGGGTCATCTCAAAGAGAAAGGAAAAATGATTGAGTGTATTTGGATGTACAGACTGCTTAAGGCACAAAAGGCATGTGCCTGTATAACAGTCTCTGTTACTTGCAATGTTCAAAATAGTGTTTTGGTTGTGTGCAGCCTAATTGGGAAGAGTCAATTGTTCCCTTTTCTCGAGCCTTCGAAATTGTAATGAAAAAAGAAAAATTGTAAAGGATAGGGGTTTTAATTTTTTTAATTACAGTCAGCTTAAGAAATTTTTTAAGATTTTTCTTTCAAAACTTTTATAAGAACCTTTGCAAAGTTGTTTCCTCTGAAAAAAAAAAAATGTTAGGAATGTGTTCATTTGTAATGGTGGAATATTTCTATACTGTATCTGCTGTCCCAGCTGGATATCCCTAGAAGGAGCAGTTTTCCTCCTTGCCTGTGTTCAGTTAGTCAATATCAATTCAATTTTCAACAGTGTTGTTTCACTTTTGCTTTTTTGGTTTTCAGTATTTACTGTCAAGTACTAAAAGAGCTGTGAGAATTAGACTGGTGGTTCAGAAATATGTCAATTGAAAGAGTGAATTTTGTGGCAGTCAACCTGCTCAGTGTTGGCAAATCTTGGGTGGGACAGGTTATCTATCTACCTGCTGAAAGACAGATATCTTTGTTCTGTTCTTGATAAAGCATGTAGAAAGTTTGTTTTTTAAAGCAGTAAAGATATAAGAAGGTTGGGCTGCTCCCACAGGGTTTTTTTTTCTTTAAATATTACGAAGATATTGTAGATGAACTGTCTTGCGTTTGTGTGTATTTAACACCTAAGCTGTTCATGTATAAGAAACCACTGTGCTCAGCTAGGAACTGAATAGGTATTGTGTTGGCTTTTGTCCAAAAGTCCTTCAAACATTTCTGCACCGCTTGCCTCTAAAAGTCATAAAAAGAATCTCCTTGATCAGAAGAAACTGGCGATGCGTATATTCCCATTTAACTTTTAAGATCCCAAGCAAAGACAGATTTTCAAATGGATGAAAATTAATTTACTGAGGTGTTCATAGTGTGTTACCCATACATCAGAGTGCTCTGGAAGGTCAGCTGATAGGACAAATGTGTGTGTATATATATCCAACTAGTCAGTAAAAGCATCAGTCAGTTGTGAGTGATTCTAACTGTTGTATGTTGATTGTGTGGGAAATTGTGAAACACCAGTTTTGAGGAGATTACTCAGGTAAGTATGCTGTAAATTGCTCCAAAGAAACAAGGTGTGGATTTTGGTCAGAAATCTTGTGTTTAAAAGGGGAAAAAAAAAAAAGAAAAAAGAGGTACTGACCTATCAAATCTAGAAAACTTCGATAGAAGCTACTGCTAATTACTCAAAATACATTGTTTATAACGGTAATTGAAAAAATACTAGTGTCTCTTCTGGGTGTCAGTACATATGTGCTTGTTGCTATGCAGTGAGTAAGAATTTCAAACCTTGGAAACCTAAACTTTTTCTTATCATCAAAAATAAGTACATGTGTGGAAAGAGGATAAAATTGCTTTACTTTTTTATGGTGAATACCTTACCAGTTGTTTGTATGTGAGATTTAAAATATAATTGAGTTACTGCATTTTACATTTAAGTTCCCTTCTCCAAACTGATTGTTCAACTGACTGGATAGTTATTTTGGAAGGTCAGTAGATTTAAATAGATGCCTCTGTTTCAGATGACTACTGCTACTTTGTTTCATATTGTCATAAGAAAATTATTTTTGCTTGGAAAGTGTTTCTGTAAAGGAGAAATAAAAACCTCTGCCTCGGCACTAGGTGGTTTTAGCCATGGTATAACTTGAGATAGGGGTGAAATCTTCCATCTCCCCTTTTTTCTCTCTTTTGTCCCTGAATAAAGGTATTACACAGCAGGAAAGGAACTGCTTCAAGCTTTTGCATTTTCAGGAAAATGAAATTACAGTGTTTACTCCAATCCGGGATGCTTATGAATCTGAGTTGACACTATATATTTAATATTGATTAAGGGTGGAAAATTAAAATAGTATGCATCTTTACCTTAGTAATGGGAGGGTGAGGAAGACTGATGGGAGAAGGACTTGCAGGGACTCACTGCTGTGGTATATTTTGTGTGACTGCTATTCCATGGCAGTTGCCCCAGCAGAGCCTCTAAGGAGGCTATCTGTGCTGACCCTTGTATTTTGAATCTCCAAAAGACAAGTAAAAATGTGGGTTTGAGTGCAGGAAAGAGTAATGAAACTTTGTGTAGGAAAGATGTTATCCAAAATAAATCCGAATGTATTCAGACAGCCTTCTATTACTATAAATAGTAGAGTACAATACTTTTAATTGCATGTTATTTTACTGTTTTCCAAACTCAGGTATTACTATGCAACGAACTTAAACAAACAAACAAACAATCCTCCCCTACAGAAAGACTAGTCAAAACCCCATTTTATTTAATGTGATTGCTCAATAAGCATTCAGTTCGCTTATCTTAATGTTTTCATTACGAATATATTTGATCTGTAAATCTCTGGTGTTTAGACATGCTAGGTGGTGGATAATGTCACTTTGGTCTAACTGTTCTAAAGAATGTTAAGGGCAGAGGGGAACAGCAGAGAGTATTGGAAAGAAGGAATTTTCTTTTTCACGTCTTGAGTCCCTAGGTTTTACTTGTCTCTGTTCCCTGCAACATTCTGTCACAGGGGTCTTAGATTATTTTTTAAAAAAAACACTTTTGTGATTTTGAATATGATGTTGGGGGCTTCATTAATGTGGAGTAATTTTCAGCTGTAGTAAAACATCCTCTGTTTTGCACCTTTAGAATGCATATTCATATGTCTTCAAATATCTTCAACATTTCAACTATGCCTTTAATGCTTTTCTTTGACAGGGCTACAATAGAGGAGGCATATTCAAGGTCAATGACAAAACTAGCCAAATCAGCGAGCAATTACACACAACTTGGGTAAGTAAGTGTACCTAAATAAATAACTGCATACGTCTTAAGAATCAAGTTTGAGTCTGAATAGTTTGTTGATGTTAAAGGTAGCATGATTTTGCCTCATTAAAAGTGATTGTTAGTTCTTCAGTAACCATGCAAAAGATCATGCAGCTATGTCAGAAATGAAGACAGTACAGTTCTTTATCCACAGTTTTAAAATAACCCAAAGCCCAAACATGGAGGAACTGTCTGTTCCTCTGTGTTTAAGGTTGAGTTCTTTTCAGACGTAATAAATGTGATTTTCTATTCTGTGCTTGCAAGCCTATGGTAATTATTCTGAAGAGAGAACATACGGACCACAAATGTGGCAGTAAATTTATTTATTTCTATTATTTCTGCTTGCTGGAGTGTTATCTCAGAGATGTTAAGAATGACACTTCTCAATAGATTTACTCTATAGTTTAACTAAAGTTTTATACGTGGAGGTATATTTTTAAAAACTGGAAGGATTAGTGGATGTTTTTTTCATTAGAAAGATTATGCCAATGAGAACTCAGACTTTTTAGATGACACTAGAACGTTTTTATTTGTAGTAATCACAGCTAGAAATATGGGGAGCTTTTGTCAGTGGATAATTTGATACCATTTGTTGCTGCTCTTCAAAGGTTCTGTATCTGCATGTTACTTTGAATGTCAGTGCTTCAAAGGCTATGTAGAGTATTGATTTTTCAGCAACAGTAACCGGGAAACTGAGGTAGGATCATACCTTTAGAATAGATGGATAAGTCCATTTGGTGTAGGAATGTGAGTATGAGGAACGACCTGTCCGCCACCTTCCTTTGCTATACGGTTAATCTCTGGTAATCAGTAAATCCCTTTTAGTGGCAGACCATCTTTTCTGGTGTTTTTTTCCTGCATGTTGTGGCTGTAATGATGTAAGACAACTACAAACTTAACTAACCAAGTGATTTCTGATTTGTTTGTACTATTCAAGTATGCACATGAAAATACTTCTATGTCTTAGATTATTTTGAGCAGCTCTTGCATCATCTTTAGGAATACCACTTGGCATGATTGTGTGATGATGACAGAGAAGATTAAGTGACCTTAATTGTGTTTTAGTCATTAGAGTCAATAGAGGTAAAACATAAAACATGGATAAATTAGTAGACAGGATTCCAAGTACGTTTGAAACATATTTAGTAAGAATTTATAGCAGTTGTTGGGGTTTTTGTTTGTTTCAGTTTTAGGGACAGAAGTGAACTTGTAAACTTATCAGGTATACTTTATCAGTATTTAAAAAAAATCATGCTAAAAGTAAAAAATACTGTTTTCCTCAATTTAGGACATTTGCACCAGTTTGGGATGTTTTCAAAACCTCAACAGAAAAACTAGCAAGCTGTCACTTGGATCTTGTGCGGAGATTACAAGAGCTAATAAAAGAAGTTCACAAATATGGAGATGAACAACTCAAAGTTTATAAAAAGGTTATTCATTTTTTTCTTATGAGCATCCAATGACTTGTTAACATTAAAATGAAAATGGTTTCGTTTTGACAACCATGTGGTATTTGGCAGACTAAAGAAGACGTTTCAGGAACATTGGAAGCAGTGCAAAATATTCAAAGTATCACTCAGGCCTTACAGAAATCAAAAGAAAACTACAATGCAAAGTGTGTCGAACAAGAACGCTTGAAAAAGGAAGGAGCAACACAGAGAGAAGTTGATAAGGTAGTTCTGTGACGTCTTACTTTAATACATTGTGTTGTCAATCAGTAACACATTCACCTTGTATAAGTAAAAGAAATTCTCATAAAGGGCTAAAAGTGGTTAAAAGTAGTAGTTATGGCTATTTAATAATGTGCATGATACTTTGAATACTTAATTACGTTTTGTCTTAGTTATGTTTTGTTTGCACTTATCTGTTCTAACTGCACTGCAGTTCTAATTCTTTATTTTGTAAATATGTGCATCATATGATAATTTTGTTTAGTGGCTTTTACAGAAATTGTGTATAATTTTTTCAGCATCTGTTATGGTTTTGGATAAATTTCCTTAGGTAAAGATGCATACACTCAATGTCCTTGTTACGGAATTAAGGAGTGAGAGTTTTTGTGTTGTCCCTTCAATGAGACAAAGTAGCTAATTACACAAGTATTTGACGTCTGTTCCATTGAGAAGAAAAACAAGTTAACATTACTTTCACTGCTAATTTAAAAGGTTCCAATTTCATGGACCCAAAACCCAAGGAGTGGGTGTCTTGATGCTGTATTTTATACTGTCCTTGGGTTATGGGGGAGTTTGATCCATTCACAGAATCACAAAATGGCTGAGGTTGGAAGGCACCTCTGGAGATCATCCTGTCCAGCCGTACTCAGCAGGGCCACCTCGAGCCAGTTGCTCAGGACCATATCCAGATGGCTTTTGAATATCTCCAAGGATGGAGACTCCACAACCTTTTTGGGCAAACTGTGCCAGGGCTCAATCACTGTCACACAAAAAAAGCATTTCCTGATGTTCAGAGGGAGTCTCCTGTGTTTCACTTTGTGCTGAGTGCCTCTGGGCCTCTGATCCTTTTACTGGGCACCACTGGAAAGAGCCTGGCTCCATCCTCTTTACACCCTCCCTTCAGATATTTCTACGTATTGGTAAGGTCTCCCCTGAGCCTTCCCATCTCCAGGCTGAACAGTCCCAGCTCTCTCAGCCTTTCCTTATGGGAGTGATGCTCCAGACCCTTCATCATCTTTGTGGCCCTTTACTGGACTCCCTCCAGTATGTCCATGTCCCTCTTGCAATGGACAACCCAGAACTGGACACAGCACTCCAGGTGTGGCCTCACCAGTGCTGAGCAGAGGGGAAGGATCACCTCTCTCAACCGGCTGGCATTACTGTAGCTTTTTCCTGTTTTCAGGAAACTAAGTAGTAGACGAAAGAGGTCATGTTTCCCTGTCTGTAACTGTGTCTTCTTTTTTTAAATCTTGATTCCTCTGCCTGTTTTTGTTTCAGTTCTTATTAGAATGACCTTAGTGCCTTTTATACTGCTGTCTTGATGGAGCAGATAGAGTTGGTTATTGTCTTTTTGCTGATGAAAAAAGTAATCCTGTTGGCCATGTTCTGATTGTTTTATCTTTAATATAGATCTAGCTTTTTTCCTAGCTTCTGTCTCAAATTACAGTCAATGTTGGATTTCAGACATGAATCAGAAGTATGTGGGTTGGCAGATATTTTCCTGCCGGTCTATTCTAAGTACGATTTTTCTGAATTCTTGTAAATAGATTGAAACATTACAGTAGGAAAAGTTGACTTGATGAAAGACTTGGTTTTAAGACGTAACATTATCCTTGTTCATCTGGAGACAAAAAAATTTCAGTCTAACTTATATCTACATGGGAAGAGAGAAAGAGGAAGCACTATAATATGAAGGCTATTTTTTTACTGTTTTATGCATCTTTCCTAGATACTTCTGTTTGACCAATTAAGCCATAGTACAATGCTCTGCAAGTACTTAGAAAACATTTCCAGTGGGAAACGTGACCATCACATCTCTTCAATCATGTCTTTATTCAAATTTACAATTGTAATTTCAAAAATATGGTGACAAAGATGTATTAATTTATTTTTTCCTTTGGCAGAGAATAGGTTTGTTACTTTTAGCACAACATGAAAGATGTTTTCTATCAAAATCGCAGAATAACTACTTTATCAGAAATCGGGGGATCTGCACCAGTATGCTAAGAGCTTATTACAAAGCCAAATATTTAGAGAAATAATTAATTGAAGAATCTGAGACCTTGCAATTTTCATGAAAGTTAGCGTTAACTTGTGTAATAATTTCCGGTTGTTCTTTGACATGTGAACTTCTCTATTTACAGTGACTTGACAAAAAATTCTTGACTGATGCTTATTCTTTGACTTTAAATCCGCTAAATAGAATTCTAGCAATTGCTGCACCTGAGAGTAGACAAATGCTGCTTTCAGAAGAGATTACTAGTTAATCATACAGTGTTCACGTGTTTATCATTTTGTCTGTCCTGCTAAGTAGCTGGGCTTTGTAGGTGCTCTTGTGCCCATAACACTCAGATTCCGCTCATCATTAAACATGATTACAAGAGACAGAGAATGTTTTGGTTTGGTCAAAAACCCATGCATGTGGGTTTCAATTACATAATGGTTTACAAAAAAACTTACTTTTCAAGTTTTTTAACTTCGCATTTCCTTCCTTTTCAATGGTTAAGTTTGGAATCATCTTACTGCAAAGCAGTCTTAATTATTTTTAAAAGCAAGTGTTCATAGAACACCTTGTACTTTCAGCATAGTAAATGGCATTTGAGAAAGAAGATAGGACTGTTTTCTTTTTGGTAATTTCCCTGTGTGAATGTGCAAGAGTGAGAATCATGAAGTAAAATTCAGGGCAAGTAACTGATGGGTTTGATGCAACTGGTCATGCTCTCCTTTTGATGCCCAAAGGATCCACATTCTTCATATAAGTAGTGTATTTTCAGGCTCTGTTATGCTGGGTTTAGAAGACTGTGTGACTTAGATCAGCTTAAGCTTTCCTTGTAACTGGAAAAATGCAACTGTAGCTTTGGTTCTTCTTAGTTTGAAGTTCTAGTTGATGTTTCCCCAGATGAGCAAGTGCTAATGCTATACTGTTAGTCATGGTTTTCAGTTATTTTTCTCTTCGAAATTGCAGAATATAACCCATTTTTTTCCAGAGGGTATATTTATATTAATTCATTTGAAAGTTATAGATAGTGGTCAGCTTTACACGTCATTGCAAGCGAAAAATAGTTTCTGTTTTTATTGTGGGACAGATTAAATTAATTTGAAAGAAGGGAGAAGAACTATTCTGAACTATAGAAATTATTAAGTACACAGCTGTCTTTACTGATGTCATTAATTCAGGAATACTGTTAAGTTAGAACTGATGGAAAATTTCAATGAGATAAAGTAGGCATTGAGTAGGCATAAAGTTGAGCAAAGAAGCTAGAAAAAAAGCTGGTGTTCAAGACTGTTTTCATTGGCATTTAACTTAGGAATAGCAAGAATATCAAAGGTTTGAAAAACTCTATCTCGTGTGTCATGCTGTAAACTTTGAAAATAATTTCTTCGCTATCACAATCACTTCATTCAGTTTTGTTCTCCATGTAATATTGGGATTCTCCTGTATTTTGTCTTGTCTTTTAAGAATATTAAACTCCCAGAAAGATTGTTTTGGTTTATTAGCAACAAATAATAATAATAATAAAGTCAATAAATTCTAAAGCAAAAAAGGACTATTATAGACAACACTGAACTGCATAAATATGACCATCAGTATGTTCTGCATTAATTTCATTTTCAAATATCCCTTAATCTTGAAATTTCCATTAATGTAATGCCTGAACTGTTGAATTTCTTTCTTCATTTCTAACAGGGAACTGCACCTTATTCAGTTTTTTTTACCATTGACCCTTTCAGAATTGCACAAATAACTGTGCTCGGTGTTCCAACCCTGCTTTCTTCCTGTTTTTCTGTAAATATTTCTTCCTGGTTTTCAGATGTAAATACTTGACAAGAGCTAATTAGTTAACTTCAGCAATACAAATTTGATTTCAAAACAAGTATATTATAAATTTGTCATTGCTGATAAGGGGAAGGGATTTAAATGAGGTAATTGCTTTGTTACCTTCTTATGTGGTTTATGTATTTAGCTTTAAATAGAAATCTCTAATGGCTTCAATCTGAGTTATTTGGTGGTGAAATTTTTTTACAACACTTCACTGTTTTGATGTGCCCCTGAATATTATTTTTTTGTAGATCGTCCTAGGCTTTCTTTTGGTAGTGACTTTAAATACCTTGGATCAGATTGTATTTTGTGACATCTGACACTCTTTTGTACTGATCTACAGGCAGCAGTTAAGTCAAAAAAAGCTACAGATACCTATAAACTATATGTGGAGAAATATGCTGCATTTAAATCTGATTTTGAACAGAAAATGACAGAAACTGCACAGGTAAGTTTAAATGAGTTACCTTTAAAATAGATTAATATAAGACACGTGAAATCTAAACTTCTGAAAAATTGGTTCAAGATAGAATGATCTCCTTTGGAAACTGACATGAACAAGAATCTTAGAGGTAATATGTTTGAAGGGCAAACACTGACCATGTGTGTCATGAAGGCACCGTCCTTGAATGACATAATTGAGCACTGTCACTCTAGAAGGACTTTTTGAGTCAAGTTTTAGGAAGAAAACCATGAGGTTCTAGAATTATTCTAGATGCATTGTGATCATGTGGGGAATCCTATGAATTGCTGGACTCCCAGAACTAATTTGTAGGAATTCTATTGTTGGGATTCGTTACGGTTTTTTCATTGTCATTCCAGCAAAATACTTCAGTTACAGCTTGTTAAAGTGTCTTCCCAGGGTTTACCTGAGGTTGAGAAAAGCCCTTATTATTCGTTGAAGTTTCTGGGTTTTTTTTAAAGACTTTTTATCTGTATTCCAGAGGATATCAAGTGCTCTGTACCGTTGCATATGTTGCTCCTTGTTAGGTTTTAAAATTTCTTTTTCACATGTATTGATAGCAGACTTTCTTAGACTGCCACAGATTTCAGAGAGCAAACTTCTTCATTTCTGTTTTAGTAGTTAGTTGAGGACTGGTTGACGTATTTGTATATGTTTCTTGGTGTAGTAAGGCTTTTATAAGACAGGAATTTTCTTTTTTGTTGAAAATTCTTTGGTCTTTTCATTAGTTTCAATTACTAATTTTTAGGCATAGATGGAATTATTAGGGAGATTCAGTTGTACTTGTATTTTTAAGATGTAAGTGGGAAAGTGTTAGGGTTTTCCTTAACTGTTTAGAAATTAAGATCTCTGAATAGATACTCAACACAGCTGTGAGAGAAAGGGTACCACGTATATCACATACCAGAACTCTTCCCTCCCACCCCCATTCCAGGCATTTGCAACAAAGAAGTGCAGGCGTGCTAAATTCTGCTTTTAGCATGACTGTTACATTAGGAGTCTTGACAACCCTTCCTTGAAGAGTTTGCAGAAGGCATCTTTTTGTGCAGTAACCTGACTTGATTCTGATTGAAGGACCTGTACTCCCTATGCTTTTCATCTCAGTCCAATGTAAATTTGGTTATGTACATAATTTTTCTCCCCGTTTAAGAAATCTGTGACTTTCAATTGCTTATTTATTGTCGAGTGTAAAACAGTGATGATTGCAGTTACTCAGTCGTATAAAAAGGCTTTATTAATAATAAAAAGTTAACAAGAAAATTCATGGGTACATGACTTTTGCTGTAGATGCCACCTTTTGCTATGAAGAAATCGAGTAATACCAGAAAAAATATGGACCTGTTCCATTTATTTGTCTCAAGTCATGTACAAGTATGGCTCTTCTGGATCAAGAAATTCCTGCCCTGTTAATTATTTACCTGATCTGGAAATTACTGAACCCCCAATGAAATAGATCTGTGAATGCTTCTGATCCACTGCAGAGCAAGTTCAGGTTGCTTTAAATCTTTATTTAGTCACACAGAAACTGTCTGCTGTCTATTCCTTACCTTAGAGGAAAGAGACACTGTTTATAGCAGTTGACTTACTGCTCTCTGAAACAAGAAAAAAATCGCCAAATATGACTTCAGTAAGCTGGCCTTGCTAAATTGCATTGTAAACTTGTCCCCAGTGAGCAAGAAAGCTATGAGTTCTCGTACAGAACTGATAAACATGATAATATAAATATAAGATAAACATGAATAGTATTTGAAATGCATTTTGTCAGTGAATTTGTGAAGGAAAATGTAGGGACTTTCAGCAAGCAAACTAGCTGGGCTTTTCATTATGTACTTTAAAAAAAAAAATCCATTTGAACAGTCCACTACAACAAAAGAATGAGAAAAGTAACATTATTTTGTATCAAATGACAGAATATGAAGGTGCTCTTTGTTCAGCTTTCTTATTTGTGTTGTTAGGTAGGTATTACATATTTAGACCAGGCTGAGATGTAGAGAGGGAAAAAAAATATCAGATGTTACAGCTGGGAAAACCTCACCATGCTTTTGCACTGCTTTGGTTTTGGGGGGGTGAAGGGGTGGGGTGTTGGGCAGGCAGTTAACGATCTTTTTGGTTTGGGTTTGGCTTTTTCCCAATACAAAAGGGCTGCAAAATTACCTCTCACTACAAACCACTGTTGTCTAAATGCCCTTAGTTCCTCAACTGCAACAACCCTTTTAAAGAAAACTTAAATTTTCACTTAATGTGATAGTGGACACCTGGAAACTTTCCACACCTGTCCACAATGGAAAGGAAAATCGCCATTCTGCCAGTTTAATTCATATGTGGAATTTGTTTTAAGTATAATGGTATAGCTGTATCTACAGTTTGTTTGCAGGAAGGCTACTTAAAAGATGAGGCAACAGGAAAAATAACAACACCCGTAACTATGTGGAAACCCACTTCTGTATGAATCAAACACTATGTTATCTTAGTTTAGAGCTCATTTCACTTGAAATGTACTAGTTCTGAGAACAAAATCAGTGAGTGTGAACATTCTCAGCTGTTTCAGTGCAAAATCAGTCAGCTTAGCTTAAATCTGTCTTAAACTGTTCACATACTATTTTTCTGAGGAGAAACATCTTGAATTGCTGTGGCATTATTCTAGGTAATCATACAGTAATGTCCTCACTTAGCTGTCCTCTTTTCTTAGTTAAACTCCACCGATCTTGTTGCATAAATTTTACATATTTTTCCTCTTTCATCATTTACTATTTTACTTGAAGTTTTCAAAGTGAAGTGACTTGTGATATGTGATTTTGAGAGGTTGAATTTTGAAACATACAATCTTCCTAATCTTGAATTGCAAGTTATGGGTTTTGCTGCAATAAACAGGTTTATGATCTTGTGATTACAGAAGTAGAAAAATATAGTTCACAGTTGTCTAGAAATTGGATTTGACAGAAATTCCTCATCTTGAAGGATTTTTTTGGAGTAAAGCTATAGTTGTATTATGCAATTTCTATGCTGTTGCTAAAATGGCGCCTTATTTGACAGATTTTCCACCTTGCTAGAAACCTTTTTTTAAAAATCAAATGCATGGCCAAATATGGGAAAGGATCAAATAGCTGAAAATTCTAAGTTACTCTTCACAAGTCTTCTGTCTTATCTAGAACTGAGTAGAGCTGAGTTTGGATGATTTTGCTATTGAGCAGCCTGCATATAAATAAAGATCAAGAATGAGTAACAGTTCATTTTTCAAACACATTGTAGAACTTCTAGGAAAACATACGTGTTTATAAAAAGGAATAATGCTTGGTTAAACTGTGCATACTGAGTTGGACAGCTAAAGATCCTGTTGGTGATGATTTTTATTTGTATTGTAGCTTAAAACACTAAGAAGTGGCTTGCATTTGTTGGGTCATTAAAGTTGCAGATTCATTTCAGTACATCTTTTTAAATGAACTTTCAAAAGTGAAAGTAAACAATTTGGTTAATGATTATATCTGAGATATGAATGATGTCGTTGTATTATAGCACCTAGCCTTATTCTTTGATCAGAACCTCTTTGTATTGCGTACTGTTCAAGGCAAGATGGCTCTGCTTCAAAGGCTTCAAACCTTAAGTGTAAAACAATAAACAAGAAATAAGGAAACAATTGGGGGAGGGGGATGCTTTCCACTGACATGAGAGACCAAAAAAAAAAATATCTCTGAATGACCAACTGTTTTGATATTGGTTATAGAGGAGAGTTTAAAGGAGACTGGTAAAATTTTAATCTGCTTGATTGATGGCTAGAGAGCTATGTAAGTAGCACAAAAGAAAGATTGAGAGCTTGGAAGTTAGAGGTATTTGACTTGTCTGCATGGAGTTGTTTGTGAATCAGAGTAGTAGGAGGTGTGAAGTGTGGAGAGATGGTCTTGAGAGAAGCCTGTGCAAATTGGAGAGAGGATTAAGTGGTGCTCCAAAGTTTGGACACACTTGAAAGGGCAGTTACAGAAATAGGAAGAGAACTAGGAAAGAGCAGGAGTAAACAAAGATTTCAAGACAATTACAGTTGACGGTTGGGGAGGATGAGGACATTTTTAGTTCTGATCTTTGGCTAGGAAGAGGTCAGTGAAAACATTGAGAGGGATTTTAAAATGGCTGTCAGCTGGAAGTCTGGGTAAAATGGAACAAACTGCAAAGATTATATATGGCGAGTTTAAAAATCAGAAAAACTAATGACATTTAAAGAAGCAAAGGGTGTAGATTTGCCTAGAAAAAGAGAAAGCACATGTATATTGTGAGCAGGAGGAGAAGGTGCTAGGAAGGAAGTGCAAAACAGGTCCAGAAATAAGATTTTTGAGTTTAGATGAAATAACAAGACTCTTCAGTAATGGAGAAAAGAGATGTTTTTTTTAAAAAACACCCTTTAACCCTATTTTCTTCTGCTAGAAATAGGTCAGATTCTTTGAAAAACCAAGATAGGTGGAAGTTTAAGGAGTAAGTGACAAAAGTGAATAACGGTTCTAAAAGGATATATTTTAAAATGCATTATTTCATAACTCTGTGAATTCCTTTGTTTCTTAAACATTGGAATTACTGTAATCAAAATCTTTCAAATTGGGTTTTTTTCCATTTAGTATATTCAATTATTAAAATTTAAGGTTTAGTATTCTAAGAAATGTTTTCATTATGATTAATTGCTTGTATTGGTTTACAGAAATTTCAAGACATTGAAGAAACACACCTTCTTCGTATGAAAGAGATTATAGAATCATTGTCAAATACCATAAAAGAAATTCATTTACAAATAGGAGAGGTAATTTTTATATTATCATTTGTTTGTTTGGATTATGCTACATATTTTTCTTAACTATTAAATGGAACATTTCTTACGTTGTTTGTGGTTATTACAAGATCATATCTTTCAAATGATGGTAGATTCAGCTCAAATTTGTATGGCTTCCTGTTGCATTTCATAGAATCACAGAATCATAGAATGGTTAGAGTTGGAAGGGACCTTAAAGATCATCAAGCTCCAACCCCCCTGCCATGGGCAGGGACACCTCTGACTACAGCAGGTTGCTCAAAGCCCCATCCAGCCTGGCCTTAAACACTTCCAGGGATGGGGCCTCCACAACTTCCCTGGGTAACCTGTTCCAGTGCCTCACCACCCTCACAGTAAAGAACTTCTTCCTAATATCTAATCTAAATCTCCCCTCTTCCAATTTAAAACCATTACCCCTTGTCCTGTCACTAGACTTCCTGACAAAGAGTCCCTCTCCAGCTCTCCTGTAGGCTCCCTTCAGATACTGAAAGGCTGCTATCAGGTCTCCCCGGAGCCTTCTCTTCTCCAGGCTGAACAGCCCCAGCTCTCTCAGCCTGTCCTCATAGGAGAGGTGCTCCATCCCTCTAATCATCTTAGTGGCCCTTCGCTGGACCTGTTCCAACAGTTCCATGTCCTTTCTATGTTGAGGACTCCAGAGCTGGACACAGTACTCCAGGTGGGGTCTCACAAGCGCAGAGTAGAGGGGGAGAATCACCTCCCGTGCCCTGCTGGCCACGCTTCTTTTGATGCAACCCAGGATACGGTTGGCTTTCTGGGCTGCCAGCGCGCACTGCCGGCTCATGTTGAGCTTCTCATCCATGAGCACTCCCAAGTCCTTCTCCTCAGGGCTGCTCTCCAGCCATTCTCTGCCCAGCCTGTATTTATGCCTGGGATTGCCACGTCCCAGGTGTAGGACTCTGCACTTGGCTTGGTTGAACTTCATGCCATTTGCATTAGCCCACCTCTCAAGCCTGTCCAGGTCCCTCTGGATGGCATCCCTTCCCTCCAGTGTGTCAACCGCGCCACCGAGCTTGGTGTCATCGGCAAACTTGCTGAGGGTGCACTCGATCCCACTGTCCATGTCTCCAACAAAGATGTTAAATAGCACTGGTCCCAGTACTGACCCTTGCGGGACACCACTCGTCACTGGCCGCCACGTGGACATTGACCCATTAACCACAACCCTTTGAGTGCGGCCATCCAGCCAGTTCCTTATCCACCGAGTGGTCCATTCATCGAACCCGTGACTCTCCAATTTGGAGACCAGGATGTCATGCGGGACAGTGTCAAATGCTTTGCTTAAGTCCAGGTAGATGACGTCCGTTGCTCCGCCTTTGTCCACCAAGTTCGTGGCAGTATCGTAGAAGGCCATCAGGTTTGTCAGGCAGGATTTGCCCTTGGTGAAGCCATGTTGGCTGTCTCCAATCACCTCCTTATTTTCCATGTGCCTTAGCAGAGATTCCAGGAGGATCTGCTCCATGATCTTGCCAGGCACAGAGGTGAGACTGACTGGCCTATAGTTTCCTGGGTCCTCTTTTTTCCCTTTCTTGAATACCGGGGTTATGTTCCCCTTTTTCCAATCCACAGGAATTTCACCAGACTGCCACGATTTCTCAAATATGATGGAAGGTGGCTTCGCAACTTGGTCCGCCAGCTCCTTCAGGACCCGGGGGGTCCTGAACTTTTAAGTTCAGTATTTAAGTTCTGTGAACTTTCAAGTTCACAGAATAAGTCTAAACAAATGTTGTCTTGACAGAAAACAAAATATTTTGACAATTTGAAGCATTTTTAGTGTATTTCAAAGTTCTGTTCCCTAGATATTAAATTAGCACTCATTTCACACGTAGTTGTGATACTTGTGCTTTTCTTTGCCTAAAACTTGAAATTTTATCACTCGTAAGAGTTTCCACATTTTTTGTATGCTTTGGGTTTTATGAGCAAAAGATCTTCAGTAGCAGAAGGTTTTTTTAGTATCTTTTCTTTACATGTAAGTTGGTTTAATTAATGATCCTTACAAGTAGTCCTTAATTTTTAAGTGTTTTGAAGTGTAGTTTTATTTGCATACACCTAGAGTCACTATTTTCCTCAGTTTTGAGGCTTTCTGCTAATGAATGATGGCCACAAAGGTCACGCTATTTATTTCTAAAGCATATACATACTGCTTTGTTGGAAAAACTTATTAACAACATGTGGTTTTTCCTTTGTCAGACCAAAAACATTGCAACAGTAATGCTTTTAGTCAAGCAGGTGGGAGCTGTGATAATACAGTAGTAACAGTTCACACCCTTAACTGGTGCTGGCTTAAGAGACCACTCGTCTTCCTGACATTGTAGTGGGACATGTTGCTGAAAAATTCAGATAATGGTATATAGACACGTCATTTACATGGAAGAAATGGAAGAAAATCCTAGACCCATCATTAAGCTGTATTCTTTCATTCCTAATTTGTATTTGCGTTGTTCACGCTTTTGCTAATGCTAAAGGAAAGAAGGGATTTCCTTGATAAAGTGGGTGTTGTTTTCTGGAAGCCCTGTAATATATTTTAGTGGGAAGTATTTTGAACCTTAGCTCTAGAGAAAACCACTTCTTAGAATAAAGTTAATGGCGTTATTTCTGGTTTGTAAATGCATTTTGTGTGTGGTGTGTTTTTTTTGAAGGTGCACGAAGAATTTATTAATAACGTGACAAATACTACAGTTGAGAGTTTAATACAGAAATTTGCTGAGTCAAAAGGAACGGGCAAGGAAAGACCTGGTAAGAGATTAAAAACAACAGAGAAAAATAACAGCGTAGGAAATGTTAATTTTAAAACTGTAGGTTTCCACTCCTAATGAAGGGTCAAACCCCTGTTTGTTAATGTGTTATATTTTTAACATACTTACAGTTTCAAATTTACAGAATTCATTAGCTTTGATATTAAGTATGTCGTAGACATTTATTATGTATGAGCAGTATTTGTGTTTATAAAGCATGGCAATTTGTAGCTCTGAGTTTCTCTATGTAGACCTTCAAGGAAGGTTTTAAACTATACTGTGGTGTGGTACATTAGTGAAAATTTTCAAGAAACTGAAGGTCCTTGCACAAACTTATGTGTTGTCTGCTATGTGTTTCTGCATAAATTATATTTTAAAACTTTTATTTAATATAAATTTTTGGATATTTTCAGAACAGAGGTCTACAGCTGCTTATTGAACTGTTGGAAAAGTTGCGTTGGTTTATTTGGTTAACTTACAAAATTAGCTGTTTCAATAAATCGTATGTAGATTATTTCTTTACTAAGCAGCAAATCGAGTAGTACTTTCTGAAAGTACTGCTTGTTGGGTGTGGTATATCAGACTTTCCTGGACTGGCATAAAAAGGCAATCTCACAGTACTGTGTATCTAGCATTGTAGGAAAAATAAAGAGTTTACTTTAGTATTTGGGCAGGAATACACTGTCACTAGGTGTGTGAATACAGGAATTCAGTAGTACCGTTTTCTGTTTTCTTCAGCACTAAGAGTTCTGACTAGCATCTCTCTCGTCTAGTATAGAAGCACAATTTTTTTTTCAGAGCAACGATGTATGTATCTCAAGATTAGATCTTGAGAATTTATATTAAATTGTTCAATATGATACTAGGTATTTTCCAATGCCTCTGTGAGGTTTTTTTAACAGCATTGTTTCATATTCTCTCTGTGATCCACTAGTGGGGTTATCTGAGTGGGCTGAGGTCAGATTGTATACAGAACAGTTTTCAAATGTTTCCTGTGTATTTTGCAATTTTTCAGTGAAGATTAAGAAAGAAAAAGCGTGAACTTCAGCATTTTAAGTTCATTCAGTTTGACAAAGACACATGAAAACCCAGTGTTCTGACTCTTTGCCTAGCTATTGCCGAGATGTCATGGCTGGCCATCTCCGTCTTGCATTTAGGGTTCTGATTCCCTGGGTTGCAAAGACCCTTGCTAATGTATCCTAGATCACCATACACTTCAGTTCATCCATATTATTACTGTGGTTTTTTGCTAGACAACATAGTAGTTGCGAGAAAAGTAACACTTCACTTTTTGATTTAGTGGGAGAAGTTATACATGCTCTGTACTTCTCTGCTGCTTTACGGAGTTCTTCAAATCCCATTTGTATTTTCTGGGGTCAAATAAAAGCTTTTGGCACAGCAAATTTCATTTTTTCAACTTTTATAATAGCAAACTATTCTGAGGAAACGTAGTGTGGAAATGTACACACCTTGAATATTCTTTTACAGTGTTATATTATTGTTTGATGAGGGTGCAGAGGGAAAGCACAGCCAAATTCAGAGGTAAAAGAACACAAATCACAAGAAGGTATGAAGTGTCAAAGACTAGGAACACACACTGATAGTGATGTTAATTACGGTTACTGCTTCTATTGTATTCATTTTATTAACTTAGAGTCGTACAGCTTTGACAATTAAAAAGATTTAGAAGGCAAAGTGAGGTTCTAAGATTGAAATGGAAACATCTAGAGTGGTAAGGACTGCTTTTTATTGATTAAAACAATACTTTTCTACATTTGAGAATTGTTCTTAGTAGAAAGGTATTTTAACTCACAAAGCAAATGTTGAAAGTGTTTCTGTATATGATGTGTTCATTAATTAAGCTGGAGAAGCAGATGGCTTCTCAGATAAATTTTATTTTCAATTAAATATTTAAATAAATTAAATTCAATGTAAAAATGTTACTGACTTGGTGTACAAAACAAATGTGAAAAAATGTCTTATGGATGTCGCTGTTGCTTAAGATTCCAGGCCTCAATGTGTTTGAAGAAATACTTTAATAGTCCCCAGGAGTATGTAGGCCTTCTCCTTTCAATATTATTTGTGGGCTGGTATACTAAGTTAGATGGTGGGCTGCTTTCTGACATACTGTATTTTGATAACAAAATAAACTAAAAAGGTAATGCATAACAAAGTATTTTAATTTATTTCAGTATATTCTAGTTATAGTTCTTTATAGCAGAGTTCACTTGCTTTTATTTATATCTGTAAAAATAAGAATCAATCTGAAATGAAGTGCTGAGGAGGGCTGTTTTATTGTGTGGACTATAAACAATTTACAGTAAATTTTTCTAGATCTAGGCAATTATATTCTTCAACTGTCATCTGTATATCTGAAATTTCTCTTTATACAGTGATGTCCTGTGTACCAGATTATGTGGGCTCCCTCTGGTGGCTAATTTCTGTAACCAGAAGTCATAATGTACAGGGGCTTCTAGAGTTTAACACTTTTTCTAGTACAAATAATGTTTCTTTCCAACAGTAATGCTTTGTGAGGTTTTTTAATTTCACTTGTGGACTTCTTTACAATGACTCTATTTTAACTGCCTCATCTAGTCAGCTTTATCACCTACTTCTTACTATTTATTTTAAATATTTTTTTAAATTTTAGTTTAGTTTTTAATTTACAATTTTTAGTAATACAGTATTTGAAGAAGTTGTGTTCATTCTTTGTTCTCGCACTTCCATTCAGTGTGTAAAAAAAAAAAAAAGCCACATACATCCAGTTGCAAATCTTTTAATTCTAGTTGAAAAAAAAAATAAATCACTTATTGTAAAAGTTTATTACCTATGGTTGCTGTTTCCATTTCGTCCCTCCACCAAATCCAGAAATTGGCAATTTCTGGTCAGTAATTGATCAGTAATGCTGGTTAAAAAAATGTTTGGTCGGTTGCTTTTTGAAGCTGCTGAAACCTGCTTTGCTTTATTTTCCCATGCAGAAAAAATTGTCTCAAGATTCCTGGCAGCTCCAGTCCTGGGAAAGTTTAAGGTCATGGATGTCAAATGGAGACATTAATTCGGGATTTTTTTTTTTATTTTATTTTTCAATTCTTTCTGGAAAGGCTATCGAGTAGCCTAGAGTTGAGAAATTTATCAGTGACTTGGGAGAGCTATAACGTCAAGATCTCCACTGCCTCACAAGGTAGTGTGTATCAGAAGAAATATCCTGGTATTCTTGTCGATCTTCTGGTGAGCCTTCTCTGTTCTGAGGGAACATGTTTTGGAGCTCTCTTTCTGGAGAGCTAACACAATTCTGTGTTTTGAAGTCAAGGACAGGTTTATTTAAGTATGGCACTCCTGCTGAAAGCAATGTGGGCTTTTCACAGGCCACAAAACTGTTAGAAACCCGTAATGTTTACTATTTGAATGGCAAGCAAAGCAGTTTAATCTGCATGCCTTACAAGTTCGTTAATGCTGCCAACATTGCCTGTTACCAGAATCATAAAGCATTAAAGCTTCAATTTAGTAAACATGTAAAAAAAAAAAAATTACCTAGGCTTTAATTCAACTGATTTCTGATTCAGTGAACTCAACTGAGTTCTTGATTATTTGATTAGAATAATGTTTTATGTGGCTGTCTGTTGGTGGTGATGAGGGGTTAGTGCAAAGTTTAGTGTGACCTTCTAACGTGCTATCAGGTCTTTTCTAATTGCTTACGTGGGCATTTTAGTCCTAAATGCCTATGGAGCATACTGCTTATGTGTTTTTTCCAAAGTGAATGCAAGAGCATTAAAGTGAGCTGCACTACAACTGGGAAGCTAGTGCAAATGCTGTAAATACACAGTGGTGCTCACCCATATTAATATTCATATTTAGTTAGTGTGTTGTGTTAAACTACAAGTTTTCTATCTAATGAAGAAATATACAAGATGAACAGGATGAAGTGGTAAAAAAAGGGTTAAGAATAATTGTATCACTCTTAAGAAATTTTAGAAACAAGTTAGTCCTTTCCCAGAGACTGAGAGGAAAAACAAAGTTCATGGACTATTGAAGCTTGCTTTGATTAAAGCTATTAGCTTTTCATGTGCTTGAATAATGAACTCAGCTTTGAGAGAAAGACTTGAAACAGCCCTGGGTGTGACATTTATTTTTTACATGGGTTTGTTTGATAACATAATAGTTCATAGCATTCATAAAAATGCTTTTCTATGACACTAAACAACAAAGTAGATGGAAATAAACACTGAAAACGGTTAATACTAATTTTTGAACAGCTCTGCATGACATCTTTGAGCTTCTTTTCCACAAGGAAGTGTAACAAAGCAAGTATTTATTTTGTGTTCTTATAAATGATTTTCTTTATATTTTCTGTAAATACTGTGAATATTTTAATGCTGCCAACACTTGTGATTAAGTGCATAAATAGCTTGAAGTATCACAGTTTCTCAAAGCCTGTGCCCACACATAATTCTACACAGAATGAGTTTGGTTTATCAACACTGACAGTATCCAAGGGATTCAGAAATGTATTCTTTGTAAGAAGGCAGATCATTGCTATATTTCAGAAGTTAATAGAAGAAATTAATTGTGGATATCTTTGAGTATTTTTATGAGAAGCTGGGCTTGAGGCAGGTAAAAAAAGTATTTAAGGGCCCTGTGCTGCAGCACTCTGTTTTTGATGAGGAGCTTCATAAACAACAAACCTGCCAAAGCTGATGTGAATTTTAGGAATTCTCATCTGCCTGCATAGATTTTTTAATAATTACATATGCCTAAGTTGCAAACTTGTTTTAGATTGTGCTTTATTTGTTTTTAATGTTCTGGAGAGTTATAACTGTACAAGTTTGTTTTTTTTTTTTTTTTCAAAAAGTCTCTTAATGCAAGGGGAAGATAGTAGCATTGATGAAAATAGCTTAGATAACATCTGTAGATAGAACAGGCCAAAAGCTGTATTTTGAATTATCTTGGACACTCAGTAAGGTGAAGTACTGTTGGGCCCTCTTGAAGTTTCTTGCTACGAGGAAACAAAAACAGTTGCAGCCTGAGGCAAGTAATTTTTCAGGGCTGTGGGAGCAAAGCAATGTCCATTTCAGTTCTGGTCAAGGAGGTCTGTATGTCATACTCTTTCTTGAACACAGATATTTATTCTGACATTTAAAAATGAATTCTTGCTGGACTTGTATTTGACCTTGTGTGTCCATGGTGGTTCTCAGGAAGTGCAGGATCTTTTCTGCTTTGTCTTCATTATCTTTTTATTGTTGTCTTAATTGTTACAGGCCACCATCACCTGGGTGGCCTTCTATGTCAGTGATTCCATTTTACGCAATGGATATTGATTTGTCTGCATTTTGACAATGTAAGGTACAGTGGCGTACCCCCTGACCTGTTGCCTGAATAGTATGAGGGCAGGAAAACGGAAGATGCCTAAGCAGGAGCTAACAGAGCTAGCTGCACAGAACTGAGCCCAGGTTTAATCATAACAATACAATGTCAAATTCCTATCTTTTGTTAATAGTGTTTGTAATTTAAATTATTTATTTAATGTTGAAATGAATTTGTTTTGAAGAGTTTTCTCTATTGGTTGCTCTTTTCAGGGGAAAGGTAGTATCTAGAAAAAACAGTATAAGAAGTGCTGTCACTATCATTAGAATTCTTTGTAAGCCTTGAGAATTTAGTTTCAGAGTCCTTCTCTGTTTTACTGTCATAGCTGATACAATCCTTCACAGGTTTGTGTAGTTCTGTGTCATATTTGATGGCCTGTTTCAAGAAGAGCAGACAGGAGTGGAAAATTAGGGTCTTGTTACATACATTTGTCCTCTTTGCAACCACTGACTTGGGTACTCTTATGAATAGTACTGAGTAATAGTATGCATGTTTTTGTGTCTTTTAAATGCTGAAATGTATTTCAAGGTCAAACCTATGCTGTCATGGGCTCCAAGCAGCTCTTTGGGCATAAATGTGGGGAAGGGAGGTTTTGTGGTAATCCTTAATAACATGTCTCTCCTGTGATTTCAACTTTCATCCCCCACAAAGAAGCATCTCATACTTGCCATAAGCTGCAAAAAAAGAACACTAGGAAGAATTTCACGTTGCCTTTCTTTTTTTATTGATGGCATATGTGTGGAAACTGTCATATGCTAATTAATACTTCCCATTTTACAGTTGGGGTGAAGAGGTGGTTAAGCACATGTACTTTTCTTCTTTTGCCACGAAATAAATCTTTTATAGAAGTAAATATTAAAACACTTGCAAAGCAGTACAAAGGAGGAAAACATTCCCATGGAGAGGATTTTGTCTGACCGAAAGAAGATTTTTCTGTCTGAAAAATTCTGGATATTATAAAATGTATTATCCTCCTTTTTTTTTTTTTTTTTTTTTTTTTTTGTGGAAACAGGTCCCATTAAACATCTTAACCTCTGATGATTTCATGGGTTTAAGTTCAGAACTTCAGTAAGAAACCATACCCCTCCTGGTTTATGGGGACAATGTGTGACTCTTGCAAAGACGTGACTCTTTGAAACAGTCTTTTAAGATGAGGGCTGTCATTTAACACATTTACAGTGTCTAGTGTTCCAAAATCTTAACTGACTCTTCTTTAAGAAGAAAACTACTTGAATATGTCTGTCCATTTCTTTCATCACTGCATACTTGCATGTTCTGCCTTCAGCAGGTGAGTCACGCACCATGCAGTCAGCCAGAGCCATTTGTTACAGATAATTATATTTATAGACTAAGCATATGCAGTTCTGTTTCTTCTTAATATTTTTTCCCTATACACCTGTGTATCTTTCACAAGACTTTCAACCCAATTTGGCTGAAAATTAGAGGTTTCAAAGACTTTATGAAAATGAGGAGTTGGGTAGAGAAGAAGGACCCAAACTAGTCATGCCATGTAAGGGAAAGGCAGTTGTAAAGATGTAAGTTACTCATTTGGAGAGTCAGCGAACGCCTGAGTGTGTGTGTGTGTGTTTATATGTACGTGTGTATGTCGGACAGCCACTCAGCCTGTGGATAGTTCAAAACCAACCACATCGCACATCCTGTTTTTATGTAGCCAGAAAGGAAATAAGGGGTGAGGTCGAAGTGTAAAGCAGGACAAGAGTAGAAAAGGATGAAAAAAGGGGCTGGGAGCCGTGTGGAGAACAGGACTTGGGGAACATATTGTTCTGCAGATGGGTGTCTTAGCTGACATTAATTTTTGCTGCTCATAGACCTCATGCATTCATAAATTGTGGCTGAAACTTCCAGTGTTGGCATATTCAGGTGTTGCAGGCTAGTTGGATCTCTAACTCGAAACGTTGGCTAGGGTATGTGTTTAATGTCTCTTTTTGAAAATTCTTGTGGTATCTGAGAAATAAAAAATATTTTCTTTGTAACTGAAGATGTCTGCCGCCTTTTTAGTTTAGAGGAAAAAAAAAATCTCCTTGCTGCTGATAAACGTCTTATTTGATAATAATTATTTTAAACCTACTCACATTACGATCCTTTTCTGCTTTGTTTTTGCTCTGTGAGTCACATGGAAGTACTGCCCCTTGAGAGTAGTGTGCTTGCTGTATTCACAGAGCTTGTACGCACAGTAGCAGAAGAGCCTGAATAGTGTTTCCTTTGATACAGTGAACTGCGTGCAGGGCTGGAAGTCTAGTAACAGAATCAGGGTTAGAATTGATTGCTTTTTCAGTAGATGCTGTCATTGTATGTTAAATTTTTCATCTAAAAAAAGACTTTCCTTGGAAGTGCTACATTGTTGCTACTGATAATTGTAGTTATCTACACTGTCACTATCAACTCTTTCTTTTCTTTTTCAAAAGGACTAATATCACCATGCTATATTTTTGTTTTTTCAATGTGAATTTAAAAAAAAGGAGGATTCAGTCAAGTCTTGAGTATCTCTAGAGGCTATATATCAGCTAGGCTGATGTATAATCCTGAGGATTTAACAAAGAGTGGTAGGAAATTCAGTGATTCCTGTGGTGGAACTGTGTATTTGCAGAATTAGATTAAAAGATACAGTTTTACTGGTATTATTTCAACAGTTTCCCTCAGATCGGCCTGTTAACAGGCCAGTTGTAAAATACAACTGTCCCTTCTCCTCTTTTTGGGAAAGTAGCACTGACCAAATGCACAAACTAACATTCACTTGTGGCAGTCTGGTACTAGCACGATGAATATATCACAAATATGTTATTTACCTCAAAGATGGAGACAGCCATTTGTCTTTAGTCGGCATTCCTACAAATAAGCTATGCTTGAATTTGAGTTTTGTTTCTCCTTTTTTTAAAGCTACAATAAGCAGTCCTTTTCCAGGGAAAACTAAAATTCTCCTTATCTTTTTATAAAATCACTTCTCTTTTTTGGACAGACAATAAAAATGAGAAGTTAGTGTTAGAAACAGTAATGTTGACAAAATATATTTTGGCTTCCTAGCTTCTCGATTTGAAAGCTTGACATTTTTTTGATAAACATGTCACAGGATCAGATGATAGCAAGGAAAAGATTGCTTATATGTTTGTGTACATACAAAATTGACCTTTGTGATGCAGCTTAACATCTAAACACTGAAAGCAGTCATTTGTTTTGACAGCAGAATTAATTGAGGCTAAAACAGTCGAAATTCCACTTGTATCAAGCTGTTCATTAGGAATTGGTGTCTGGCTTTAGTGCTGTCAGAAAAATAACCTGTTCTGCTATGATTAAATAGCAGAATGATGGTCGGTCCACTGAATTTGAGAGAGAGGTTGAATAAACTTTCTACTGCGGAAACAATTCAGAAGTGACACGCTGCAAGGGGGGTCAGAATGTGCATTGATATCCAGCTGAGCTGTCAACTGGCACTGAGCCAGGCACGCAAAGCTTTGCCATTTGAAGCAGCATGTGAAGCATATGCAGTTTAAAAAAAAATTGTCCTCCTTTCATGCATGATTTACACTCAAAGAGACAAACTTTTGTTTTTATCAAAAACAAGAATATAGTTTGTTATTTTATTTGTAACTACAAGTACAGATTTATGTAGTTTTTTTAAAAGCTTTTGCTTGAAACAGATATGTTAATGTTTATATGTGTGCATGCGTGTGTGTAAACCGATTCCTCAGGATGGGGGGAAGGGCAAGGTTTTTTTGGTTTGTTTTTTTTTGAGTGTCTGAGTGTTCCCAGATATTGAAAATTAAGTGTTTCTAATAAAAATATATGCTTGGGTGTAATGATGTTTCTTTGTCATGCATACCGCCATTAAACTAGAAAGGAGACAATTTCCAAAAGCAGATGCAAACAAAAAGCAGTTTTTAGTTGATTTGTTGACTTCTTGATTTGTTTACCTTTTTAGCTCCACAGGATTTTCCAGTTCATTGATATACTTACTGGGGGCTCTTTTCCAGGGTATGACATAATATTATGTTTTCCTTCCTAGTAATAGTAGTTGGGTTTTGTATTTGCCTTGTTTGTTTAAGAATCCAAACAGTAAAACTTTTTTCCCTCTCTCTAGAGGACAGTGTAAATTATTTTTTTGTTTTGGCTTTAACAACGCATTCTCCCAATGTCTCCCTCACAGAGGTTTTGTGTAAGAGGTATACAGATGGGTTAAAAAACCTATCTGTAGGGTGTTGCGGAGATATGTTTTATAACTCTCTTCAAGGCAGTTGACAACAAACTCTACTGTCTTTAAGATAATTAGCGTCACTTTGTAGATGAATTAAGTAGCAGGTGTGAGGTTGTTATTTATAAACTCTCTTCAGTAGTTGCCCTGTGTATACTCTGAAAATACTGTTCCCATAGACACGGGCTTAATGTGTAGTGGATACTGTAATATAATTTACAGTGCAATTACATTTTCTTCATTCATCTTTGAATAAGATCAATATCTTCGCTTTGCCTCTTAGTGTCATGGGAGCCCACATACTCACATGGCTCTTGTAACAAGAAAAACAGTACATGTATTTTCTGAACAGTCTAGCAGATGCATCCCGAGCTAGAGACTTACTGGTGCTTAATTTATGCCAGTATCACTTATTGTAAGTTATTAGATTAATGAAAATAAAAACCTTCCATTTATTCAAATTACCTTTTGCCTTTTCTGTTCCAGCAAACCAAAGCTTAGTCATTTTCAAGAGCCTAAGAACTGGCCCACTCCTGATTCATTTGCTTCAGTGTCTTGTAAAATAGCAGCTGTCTGCTTCCATGTGTCTGTAAAACCATTTGCCCTTTCTTCATGTCCATATCTGTCCTGGCTGGTAGAATGCTGTGAGCTGCAGCAGCTTGCCTTGGAAAATGCTTCAGGATAACACTTGGTGGTAATGTTTACATGCAGTTAGAGAAGCTCACTGATTTTTTGATGCCTGCACTCTTTGTAGAATACTAAATTCTCATTAGCATCTTGATAGCTAGATATGCATCCTTAAGTGACTGAAATCCCACTAAATACTCCTATCTCTTTCGGCTATAAAGGCTAACCTTCATTTATGCACAGTATTATTTTCTTCTCTGTGTGGACAGTAACAAATACTTTCAAGTCGATGTACAGGCATTTGAGATCCTTAAGCCGCAGTTACCATTCTCTGGATGCTATGTAACAACAGGCAGACCAGACTGTAAAGGACTTAAATTGAGCCTGAAACTATCTGTGCTTAACTGAACAGAACATTGATTCAGAGACTTTTGCAACGGTTGGACTAGATCTCAGCTATAACTTTTTACTGACTCCGATAAGTATCTTAAAATGTGCTTTTCATTTTTTATGGTGCTGCTTCAGTTCTAGTATTTGCTTTTATTTTGTGTTCATATTAATGCTTGAGAATAGACTTTCTTCTCAATTTACATTGTTTTCTTGTTGTGAGAAAAAGAACAAAAGTAGTACAGCAGAATATCGTTACTATCATCATTACTGCAGTATGGCAACATCGAGATGGGCCTTTTCAGCCCTTTGGGCTACCATGTGACAGGGACTCCAGAGACTGCTTCAGGGAATGACTTCAGTCCCCAACATCAGCAATGCTTCTTAAATGTGAAACAACTGCTTTTCTTTCTTTGGATATTGCGACAGACAGTGAATCTGTATACTTGTTTCAGAAATTCTGGCCATTGTTATTTTCCAGATTTTTAGCTGAAATCCTTGTTGGTGTTAAGCCTTTGTCTATACTTCAATCATTGGGCACAAGTCTGTTAAGATAACTTTTCTGCCTCATAGAGAAGAGGTAGCACATCCACGTTAAAATCTTTGTGTAGCTGTTACAGAAATTATTGTGATACCACCACATGAATTTTCATGCTTTGTTTTGCATCTATATATTACACATGTCTGGCAATCTCCATTAACACCAATCCAGTGGGAGCTTTTGACTGTACCGTCTAATGATTAAGGAATCAGGAATCAGAAAGACACATGTTATGGTGGTTCAGAGAGGAAAGCTTTTTGAGTTTTTCACAGTGGTAGTGTGAATGCTTTTGTTTCCGTATACACAAGTACAGTGGTCATTGCAGGGGAACTTCTGAATCAAGCATCTGAATTCCTTATTGATGCCATGCTCCCGTAGGGATATATGTGTCTAAAGCCTTTTAGCTGGCTAGGAGACTGCAGCTTGTTCTAAGAGGGGACTATGTGGTCACAGCACGCACTTCTCTCTAGCCTATAGTATTATTACATGTTTGGGCACAAAGACATCTGCCCACAGCTGTTATGTGGGTTACCAAAAGCTCATTGCAGCTATCCTGTTTTCTAAATTGGTTCACCACAGAGCGCCACAGAAGATGTCTATTTCTGTCATGTTATTTTGGTTTAAAAATACTACTCCCCAGGCAAAACATGGTACTCTTTACAGCAGGCATATAAGAAGCGGAATTGTTGGGAGATGTGAAGTTACAGAACTGAACTCTAAGAAAATTAAAAACTGCTACAAATTTCACTCTACTCTGCTCAAAAGGGCAAAATGTATGAATTTGTCTTTGCCGCAAGCAAATAATGCAGCATGTCTTATATTGGTGGGGATGGGTTAAATACAAATTTTACAAAACCACCAAACATCTTTGGGCATTGGACAAAAATGCTCAACTTAATTTTGTAATGTTTGTGGATTTATTGGGGATAGCCACTGTTGTCTTGAACTCCTGAGATTCCAAAGGGTGAGGTCCCTATAGAAATTTGAGTGAAGTAGGAAAAGTAAGTTAAGATCAAAAGATGCTTTCCGATTGTAACAGATTCACACAATTTGTTATAAGAAAATGCTGGTTTCATCATTGTTATTATCTTTACTGCAGTAAAGCAGTTAGTAGATGCCAAGGAAGGAGAGTACATGGTGGAAGAAGGGACTCCTATGATCACTCTGCCCATTTTGGTAAAGCATATAATAAACTAATAGTTACCATTAAGAAGTGATTTTAAATTTCCAAGGTAACTTAATAGAACCTACTGAAAAGTGAAACCTGGTTACTGAAATTTTTTGTGCAGCTTCCATCTCATTACTATCTCAGGTAATTCTTCAGTAACTGAAATTTTTTCAGATTGCATTTTACAGTCTTCCCTATGAGAAAAAAAACCCCCAAACCATTGTTGCAAGATTGAAGTGAATTGGGGGGTGGGGAGGTGTAAGCCATCTTTTGTTAAATCTAATTGAAAGTGCTAATCTGATCTTTGTATATGTGCATTTCTGTACTAAACATGAATGTTTGTCTCCTGGAATAAAAAGTTTATCAAGCTGTAAAAAAAAAACCACCTTCAAAGACAAGGGTTAGGCAAGTATAATGGAAAAAATAAAGGAACTTGGATGTATTATTAAAGAAAATCTTTGCTTTCTGCTTGTGTTAGAAGTGAAAGTTAAAGGTACTGATCCAAAATAAGGATGAATTTTACCTGAGCTTTAAATATTTATTTTAGTTGTTAGTGTAAAAATCTTAGAAGTCTGGGGACCGGTCTTAGTAGCTGGAAAGGGTAAAGAAAAAGATGATATTCTGAAAAAGCTTGAGTATTGGTTTTTTTCTAAAAATATGTTTAAGTCTCTGTTGTCTACAGTTTTTTCCTTCTGTTTTTGTTTTGGGGATGAGTGTTTGTGGTTCGTTTGGCTTTTGGGGTTTTTTCCTGGCCAAATGCAAATATGTATAGAAGCAAGAAACAGAAGTCGTTGAATCCTTAGCAAAGTGATGAAAAATGTATTGTCTGAAGTGTAGCGCTGAAGAAGTAATGGGTTTGTTCTTCAGCTTCTATGTTTTATGGTATTTTTTTGAATTTCTCGCTCAATATATTTTGAACAATAGTGTTTAAATTCCTTTAAAAAATGTTGATTAAATCAGTGTGGGGATGTAGACAGCTACAGTTCTCTAAATCTGCTTTTCTGGAGGTTTTTGCTGGTTTTTGTTTTGTAAGATACCCAGATTTCCCGATTTGTGGAGCACACTGACTTTGGTGTACTGTGAATTTAGTGGAGAGCAAAGGAGAAGGGATTGGCAGACCATTTTTAAATGCCCATGTATTTACAGTATTTAGTAAAATGAGAGGGCTGTTAGGAATTTGTATTTCATCTTGTTATATTGAATAGTTAGACTTGTATTTGAAATTATTTAATAATTGAAATTTAAAGGGAAGTTAAGGCTGCCATTTGAGATTGGTCTTTTGATATTCTGCTCTCAAGAGCTTCATTTGGAGGCCAAACAATTACATCTTGATAAATGAGATATTGATATTGGGTTCTAGTCCCAGATTCTCATCTTGCTGCATCTTAGAAGCACTCAGATCTTTTTTTACTGGCAGAGAAAATTTTGGAGACTTGGTATTAATTACAACAAATACAAGTCATTACTTTGAGCACACTTTTTTTCTTAAAAAAAGAAAGAGCATTAGGAATCTGCAAAATTTCAAAGAAAATATCTGATAGATTTTACCTAGTATGTCTAAAATGAATCAATTTGCTTAACTTTGGTGAGTATGGAGTTAGATCATCAGCTTTTCAATTGTCTTTCTATTTGTTTGACGTAGGCATGAATTTTTTTCATTTGCAGTTTTGAGAAATGGTATCAAAATGTAGTATTTATATTGAGTTGAACACAATTTTGCATTGCAAGAGTTAAGTATGCATAGTGGGGGTTACATTACAAATAGAACCATTTGAGATACTTAACTGCATGAATCAAATACAAATTAATCCCAGTTGTGTAATTTACAATGCTAATTCACAGCTAAATTATTTTTTACTTTCATTGTGGCATCTCTAATTGCAGCACAATGATTTGCTATGGTGTACTATTTTAAATCAAACTGAAGCTTCTAGTCTCCATGTTTCTTGCATGTGAATTCTGTTTATATCAGCTATTTATTTTAAGACTTAAAAGTATGACAAACATTTTGAGAACGGTACAAGTGAAAATCCTGAAAAATGCTTTCAAGTACATATTTTATGTGAAAACACCCTGAAAATTGCACAGCTCTTGTTTTTATGGTGGATGCTTATGAATGATCGTAACTTCATAATGAAGATAAATAAATCAGAGCACTTAATACCAGGTGTGTTTTGGGGCAGGAGTGCAAGTACTTTCTGTATTTGAGGTTCCACAATCACTTTACTTCCAGTTGGTTTTAATTGTAATTTTCAAGGTTTTAAACTCACTTGAAGTAGTTGCATAAGTGCGGGGTGGGGAGGGGGGTTAGGATTTTGGCTGCCTTCAAGTATAGAATTGGGAACTGGTTTTTTTTTTTCTCCTCTATCTTATCTGTAATGTGCTTCTGAACTTGTGTGCGCTCCCTCAAAATGATTACAGAAGATAAGTAATAATCCCTGTTCCACAGGGCTAGCATGCTAAACTTTGGGGTTTTTTTCTAGGGGTAGAGTTGCAAGCTACTGCTTCAAACAGAGGCCAAAGGGCTCATTCTCAGTATGGGCTGAAAGTAATGATGCCTGCCTGCACGTGCCCTCGGTTTTCTTTGCACTTCCACAAGTGCTGGTGTGATTCTGCCATTCCCTGAACAAAGTCTTATGGAAAATCAGTTTTTTCTGCACATTTAGTCCCTAAAAGTCTCATAGTGGGGTTAAATAAATTCTAGGCATGGCCAGATTGTGAAGGAATGGGGGTTAGGACTTCATTTTGCAACTATAATTGTTACTTTGTGTCAACGGTAATAAAATGCCATGATAATGAATTTATTTAGATACAGCACTTAACTAGTGTGCTCTGCTTTTTTTGTGCTGTTTAGTCTCATTGATACTTGTAAAGCTTTTTATCTTCTTTATTGCTATGTTTAAGATTCTACATGCTACTTTTAACTGTCTAGGTAATTGGCTATGAAGAAGAAACAGAAGAACTAACAATACAGAGCTAGCAAAAGTGTGAATCTCAAAATTGGGGCTATAGCTGTGCTGTTTTTCCTGTTTGATTTTTGTTTGTATAGCTCCTGTTCATGAAAAGAAGATAAATTGAAAACTTTTCACTGATACTATATTATAGATGCAATTTTGAATGAGGACACCAATTAGAGATGTTTCATGTGATTTTAATGAAAAAGGCGATTAAATTGTATTTAGACAGTGTGCACTAGTATTTTAATTTCTCAGTATAAGAAGAGTGAAAATAGTTAATGATTTGCTGTACATGTATGATTTTGCAATCTGTTTGACCATTGGCAGGGTAATTGGCCTTTTCAGTTACCACCTAAATTTATAATTAGATTACATAGTATTTTCAGGAAGTATTAATAGTTAAAATATCTTAGATTAAATTTGACCTAATGTTTATTTTTATTGCCATTTTTTTAGGCCCTATTGAATTTGAAGAATGTAACACATCCAGCGCAATTGAAGGTCAGTTGTTGTAGCATAGTTATTTACATAAGAATGCTGTGGATAAAGACCTGAAACTGTGACATGAAGGGTATTCAGTGTATGAATCTGTATAATTTTAAAGTACTGCAGTAGACTCAGTTGTTCCTTTTGAGAAACAAACTTCAAGAAAAATAAGACCTATAATACTTAATAAGCCTAAAGCAGAAAGGTCAGAAAATTTTAATGTTTCTTATAAATATACTTTGGCTAAGACCCTGTCTTTGCAGAGGTTTGGATTTGGTTCAATTATGACTGTGTTGTAACTTAATTTACAAGTGTCAAAACATGGCCCAGGCTCTTTCCATTGTTACCATGTTAGTTACACCAAGTCTAATGCAGTGTTATGGTCGCAAAGCCTTGCTTTGTTGGCATAGCTTATTTTGCTTAGGGGTTTGTTTTAAGTGGTTAAGAACTGCTTTATTTGCATAAGCTATGTATTTACTTTTGGGACAGAGGAGTTGACAGTATAGCTATAGCAGCCGACAACTTATAAGTTGCCAAGATTGCTGCTGAGATTTAAAATCTTTTTTGACTGAAACAGAGAGGATCTGTGTTCACAAACTACTCTCATACTCCATTTATCATTGTTTTGGGCTGTATAAGGCACAGAAAGAAAATAAAGCCCAGACTAGCATTTAAAAATAATTTTGGAGTGAATCTTGCCTCTATTAAAATACAAGGTATGGCTGAGTTTACACATACCTGATTTGAGAAGTTTTGAGTTATTTAACCCTGAGAATTTCTAAGAGTGGAGAGATTCCTTATGTGCTGTGTAATGTATTTCTCTAAAGGGGAATATAATGATTTTTTTTAATGATGTGCTTGAATTGGCAGTTGTTAAAATTTGGAAACCAAATTATTTCCACCATTTTGCTCAAAAGCATGCTATCAGTAGTATCATACATCAAAACAAAATTGTAGGCTGGTTGGCTCGGATGCTTGCACTTAGTCATTTTTTTTGACAGTCTACTTTGCTTCAGCAAAAGTTGAGGAAAAAAGCAGACGTGACAGTGAGTCTGGAATATTTAAATGTATTTTAATTCTAGTACATCATACAGGTATGAAAGTAAACCTTTTTTCCTATACTATAGCTATATGTATCTGATGCTAAAAACAGAGAAGAAACGACAGGGAGGAGGCATGGTTCCAGGCTCGGTGAGAGCCAGCCTTAGAGCTGGCTACAGCACTGGGAAATGATGAACTCAGCATCAGCTAGAAAGCCAAGAGATGTTCTCTTTTTTTACAGGTCCAAGATCCTACTGCTTAGGAGAAACAGGGGCTTGTAGGAACACGCAGGGAAATAACAACAGGGTGTTGAACTGCGGTAGTTGGAGGAGGCAGGGTTCAGTTCCTGATCCAAATGCATTGGCTATTCAAGATTAGCCTGAGCAATAGCTCACGTTGAGTTTCAGTGAGCAGAGTCCCTTTCCTCAGAACTGGTAGTGCACCCATTTTCTATTAAAAAAAAAAAAAAAAAAAGTGATAGTCTGCATATCCAGCTTGGAGAGTTGGGTGTACAATGCAAATCAGTGTATAAGGACTTATGTTATTAATGTGTTGAACCATATTTGGTATGTTACTTAACAACAATTTGGAATAATGTTCCCTTAGTTTGGCTCCATACCTATCTCCACTGTTAGATTTTTCTATCACTTCTGGCAGCATTTAAAATGTGTTGGCATTGCTACACGCCCATGTTTGACACTGCTAAATATGTACTTATCTCTTTGATCTTTAAATGAAAAGTGTTTGTTCCATAGGGATAAAACCACGGAAGAGGAAGCCTTTTGGTTTATCAGGAATAATGAAAAAAGAAAAAGATACTGAATCTGTGTAAGTATATTTCTATCTTGAAGCCTTGTCTTATATGAAAATTAGTCAAAATACAGGGATAAACATTAGTTGACGTTTAACAAGAAATGTGTTTATAACAGAAGTTTATAGGAGTGCTGTGAATATGAAAACATCACATCTTTTTAAGATTTTTGTAACTAAGGATTTTAAGGAAATAACATAAATGTATTTGTAATAGTCTACATGTTTCATTCTTTCCTGTGCATGGGTAAGTAGTTCTACATTTGAACATTGTAGATCATGTGATTCTGATGTGTACTCCTAATGAAGTAATAACTCTGTACATGGAAAAAGTACTGTATGTCTGTGTTTGCAGAATTGAAGCTTCAGTTATTCTTTTATTAGAAAAACTTTTGTGTACAATACAGAAGGACAGAAAAATCTTTGAATGTTTTTTCAGTACTTCACGTGCACACTCATTTCTGAAAGACTGTCCTTCTAACTCGTGACTGATATCCTAGCTATACCCTTTGCCATATTCATTCCATATGCTCTGTCTCACAGGAGTTAAAACTCTCCAGAAAGTGAGTTTGAATAAAAATTCTTAGATGGACTGGTTGCAGTCTACGTATCAGTAGTTGTGGTCACTATATTCCAATGTAGTCTCATAATTTCTATATGTGTTTTCTCATTAGAAATATTTGATTTAACATAAAATAGCTTCCAATTTGGCAAATTTAGCAGTATACAAATATTCTCAGAGACAACATCTGCATACATACTTTTAAAAATTACTTTAAAAACATATTTTACCAGCCTCAGTTTTTAATATAATGCTGAAAAATTAATGACCTAAGAGCTGCAGGTGCTAATTATTTGCTCATACAAAATGCCTTATAGCTATTTTTGTTTTGGTGTTTAATTTTAATAGTGATACCCTTCTAAATACACTTCTAAACCATGCTTTTTCTTCTCTCTGTCATGGTGCCTTTAGGGCTCCAAGGTGTGGCTTTTTAAAGTCATTCCTCTGTATTTCTGTTCCTTCTGTGATTTACTCTTTCCCCTACTCTCTCTTCTGTACTTTATTAAGCTGGAGTAAATAGTGAGAGAAGTGTTACATATAGTGTGATTTTGGTCAGTAATCTGAGAATACTATTTCATTACAAATAATACCTTTTTCTGATGCACGTTTATTTTAGTTGATTATATTCATGTGTTAGACAACTTTAGTGCCCCTTTTTTAAAGTAATCAATTCTCTCTAGGAAGTTATTTACTGCACTTTTTTTTGTGATGTAAAACTGTTGCCATATCAAATAGCAGCAAAAAAGTATGTTTGATCATTTGCCCTTTGTGTCTTGCCTTTACTTAATTGCAGAGTACTGATTTTGATAGTATTGTTGTATGAATGAATTCTGTAGCTGTCAGCTTTTATTGTCACAACAAAATTATTTTGCTACCACATAGGTTATTACTCAAGCTAATCTCATGTCATGTATGTTAGAAGCCTCCTTGTAATCCAGGCATCCCCTTCCATTTATGCTTTGGCAGATGATGAAATGTAATCTGGCCCCAACAAAGATTTAGGGTGCTTAATAGTAGTTTTCTGAAGCAAATAAAGGCCTGGAAGCTCCAACTTAACTCTTCCCAGGTGTATGACTCAATGTATCTTTATTCAGAGATCATGTTTTGCTTTGACCTGTAAGAAAGAAAATTTTCTTAGGTACAGAGGGCTGCGAACTGGTTTCTGCACTGTGTGAAACAAATTCTACCTTTGCATGCTTATCTGTTGTAGTATCTGAATACTTTTCTAAAAGCTGCTTTTCCCCAAAAAATATTCTGTTTAATTCTGAGAGAAAATATAGGTGTCTCTAGAGATAGTTTTGTTTTTCATGACACAGTGATGTCATCAGAAAACATAAATCAGCTCAGCTAGTCTGAAATGGGAAAAGGATTTGCCTTGCTTTCAACAAGTTGGACTGAAATTTGATTTATATTATTTTATTTGTTTCTATATTTACACACAGTACAAAAATTAATAGATTCTGAGGTCAGAAAGAAAGAACTACGATGGCATGATATTGACCTCCTATGTAACACCATAGGCTTTTACAAGGTTTCTTGCATTAATCCATAACTTCTAAATGAACTAGAACATCACAAATAAATAACAGAGGATTCGTTATGTGCTTAAGTAAAATATTCTAAGTTATTTATGATCTCTTTAAAAAAAATTATTGCTAGTCCAAATTTTGTCTGATTTCATCACCAGCTGATGATCCTGTTCTAGGCTGTACATGATAAAACTCTGTATTGTCAGAAACTTCTTGGCACATAGAGGTCAAGTCTGCTTGACTGCAAGCTTGTTTAGTTTGTGTAGGGTAGGCTTTCCACATCCAGAAAAACTCTTGTGGTTTATAAGCTTTTCAGTTTATCAATACAGTTTGTAAACCTAAACTGGATGTTGTGTCTCATAATGGTTTTACACAGGGAAATACCATACACAGTGTATTCTATTATGTATTACTATACAGGTTAGTCAAGGATTTTACTTCTTTTTCTAATCATGGCTCTGAATGATTTGGTTGTTTGAGTTTTTATCTACAGTCGTTAAATTCCCTTACAGGATCCCCATTCGCTGAAATGTTACCTTATACTAGAAGCACGATCTAGTTCTTTAATCTAAAGGAAAGATCATGCATCTAGTAATGTAAAAGCACTAAAGTCTAAAACCTGATGTCCTCATTTTCCACTTCACCAGCGTTTGCAAACTATTGAGTTTTCCTTTGTATCTCAAGAACGGATCCTGGGAGGTGATGATGGAATTCCTCTGAGTGATACTAGATCTGCTGTTACTTTTTGAGATCTATTGGCTCGCTGATTTTCAAAATCTTCATTGTGGGATGAATTACTTTCATTGTAGTTTGCCTCACATATTTCATGTTTCCTAACTTTTATGGACTTCAGGCTGTCTTGTTTGAGTACAGACACTTTTTAAACCACATGTCAGAAAATCTGTTATATCTTTTCAGAGAAGTCTAATTAATACTTTGTCTCTTCGACTTGTAGAATAACTTTTTTAATAGCTCTTTGTAATGCTATAAATTCAGTTTAGCCAGCAGAGGGAGATAAAACTAAGTCAATTAGAAACTTGGTCACATATGTTTTCTTTTGTGTGAGGCCTTTCAGAGGAGACGGGATCCTTCATCTTGCTGTCAATTCCTTAACACTGTACTGAAATTCATATTATGCTTCCATGTTAGCAAGTTTTCATACCTGTTTTTAAAGACACTGTAGTTTTTACAATTTTAACCCATTTAACCTTTCAGAGAAGATTATTAGATTGCAATAAATCTGATTTTTTCCCCTCTTTTTTATATAAGTGCATATTTAGTATGTTCAGTTTGGTTACATAAAAACACTGTTGTTCAGTGGCATGGCTTTATTTGTCAGGATGCCAGTTAGAGAGGACTTATGTGCTACTCAAGTATTCGCAAATACTGTAAAGACAGCTGCTTCTGCTTTTTGTAGACATTAGAGAGAATTGGTGTCATTCATTTTTTAAATACTAGTGTTTAAATCAAAGTTATAGTGGAAAAATATGACACTTGGGAATAATGTGCTTCCAACCACTGCCTTTCTGCTGATGACTTTTTTTGAAGTATTTTTTAGGGAAGCTCTGAATTCCTCTAATTCCTCTTAATTTCTTTACTGGTTATTGTCCAAGATGTTTTACAATTGCATGTAGACTATTTCATTAGGATTAGTGACTTCTACTTATTGTGCACATCAGCCACAAAGACCTGACTCTTAAAAAGCGTATTCATCCAGAATATAGCCTGGTGTTTCTGGCTTCGGTTGATTTTTTTCGTTATTTTATTTTTTCACTGTGCTGTGAGTTTGCTTTTTCAGCATTTCTTTTGAGTTTTTCTTCTGTGGTGTTTTGAGCACAAACTTTCAGCTTTTATTTAAATCTCATTCAGTTCAATGTGGATTATTTATTGTGAAAATTTTAGCAGTCTGAGAGGCAAAAGGGTGAAATGCAGTGTTTCAAATTAATTTAAAATATTAAAGGAAGTACCAGGACTGTATGAATAAAATAATTTGTGCATTTTGTAATTGTATATTTTCTTTATTTTTTAATAGGGAGTGTCCAGATGCAGACTCCGTTGTAAGTAGACTTATTTCCAAAAAAATTTCAGATGTTAATATTGTCAAGCACTGCAATCTGATGACACTTGAATACAGTCTCTATACAGTCCCTGCAATGCATTGTTTATCTGATAGAGGATTTAGTATTTTGATAACATAGATGAAGTGTTCATTTTGCTCAGTACATAATCTTTAGCACTATATGCAAATACGTGTCAATAATACATTTATATTTCCTAACAATTTTAGGTTTTAAACAAGGTGTTTTTACTGCAAGTATTTGCTACTTTGTTTTTCAAGTTAATAGTTTAAATTGCTTGGCTAATAGATTAGAAGTAAGAAAAAGATTCAGTTTATTGTGGATTCCACTTTGCATCATCTTATTTTAAGAATCATTCTAATATCAATGGACTTCTAGTTTATCACTGCCAATAGAGTGTAGGAATATACTTTTTAAAACATGACTTTAAATGCAGTATCTCTAGATGCCCTTTATTAATAGCATGTTTTTCATTGCTGTCAGTTTGATCTGTGGTAACCCTTACAATTTCATTTATTAAATGCAAGTAAGTGACAGTTACAAATTAAATTGGTATCTTAATGCTTTTTTATTTCCTTAATTGAGCCTTTTCTTTTTAAATATATATGTTGTCTTGAAGTGTATGTAACAGAGATCGCAGCTCCTCATAACTATAGTAGGGAATAATTTACAGAATAATTTAAGTGATTTTCTGCAGACTGGTTCAGTTTTCAGGTCACTTATTTAGATGCTAATTATGTTAAATAACTTAAGTATCCAAGTCCACCTATTTTGTGGATTTTCTTCATTGCATTTAATATCTGGGAGTTTTAGTAGCTAATATTATTAAAACTTCTTTTGAGAAGCTTGGTTTAAAAAATCTAGTAGAACCATTCCTCTAAATAAGGAAAAATAAGTTTTGTCCCCTAATAGAACTGTATGTTTAAGAACAGCCGTGTAAGCATCATAAAGACAGTTATTTTATCCTGTGCAGAGTCATCTTGATTAGACCAAATTTCTTTTCTTGGATACATTTAAAGTGGAGTAACTTCAGAATTATCCCTATAATTATCAGGCTTTTCATAGAAATAATGTATTTTGACAGTTCAGGATGAATCACCGGAGTGAAGCACAACTGAGTTTTACTTGCAATTTTTATTTTCTCTTTGCTTGTTTTGGTTTCTACGTTTTTTAAAAATAATTAGTTAAAAAAATGCAATTGTAGGTGTATTTGTCATTCCTTCTGGCTGCGTGAGGCACACCATATCTAAGTTAATCATCAAAGTTAATTGTTCTGTCTAGATATAATTTTTATTTGGTTAAAAAAAAAAAAAAAAAAGACCTGGCTTTCATAGTGTCTAACAACAAAACTGATACTTCTGTTGCATTCTCTTTTTTTATGCCCAACATTTTATGATTGTGTTTGGAATTTTAAATTTTATCTATCATTTCTTCTTGCTTTTTACAAGCAACAGTATTATTCTGAATGGTAGAATGCTTTAATAGCAGAAACCATTGCTGTCATTGTCATGAAAAATGATGCAACCTACATAGATGAGATTCATTTCACCCCTTACAAACAAGCACCCCAAACAGGCACACCAAACTTTTCAGGTCGGTGTCCTCTTATGGAAGGTCCCATTTCAAATGTTTTTAATTTTTCTTGTCTTTTAATTTAAGATTTTCTTTCTGTTTAATTTTTCAAACTTGTTATAAATAGTTACAGCCACCTATATGGTTATCTTTATGAGGATTTGTTTTGTATGGATCCTTGCAGTAAATTACAGACTTGAAGAAATGTAGCTTGCAATAGTGTTGTTTAAAAAAAAAAAAAAAAGAAAGCAATTATCATTTGTGTTTAATTGCTAGAAAATACCAAGGACCTGCCCTTAGAAAATTCAACTTATTTAAGGTGTCCCAGTAATCATTTTGTCAGCTTTGATCATTCACAGAAAATCTCTATCTGGCTTTCATATTATTAACATGATCTTTTCTTAAGCTGTTGCTTTTGTTTATTTGTCAAGAATTTTAATTGTGTGAAAGGAATGTAAGAGATAACCATTCTACAGTTATTTATAACTATTAGCCCGGTGGTAAATATATTGAAATATTAGAAGTTAAGGATCTATTAAGAATTGACTTCAATACTTTATCTACCAGTTCTACATGATATTGTGGATCTCTGAACATACAGTGGATAGTCAATACCTTTAGGGCCTTCTCACTAGTCCAAGTGTATAATACATTGTGTTCAGACTTGTATTCTCTGTTTCCAGAAAACGAAATGATGAGTTGATTCTAAAGCATGTCTTTTGTAACAAAATGGAAGTTCTTAAATTTGTCTGCGACAAGCCATTCGCTTATGCTAATCAAATTATATATATTGGAAGATGTGATGCTTTTGAATGAATTGTTACTTCCTATCAATAATTTTTTTGTAACTGCTATGAGAGATTTTTATGCACTCATGAAAAGCAATTCAGCTGTGAACTGAGAACTGGTGTTTGTTGAAAAGGTTGACTACTTCAATAAACGGTCTCTGTTTAAATATAGATTACAGTATGTTGTAAGATTTAAAATTCCTGTGTTATATGTCAGTCTGCACATGTAACTTCCATTAAGCTAAGCCTTGATAATTAAGAAAAGTAGAAAGTTATATGTGCTTACACTAGAAAGATAGCAACTGAAGTCCGGCTCTGTGTGTGTTTATTACCTAGAAAGTTCTTCTAAAGGCAGAACTAATGGTCTTGTTTCCCATGGGTTTGCATGTCTCTAGGGACAGTCTATAGGGAGATACGAGCTTTAGTAGAAATTTTTCTTTTGGGGGAAGCATTTACAAGGTTCAACTTGTGTCCAGTAAGATCTGAATTTGGATTGCAACCCTTCCCTTGGTTGGGATACTTGCAGGTCTCCTCCTTCTACTTGACTGCCTGTTTTCATGAAGGCTGTAGTAATGTAATTATCTTTGAGTTCTCTGTTCTGTCTGTCAAATCCATTTGAAATTGTCCAGTAAGTTCAAAAGTAATTAAGAAGGGAGCCATAGATGCAGAGAACATAAAGCTGCAACTTTTTTTCCATAGGAAACTGGAATGCAAGCAAATATATCAAGGCATCCAAAACTTTTCATTAACCTCTTTACATATGAGTGTAGCACAATTACGGAGGTATAGAATTATATACCATTTTTATTGC
The DNA here is from genome assembly GCA_013398295.1 of Chionis minor. Taxonomy (NCBI): domain Eukaryota; kingdom Metazoa; phylum Chordata; class Aves; order Charadriiformes; family Chionidae; genus Chionis; species Chionis minor. The sequence continues at coordinate 165,878 of VZSF01008250.1, forward strand.
TTGGGACTGGTTGAATTTGGAAACATCAAACTCTAATTAGTGGAACACAAGGGTAACCTTATGTTTAGTGAAATTAAAATATTTTCTTTGTTTGCATTTTGTAATGTTTACTTCTGGCATATTTTGAATAGCTGCTATTGATACAGGATATGAGCCTTTGTAGTGACAGGACAGGGGCACTTTGAATACCTATTTTTTTTCCCTTTCTGCATCTCTGGCAATGGAAGAAATTGACTGGATGCTCTTTTTCCATGTCTTTTGGGTTAATAGGCATCCTAAGGAGAGGATGTTCATCATATGTAATAACCCTATTTTAACCTAAGGGTGTACCTGAGTCCAATTTACATCTCAAATATGTCAAAAGTGGAGAGGCTCTTTTTTCTCTTATTCCAGGCTATGAGTTCCAACTGCTTACTTTTGAGTTCACTTCAGTCCTCATCTGGATTGCAGGAAGTCAGTCCAGTTCAGTAAAATGGGAGAATGCTCATCTGGCAGAGTGAGTTGTTCAGCTGCACTGTTATCTTGAAGCATACCCTCTGAAAAGCTTGATAAGGACCTCTCATAACCACTGTAGATATCCCAGGAGAAGAGAAAATAGGCAGAAATCAAACTGAAGTGAATGTTCTTTGCTTCTTGACCGACGACCAACCTGTAAGCGGTGCTAATGTTGCTGAGGGAAGGGCCAAATGAAGTAGCTGCACTGCAACACGCTCCATGTGTTCCTCTCTTGTCATTTGTACGTGGTCCAGAGGAAATAATGACATGGTAGTGGAGTGGCTTCTTGCATTGCTTTCAGATCACAGATGGGACAGAGCAAGGAAACTCAGACAAAGTATTCACCAAAACTTAAAAAAAATAAGTTTGGGAAATAGAATGCTTAGTCCTCACACTTTTTGTATAGGCAGTTTTACTTTGTTATTTGTTATGTCCTTCTGTTTTGTTTCTTTAAAAAATTATTCACGCCAGAATGTTCATAGAATATACTAATGCAAAGACAGAGTTATAAGCCTTGAATTTCTAATGTATATTTGAAACTATATAATAGCTTAATTAGTAATGTGTTATATTACATTTTCAAACACAGTGAAATCTGTGGGGTTTATACCTATATAAGCAATTAAACAATTGCTTAACAGAACCTTGGAGAATGTGAAACCTCCTTCCAAGGAAGCCCACCTTGCCCATTACTTCCGCAGAGTTCAATTCACATCCCTATTGAGCTGATTTTTACTGCAAAGACTACAAATAACGTGTTTGGGTAGCGGGCTAGGTCAGACCTACATCCCCATCATATTAGTAACTACTTCTTATGGAAACCCAGAGTTTGCAAAGATGATCGTCCTTCTTCAAAAATGACACATGTATGCATGAAGGTTGTAGATTTTTCCTCTGATCAGCATGGCTAGGCAAATCATGTCTTGTCTGTATTGGGTGACTGATACTTAAAAGACACACTGTTTTCCACAACATAACATAGAGTTCTGTAGCTGTAACAGTGTGGAGAAGGGAGTAAGAATTAGTCAAGTAAATGTAAATGCCTTCCTTAACATAAGATTTGTGAATATGCCTCTCAACATGCTGTATCCTCTAGCAGTGTTACAAAATTCAGATTAGTAACTAAAATTCAGATGTTTCAGAAAGTAGAGTCGTTCACCTGCTCAACCGTTGAAAATATTGAAAACAGTATTTTGAAATCACTACATAGCTTATAAGATCTTGAATTACCAATTTGCTTGTATGTGACACAATTTGTCTTTGTCAATACAAAGGTACATTAAGTATCTCTTCCACTCTCCTACTGGTTTACACAAACGTATAAATTCAGTATCTCATTATTGAAAGCAGAAGGTGTTTTAAGAATGATCATAAATTGGTACACGGTCAATATGAGTCATTGACAAACTGGAAATGCAAAGCAGATGATTTCTGACTTTGTATACACTTTGTAGAGTCAGATGTTTTAAATTACACAGAATCACCAAAAGTTAAGGGTTGGAAGGAACCTCTAGAGATCATCTGGTCCAACTCTCCTGCCAGAGCAGGTCCACCTAGAGAATACATGCATTTGAATTTTAGAAATAGGAAAAAAAGAAGTACAAATTAAGTTTTCTGCACATTATTAGAAAAAAGTGGTAATGTAGGCCTGCTGAAAATGAAGTAAGGAATTTTTTAGTTCCTGTGTTCAGAATTTAAGGTGTAAAACATCCATCTCTGTTATGTATGTATTAACTTTTACTTTGTATCTGCAGTTATGCATACACACTACATGGTAAAGTGCCATTGCTGAGGAATATATGGTTCAAATATCTTTGCAAGATCGGAAATAATTAAAATATTAAGAAAGAAATTTAATACTTGAAGAACTTTAAGATTTTAGTGCTGAGGATTTACTTTATCCTAGAAATTATTCAGTAAATTAAAAATAATGCAATGAAAATAACTTCTGCAAACTAAGTTCTTTCACAAATTTTTATCAGAATAGTCAGATTTGCCAGCTATGTTGTGCATGCTGTATGTGCCCAGTAATAATATCCTTTACATATACGGCCCAGCTGGAAGAAAAACTAAATGTTGTATATTTAAAGATTTTTGCTGGTTTTCAATTCATCTTAACCATGAATGATCCTGATCTACTGAAAAATGGCTAGTATGACAACTAAAATAATTTCAGAATTCAGAAGTTGTAGCGTTGTAGGAAAATGCACCTACCCTCTAGCTATATGTTTTTGTTCTGTTTACTTTGATGTCAGGTTTCATTAGTGTTTTTTGGTATATAAACAAGGTCGGCCTGAGGTCAAGCGTAGCTAAGAACCCTGATTTGAGCAAGTAGAGCTAAGGTACTGGACCGTGTGATCCTACTCTTATTACTTTTTTTTTCCCCCTCACTACTTTTTCTTCTTTTTTTTTTTTTTTAAGTCAAATAGCTGTGAAGTCCAGATCTTAGAAGTATTTCAAGAAATTGCATCTATATGTTTTGTATTTTATGCTTTGAGCATAAAGATTATTTTTTGGCCTCAGTTTGATGCACTATTTAATTAGGTACAGTATTACGTCTCCTATATAGGATTGTATTTACTGCTTTTTTTAGCAGAAAGTTTGATCTATGTTTAAATTCATGCCATTTAATTCAGAATTGCTAGATTTAGAGAGCTATATAGAGGAGAACCTTTCTCACTAAAGTATCAGACATCCCATTTGTGGTATCTGTAAAAGGAGTAGAGAGACAACTGCATTTTTATGTTTATCTTCCTCTGTAATTCAAAAGCTGTTCAAAGTGAGTATCTCTTTAAATTTGGCTTCAAATTTTAGGTGAAGTCAAGTGGTTCCTTGCTAGTCCACTTGAAGTCTCCAGTGTAAGTCATTTTGTTGTATCTTGTGACTTATAACATCACAGTATATTTTGGCCATACTGTATACATCTCTGTTAGTCAAACTGCCCTCCAGTACCTACTTCCTGGTAGAATAAACTGGTTGGTAGATGCGAATAAATCACTTTTTAATATGAATCTTGTCATTTTTATAAGACATTTATAACTGGTGAAGTCAATACATTTTGAAGACACTTGGGTTGTGGTTTTTTTGTAATAAACTTACTGAGGCATTTGATCAGTTCACAGAGACCAACTATGCGTACAAAGTCATGAAGACTTTGTATGCATTCTGAATATTCTGAATAAGGAAGGTATCTGTGTATCCAAGTTTATCCCTTTATATATAATATACACGAGTGGGGGGGGTGCACATTTTTAAAATTTGGAATAGTCTGGTAAAGATCTTTCTCTTTTTTTACGAAACTAAGTACTTATCTAAGCATTCTAAATGATTTTAACATAATTCTCTTCAATTTATATTTAGTTGCCTGCAAGAACTGAAACACAGAACTAGTCTGAAATTCCAAAATGCTTATTAGCTTTGAAAATCCAGGATGGTGCTGGAGATGTGTAAAGGAAAACTTTGGAGCCCAGTTTTGAATACTTGTATTTAAGTTTCATGCATGCTTTTTAATTAATGTGGATATTCTTTGCTGAAGCAACAGTGTAGGCTTGCTGCCTTTTCAAGGGGAGTGAGGAAGTTGCAGCTTGTGTGAGCTGGAATGCTTTTACTCATGTATTAAAGTATTGACTAGTATTTAGGAAAGGTTTTGCTCGTGCACCATCAGAGCCTCCTGTGACTTAGCTGAGCGAATTAGAAGTAGAAATTAGGAAATATTTGGGACCGAGAGAACTGTAGGCTTATTTAACACTCCATAGTAAAGCTAAAATGCTTCTGTGATTTCTGACCTTTTTGATGGAGTACTGGTAAAAGCAGGTGCATTCAAATTTGCCAGTTTTCATAGGAAATTTGGAGGTTGTTTTGTTGTATTCTGTTCCTGAGGTATCTTATCATGCTACTTGTGAAGTACAGATCATAACTTGAAATAATTGTAATAATTAACGGTGAATAACAACAACTTTCATGAGCTGTCATAATCAAATTTTAATTTGTCAATTATATAAAATTTAGTTTGATGTAGGAACAACTTTGTTGTTGTTGTTATTTGTCAATAGCATAATTTTTGTTGTTGTTTTTAGAACATTCCTGATGTAGATGATGAAGGATACAGCATTAGACCAGAAGCAACACGGGATATCCTTTTCACTATTATTGTGCTAAGTTCTTTGATGTTATTACAATTCTTTGGCAAGAGGAAGTACTGATTGAAAGTGTTAACTTAAGGAAGATGGATGACATTTGTGCTTATGTTGCAACCTTGTATTCTTATGTACATAACTTTTGCAAAATGTGCACGATTTTGTCTATCTTAGATTTTGTGTGCGTGCAAATGTTAAAGATTAGATCAGATGTCTTGGGAACTTGAAGAAGATGGTTTTGTCTGACAGTAAAAAATACCAATATAACTGAACAAAAGCTTTAAGGTAACCATGCAGATCTTTCTCCCTGTAAAGATCTCAGAGAATGTCTTACTTAAGCATACAGAGCAGTTACCTGTTCTATACCTGCACCCTCCCATTTTTTTCATAACAGTATTAAAAAGATCGGGAGCTCCAGCAGTCTAGTAATAGAATTTCTATTACCTAATGAAGTCATTACACCATATGCTGTTTCTAATTGGTGCTCCTAGATTTTATTGTCTTTTTAATAATAGCTTTGATATGCAGAGTAGATTTTTGTTATGAGTAATTTTTTGTGGAGCCTCATGATTTTTCTTTGCTCTTCCTTTGAAGGAAAAAATTCTTGTCCCCATTTTTCCTCCCATCAGAAAGAGAGGGAAGCTCTGCTTAAGAGCTGGGAATAATTGCTGTAGCAAGCCTAGTATGTCAGCCAGATAGTTCATTTTTAGAAATGTATTCACTGAATTCTCTGGGTACTGCAGATAAAAGGTAAACTTACACTTTGCAGTTCCCTTAAATTGTGAAAACTTTTAAGCAGTTAACAGCACCTTAAAGCAGGCCAGTCCATTGTCACAGCTTCTCTGTTTTCATCAAGTTAGAAGAGTATGCCTCTGTTGCCCTCAGTGAACATTCCTGTACCAATAAAAGCAGTTCATGTTATCTCCTGTTTACAAAATGGGTATAAAAGTGAAAGATTTCTATCCAGTTCTGAGAGGGATTATTTCATGCTTTGCATGCATTTATGAAAGGGAAAGAAGAGTGAAAAATGTTCATGCCTTGTAAATGATTTATCTGGTCATCTTTTTCTAAATTATCCTTTTTGTGGTGAAATAATAGAAAAGGCCACATATTCAGTGAAAAAGCTCAATGATTTGCAATTCCTGTCAGCCAGGTACTACTTCAGCTTTTGAAAATCTTGACCAGATTCAGGAAGTCATCAGTTCCCTTCCTCTTTTCCTCCCTTAGCCTCCAGGAGTGAATATTTATTTGGTTGATGAGAACTCTTGAGATGATTTGTTGGAGGACATTATTTTACCACAATGGCATTTAGTCTTAATAAGGCCAGTCTAAAGTGTTTGAAAAGTACTTTACAAGAGTTGCCTGATGCGTAGGAAATTAATCTTGAAAGTCAGTGATAACTTTCAAGACGAGATCTTCTGGTGACATGAAAAACAACTTGTCTTTGAAACTTTTCTAGATATGATCCATTTTGGGGGACGGATAGGCTGTAAGATGAAAACATTCTCCATGACTCAGGAATTCTTTCAGTTGAAACAGATTTGGAATGCCTTTAAGAGTTCAGGTTTTAATCTTTGTCAGGGAAGATTGTGAAGAGATTTAATTCAAACAGCTGGCATATTTCCAAGTGAAAATAATAGAAGTGAGGTAGAGAATGTGTACGCCCCCCCTAGGTGGTACGAAACTTTTATGCTTAAGTAGAGGAAAAATTTCAAATTCTTTCTTGTCAAAACAATTGCATCTTTTAAGACTGAGCATAGGCCTTTCAGGGCTTTTGTTCAGGGCAGCTCCTGTGCGTATAAAGAACCAAGGCTTAATTAATCTGTATATTTTGCTTATTTAGAGAGCTGAGTTGTTGTTGTTATTCCTTTTTTGCCAAAGATGACAGTGCTTTAAGAAGCTGACGTTCCATTTACTGTGCAGCCTTCTGTGTTACTGGCATCCCATGCAAAATCTTCAGTGCCTCTGCAAAAGCTGCAAGTAATGGTGGCTGCTGCTGCTGTTTTCTCTGCTATTAATGCTTGGGCATGGGCATTCCACTGCTAATTAAAAAGGCTAGGGCATTCCTTCACTTGGTTTAAAAGGATTTATACATTTTTCATGCATGTGTAAGAATCCCTGGTTGAGTCTTACAAATCATACATTTAACATGCAGAAGTGTTGTGACTGTAGAATCTTCAATTTATCCTGATGCCTTCAAATATGCAGTTGTTCAGTTAAATGACAGATAATTGCAGTTGTTCAATTATATGACATAGTGCCTTTCAGAACAGAATACCATTATGAAGATGAATGGAATATAAAAACTAAGTTTTAACTCTGAGTTGTGAATTTCGGCCAGTGGATATATTTAAAGTGTCTGTATAAGCAAACAAAGAGGTTAGGCAGCATTGTTTATCTGTGCTGTTCACTTAATATGAGCATCTTTTAGAGCATAATTATTAAATGGATTAAGCAGATGAATTTGAAGTATTTCCACCTTGACTGAAAAAAACATACCAAAGAGAACGATTTCAGTTCTTCCAGTGATTCTGACTCTGAAGATGATGAACCCAGGAGGTTCCACGTAGAAATAAAACCTGTCCAGCCAAATAACAGCTCCATGCCTTCCTTGGATGAATTAAAAGTATCAATAGGGAACATCACTCTTTCTCCAGCAATATCTGTAAGTTTTGTTGTTCCTTGTATTTGTGATGGCGTAGAAGAGAAAAGCAGTAAAGAATCTTTACTGTAAACATGTATTGTACTGCTCAGAATTTATTCTAGGTTCAAGTTCAGTGATTCTTTTTTTTCTTGTGCACCAGGTCATCTTTGGTGCACTTTATTGCAGTGTACCATTAAGTAACTCTCCCTTCTCAGAATGTAACTTTGCCTTTGAATCTTGGGAGTGCTCACTCCTTGTTGCTGCTGTTGCCACCACAAGAGATTCAAATACATTGTGTGTAAAAGCTAAGCATGGTTTTTAAGATTACTATTCAGTATTAAGTGAGAATGTGGATACGTGTAATATTTACACTGCAGCTTTACTGATGTATTCTGCCCATCCACAGGATGATCCTTTATACCATGAGATGGTATTGCAAATAAATAGTGTTAAAGTATGCTAGTACAATACTTCAATCTGAATAAGAATAGCTCTGATTTTAAGGAAAATATTGGGCATAACATACTAAAATGATAATTTTTCTCTCTTTTCCCCCACGTTTTCAAAGCAGAGACACAGTCCTGTAAGTACAGAATGGCTTTTTATTCACATTCTTAGGTTAAAACCAAGTAAGTGTAGTATGTGAGGGGACAAACTTAGGAATGTTTCGTTTCATATATACCATGTGATATATAAGCTGTTTAATTTTACTGCCCCAGCCTGTAAAGGGATTTAGTAATACTGCTCCCTTTGTCAGCTCTACAGTGTTCGTTCCTCCCTTCTTTTACTGGTGTGGTGGGTGTACACTGCTTGTTCTGTCCTGGCTCGTGTTCTGGTCTTCTTCAAGCTCAGACTGTTTTGCATGGCACTGAAAGCAAAGTATCTCACAGAAAGTTGAGTGGAAATAAGAACGTTGGGACTATTAAGTGTTTTGTTTGACAGTTGGTGAAAGAATTTATTCCTAATTTTTTTTTTTCCTGTTTCAGGCACAAATGAATAGAAATTCATCCAGTAAGTGTCAATCTTTAGCTTTTAGTCTGTTTATGGTAGTTTTTTAACGTAGTATGAAAATAGATTTATTTTTTAAAATTGTTGAAGAAATAAATTTCCTAAGTATCTGTATTTTAAATAGAAAAAAGATTTCTCTTGTCAGTTCTAGATACCTCTTCTTTTTCTATATGCTCGGATGTTCCCTATTCTGGGAAACAGACGATGCTGTCTGTGACAGTGATGAGGAGCACATCCAAGAGCCAAAGGAGGGAAGGGACCCCATGGAAAAGACTCCTGTGCAAATTCTTAAAACCCTTCCACTGGCTCACATTCAGTGTGATCCACAAACCAGCACAGCACACTCTCTCTGTTTTATAGTGCAACACATAAAATATGACCATGGAGACAGAGGACCGAGCATTAGTCTCTATCCTGTAGGGTTTTTTTTCAGTGGGAAACCAAGCGAGGCTTGATAAAGAATAATATTGATATAAACAGTATAATTTATGGAAGAAATTTCAATTGAACAACGCTTCCTCCCAAAATGCATTGCTTTTTGTAGTCCTCTTCTGTTAGAAGGTATTTCAGGAGTATCTGAATTTATATTATAATAAATGATGCATTTTCTCTTTTCCATTTTAAGAATTCACGATTAGTTTCCAACTGCAACCATTAATATTTACTGTGTTTTTATAGTGAAGCTGAAATTTTTGAGTGTCACAGCTTTGGCAATAATACTGTGTCTTTTGCTTAGGTGAAGAGTTAACAAAATCAAAGCTTTCTGCTCCAGCTAATGAGTAAGTTCAAATTTAAAATCCTATCAAATGCAGTTTTGTGGCAATTTGGTCTTGTTTTGATTTAATACTTGGAAACTCATTGTAAATATCAGCTGACTGCTATTCTAAGTTGGGCATCTATTGCATCATAAGACTTAAGGAATAATTATGTAATGGTGGAGATTTCTATTAATTTGTTTTTGCCTTCTAATGCATCTGCTTCGTTGCAATCTGTCTCAATTGATATTTATCATTACATGATTACAAAATGTTGGATTTTATTAAAATATCAGGCTTTGAAATAAGACAGGTTTAGTTTCTATCCTGTACTGTTTCATGGTAAAGTGATTACAAGCCCCAAATTTGGACAGGTCTTTATACATTGCTTGTATATGTATATACAATATACATGAAATAAATGGATTTGAAGAAGTATGTCTCCTTGAAAATGACGTCCATTTAACTGACATTATGAAGTATGTCCACACACAAACTTGCACCAAGGTATCAGTTCAGATAATCTCCTTATGGGTTAAATCAGTTTCTGGATCCAGAATTAAGTACTTTCTATTTTTTGATACAAAGACTAACTAAGAAAGAAGAATTTAGCAAATCTATTTATCTTATTATTATATTTATTGTATTATCAAACTACAACTGAAGTTGTAATTTTATTTTTATGAGCATATACATCTTTCATATATATTCCAATTGTAACTCTTAATATAGAAAAGGGAACAGTGACCTCCTGGCATGGGATCCACTTTTCAGCAGTTCTCTTGAATCTTCTTCTTCAACTTCTTTGGCGTCCTCATCCTCCTCAGGTAAAATACTTGGTTTTAGAAGATGTTTTCACTTTATACTTCAGGATGTTCTGTTGCTTTTTCAGTTATTGCAAGGGGATGTGCTTTGACTATGGAAATGAAAGAATTTTGTAAAGCAGTACAGTATCTTACAAGTAATACACAACTGAGGGTGCAGTATATCAGGCTTTAAAGCTAGAGAGCAAGGGGGAAGAGGAAACACTAGAAACCTTAGGAAAATTCTATCTTGCTTCTGCCTTTTTTTTATCACCTCTCAATTTCCAAAAAAAAAAATCACTGTCTAGAATATAATGCTACTTTTTGAGCTGGTAGGCCTGGCGTATTACACTGAGATTGTCAGAGCAACTGTGAGACAAGCTGAGTTTGCAGTGTGAATATGGGTGGGTTTCTTCTTGCCAGGCAAGTCCATTGGGCTATGTAGTACAAAAGCACCACCAACCTTTGCTGTAAGGAACTTGTTTCCTGTATGAAACTATGATTCTGTTAGGAGATGTGTGTGCATAATCCAAAGGGAACCAGATAAAAATGGCAGGACTGACAATAGAATTAAAGGGGGGTGGGGGTGAGGGGTGGGAGGCAGGTCCTGGCTTTCCTGAAACCTGGTCTTTGGAAGAGGGGGAAAAAAAAAAAGGCACAAAACAGTCATAGAATCATAGAATGGTTAGAGTTGGAAGGGACCTTAAAGATCATCAACTCCCAACCCCCCTGCCATGGGCAGGGACACCTCTCACTAGAGCAGGTTGCTCAAAGCCCCATCCAGCCTGGCCTTAAACACTTCCAGGGATGGGGCCTCCACAACTTCCCTGGGTAACCTGTTCCAGTGCCTCACCACCCTCACAGTAAAGAACTTCTTCCTAATATCTAATCTAAATCTCCCCTCTTCCAATTTAAAACCATTACCCCTTGTCCTATCACTAGACTTCCTGACAATAGTTGACAATAGTCAATAGTTGACTGTTACATTGAAAAGGCAGAGAAGGAGACAGAGGCAAAATAGCACGAGTGGGTGTGTGTGTTTGTGTGTTGAAGAGGCTGATAGCAGAAGATACTGAGAAACTAGTTCAGAAAAAGGAAGGAGAGACCGAAACAAAACCAGATATTATGGCTATGATAGGACCTGCTTACTAAAAGTATTGGTTTAAATGATTCATTATTTATGTTGATTATCTCAGGGGATTTAAAGCAGACTCTACTATTTAGTAGCAGTAGCAGATACGCTGTTTCCGTAGTTCTTTTTTATTTTCCAACTCCTTCTGTCTTACTATAGAAACTATCCTTCTCCTACATGCCTGAGACTGGAAGTGTTTACAGTTTCTTTTAGCTAAGTATTTGTATTCCAAAAATCATAGTAGGCCTTAACTATCATGGTTTACTAGGTTCACTATCATGGTTTACTAGGTTCACTATCATGGTTTTCTAGCAGTTTTCCTCTGTGCTTTATTGTACAGATGAAAGAACAAGTAAGGAAGAGTATATGTTTCAATGGGGGAGGGAGGTCTCCAGAAGTAGTGTTACCTCTTCTTGGCCCTGGTAATGTCCTTTTAGCAGCAACTAGCACTGCTATGTTGCCCTTTGGGCTTTAAATGGAACTTATTCTTTCACTACACATTCGTGCTCCTTAAAAGTTACGGTTTTTAACAGATCTAGCTTACAGAAATCATTAGATTGTCTCTTCCTCACTTACGTAACCAGTCAAGATTATTAGCTAGTCAATCCAAATTGGTAAGATGTGCAAGGATAAATTAGATAGAGATATTTATTACTGGAATATGCTGAAGAGAAGTGGTGCTTTCTCAAAATCATATGTTTTGTGAGCTTTGGTCTGGTGTGGCAGTCTGTGGAAGGTGGCAGAGGATACTTAATTTGTTGTGCTGGTGGTCGTTTTTTATTGCTCTTCCTGGGTGAGGAGTCAAACCAGGTTAGGAGATGTTAACTACAGTCCCTCCTGGCAGCAGAACTGGGGAGAAAGCAGTCCCTGGCTGATGGGTAGTGGCAGGTAACTGGGATAGCCATGTCTGGGGGGGAAATCATTTGCCTGAGCCCTCACACCTGAAAAAGGCTTATGCACAGAGATCTGCATTTCATTGAAATCAGTGGCATGTAGCATCCTGCGGGCATAGGCTGATTTTAGATACATCACATCTCTGCCATCGCAAACTTTATCTGCTAAATAATTGTTTAAAGGATTGCTATTCTAGGAGTTAACTAGTTAAGATATTTATACTTGTGAAATGGCGTAAAAAGTGAGGGTTCTGAAGTATAACAAATTACTAATACATTTGGGAAAAAAAAGGACCGGATCAATGTAGGTCATATTGTTGTTTAAAGCAAGTTCTGATGCTTACTAACCTGCAGCTTAGTTCTAAAGACTTTAAAAAACATGTAGCTTCGATCTCATTGTATTTTCCTTAAAATCAGTGGTTTGTCTTCAACTTGAAGGTTAATATAGTTAAGCTGGTGCTTAAAGCTTTTGAAAATCTCAGTCCAAAACTTAATTACATAAATTACTTGTGTTGTATACAGCATATCTACATACCATGATGTAGATTGCTTTTTTCTTTTCACTGTTAAAATATTTCTTTAGATATTGTTTCATAACTCTTTGTTAATCATTGAACACTTAAACTACCGTGGTATTTGAGTGGACAGTGGTTTATACAGTCCAGAAGTAAACTTCTGTTATCCATGAATAATCCTGCTTTATTATAAGTTTAAGATAACTTTGTTGTCTTGAACAAACAAAACAGACATTTTTAGGCAGCTATTGATATTGTAAAAAACCTGCTTTTTATTTGTCTTCCTCATTTTCATCCATATTTATTTTTGAAATAGTTTTGAACGTTTCCACATTGCTTTTTGCATAGGATTTATAGCAGTATTTTAAAGCCTTTGAATGATATTTAAAATACCTGTTAGAAAGGGAAAGGTGTGTTAAAACTCTGTTTATGTGGGCTTAGAGAATGTATTTGTTCATGGCAAAAGGACCACTGTAGAGAGGACACCTATACTTTTGATCTGAACTTTTAAACGTGTCGGTCTGTTTTTGATTCTGTATGTCACTTTGCTGTTGCTCCTAGCTTTGCCAATCTGCAAGATGTTGAGAATTGACTAACCTTGCGTTTTCTGCTTCTGTTGTCATCTATTGATTGCAACAGGCAACAGCCAAGTGCAGGGAATACTTGTGGAAAACTCCTATTTTCCAGCAGCCTAAAGAATGTCGAATGAGAGAGGAAATAAAATGGGGTGGATGGTCCCTCATACATGTAGTTTGCTTACTCACTAGATAGGAGTTGACGCAGACAGAAGAGTATCAAACAGGATCTCGTGACTTCATTGTCTTTATTCTTTCCCCGGACAGCCATTTATGTTGGGTCTTCCCATTACAAATGTTAAGGCTAAGAGGATACAAACATTTGGAAGGAACAGGATTGCATAGTTTTGATAAAATAACTTTGAAAGAAATGAAAAGCAGAAAGCCATGGAGAGAAAACAAAAATGGAGTAGGACAGAAGAAGACAACGATAAGAGGAAGTTGAACTGTGACGGGGGGAAGAGGAATAAGACAAGACATGAGAAACAACAGGGCGTTAAGTGGAGAGAAACACAATGAATATACTTTTTGACTTGTTTACCTAAAAAATGGAAAGTGACATGGTTGGCAGTACGAATGAAGTACATGTGATATGTTGCTGGGGTTTTTTTCTTTGTCAGTGGTGGGATTTTTAGCTTAGTAGAGCAGTTATTTTTCATGCCAGCTAGTAAGCCTCATGCAGTGGGTATTGAATACTTTTTTGAATATTGAAATTTTTATCTTTTCAGTGTTGGTCCTAGTTTCAATTCTTCCCTTTTCCTTCAGCTACACTAAAAGAGCACAATAGGAGCTCCTCCTCATCTGCCAGTGATTTGCCTGGGTGTAGAGTATCTCAGTCTTTGCTTGGACACCAGACAGATTCTGGGTCTACAAGCCCATCCTCAGCAGACTTTACCATTAGCACTTTGTGCAAATCTGGTGTTACAGCAGCGCCATCAGAGAGCACCAGTACTTTATCCTGTGTTTCATGGTCTCAGAGTCAGTGGATTTCCTTTGCTGATGAACTTCTCACAATCAGACATACAAGCACAGACAAGGAGCCCCAAAGATTGCATTCTAAAACTGAAAATGCCTGCCTTGCCTCTTCTGCTTTGCTTGGGAATTCTTCCAACATCTGTGCTTCTGAGGATCAAAGTGACCTTTTCAGTAATACTATATGCCATGAACAATTATTCATTGAAGAAACTGGCACTGCTGCTGAAATCTCTTCCACATCATCTTCAGCACTACTGGATTATAGTTTAGTGTCTTCTTGTGCTCATACAAATAAGGGTATGGCAAGCATGCATTGTGTACTGCTCTTTGCTAATAACTGACTCCAAAAAGCAAGCTTTGGACTCATTTTTCTTTTTGTTACTATCGCTCACCTGATGTTAAAATTAACTCATCCTCTTATTTAGAATGTACTAAACTGCTTGTTAGCACCAGCTTCCTTGAAAGTTAGGTCAATGAAGTAAATATTCAGCTTGAAATAAGAAGAAAAATTCAGATTATTCAGTTAAAGGCATTGCTTTCTCTTAACTGTGCAGAGCTTTGCTTTTCTAGAAGTAGGAATGTGTTCTTGTGGGATGTCAGACAGCAGTGAGATCTCAAAGATCAAGTGATCGAATTTGCAAAAACAATTCCATTCCTAAATGGCTTTGTATAGATATTTTCAGACCAAATAAAGGTAATAAATTGGATTTAAAACTGTTCTTTTTTAACACTGAGCATTTTGAAGTATGGATGATACCGCAATAATGCTACATACTAGGAGGGCAAAGGAAAAGTGCATTTGGGCAAGTCTGCCATGACTCACTGAATACCTGTGGTACTGCAGCGGAGTCCTCAGTGCACAGCATGCACTGTCGTCTTAGGGCATAATAAGAATTTTAAAGGGATGACTGATGTTTTAGAAGTCTAATTATCTGGGGACATTTGAGTTTGCAAATCTTAAGGTGGATGTGGTCAGTATTATCCTAATTTCTTTCTTCCCAAGTCAGTGATGAAACTCCCGTACTTAAACAACAGCAGAGTTATGCTGAATGCCTGAGAAAACTCCATACTTAAAAGTTGCATTTTAAATAACATTAACTGATTTAATTAAAAAAGAACCAATCCAGAATAATTTGAGGGAGATAATGTGATGTGCTGCAACAACATAGTTATATACTAGGTTTTCAGTTTATTTTGAAGTTCATTTTAGACCTGGTGTACTCATGGGATGGCATCTAACATTTATTTTGAAATAAAGTTCCATTCATTCTGTTCAGAAAAGTGACTGTAAAAATGGCATCTTTGTACTGCTGCCACCATCTGTTAGTTGTTTCTGGTAGGTTTAGATGGACACAGGGGCAGTATTTCTTTCTTACTGCTTTTTACTTCTGATAGCTCGGCTAAGAGATAATGAGGAGTTAGTGTGTTCTTACAATCGACAGAGTAATTTATCTGTTACACTGGTATATACTTATTGAAATCAATGGGATTTCAGTGTAAAAAATTTAGTGTAAACAGAGTTATGCCATTGTCAGTCAGGACCAAATATGAATTTGGTCCACTGAATTTTCCATTTGTTGTGACACAAGAAAACCGTCCTGTATTCTCAATCTATGTGGACCATACACAAAAGGAAACTTGGATAAAACCATCTTTTTGCATACAAACCTCCAAGAATAGTTGGTATAAGCTCATTTGAGAGCAATGAGAAAGCCCATGATGCCATTTTTAGAGTCACTTTTCAGGGTATCCCATGGCCCTATTTTAAAAGCATTTATGATTAGTGGTAAATCTTACAAAATGGAGCCTGTAAAATATGAACTTTTAATAGAAACATAACTTCCAGTTATTCTGTTCAAGTGAGTAGATACTTATGTTCGGTGTGACGTTTCTAATATTTATTTCCTTACATTTGCTTTCTTTCAGCAAGACCCACAACTCCTCTTTCTGTAGGCACCATTGTACCCCCTCCAAGGCCTGCTTCAAGACCAAAGCTGTCTACTGGGAAACTTAGTGGGATTAATGAAATAGTATGTATTGATTTGGTTGGGGTTTTTTTTAATTCTCCAGTGCAACTTGATTTCAGATATACCATTCATTTACACCATTACAGTGGAGTTACATTCCAGACAACGTTCAAGAAATCACATAAGCAGATTTTCACTATTGCCAGATAGGCGTGGACGTTGTTCATGGTAACTATTAGTATAACAAAATAATTCTTAACAGAACTACGAAGATCCAAAACGTAATTTTTGCATCAGCTGAATGTTTTTAATTTAACAAATCAATAATTTGATCATGAAGGGATAGCGTGTGTATGAGATTGAAGTTTTCAAATTGTGAAATACTAGCAAAGTTATTAACAAAGCTCCACTGATTCAGGGATATCACCAAAGCTTTGGGGAATGAATGGTATTAAGTAGATCTTTATCAATCATGTGTTGACACAAGCAGCCCTGCTGTGACTTCTCCCTGCCCTTTGTGCTGGTTGG
This sequence comes from Chionis minor, assembly GCA_013398295.1. Taxonomy (NCBI): domain Eukaryota; kingdom Metazoa; phylum Chordata; class Aves; order Charadriiformes; family Chionidae; genus Chionis; species Chionis minor. The sequence goes on from VZSF01008250.1 coordinate 182,304, forward strand.
TGGAGAAGGGAGGTGGCAGATTGCAGCAGCTGCCCATCCAGATAGCGAGAGGTTGGGCGCTGCCTGCATCTCTGCTCGCTGCCTGCAGCGCAGGTCCACCTGCCGATAAGGAATGTGGCAAAGAATGCAAATCCACAGACAGCATATTGAACCAAGCCATGCTTAATCTCCTCTGTGCATATTAGAATTCTTTGGGGTTTGCTTGACTTACTGACTTGGAAAAATGTCACCACGGTAAGATCCTTTTACTGTGTTTCAAAATAGCCAGATATTTTCACCATATTCTTCTGATGAACAAAATTCTGGTCTTATGCTTTGACAAAACTGAAACGTTTTTAAACTGTTTTGCATTTCTGTAAGGTCAGAATAGGGTTCATTTAGAGATTCTTTTCACAATCCAATGTAAAATGGTAGTAACTGCTCTAAGACCAAGGAATCTGTTCTTCATGTCATCATAATTAAAGTGAAAAAAATCTAGCTGGTCCTGTTCTGCTGTAAAGTATGATTCTGCACAAAGCTACATTCATTTTATACTGTCGTTTTAGAAATCAGGTATTATCTGGATACAAGTAGAAGATTGTCAGTTGTCTTCATTAAATATCAATTCTTTTCACAGTTCCCATAGTCTGTGTAAAAGCCACATACCCAACAACAGCTCTGATAGAACCAAAATTTTAAAAAAAAAGTTACCCAGCCGAAATAGACTCTTTAGGTGTTCCAGTACCTTTCCAGATAGGTTAATCCCAAAACGGTCATTAGTTAGTTTAATATCTTAACTGTTAAGGAATCATAAAACCATCCAGAGATTCAGGATAGAGATCTGAAGATCTCTAGGCCAACCTCCTGCTCAAAGGCCGACTTTAGATTTGCATCAGGTTGCTCAGGGACATGCTGAGTTTTGAAATCTCCAGAGACGAAGATCTTAATGATCTCTGTGGACAACCTGTCCCAGGGTTTAACCACAATGTCACAAGAAGGATTTTTACCCCGAGTTCATCTGAAATTTCCTTTGCTGTAGCTCTGCATCTCTGAAAACAGCCTGACTCTGCCTTCTTTGTACCCCTTTTTAGCTAGTAGAAGACTGCTAATAGATCTCTCATTAGGCTTCTGTTCTCTGGGCTGAACAAACGCAGGTCCTTCAGCCTGTCCCTCGCTCTCGTGTACTCCAGTCCCAACTATTAAAGTCGTTGTCTGCAGCACTCTTTGTTACTAGCTCTTCTTTAGCTGTGTAAATGCACATTTACTGCACGCATACACAGGGCTGTAGGCTTAGGTTCTGCTCCTGTATTATAGCACAGTTCTTACAGGCTACTACATAAATATATTAGACTTGACTACCCAGGCAAAAATGAATAATGATAATCTATGAAATAATAAAATTGATTCCAATGGAAAATGTGGGTTCTCCATTTTACACTAAAACCGATGGTAGATAAAGCATTAAAGGAGCTATGTTGAGAAACGCCGTGAAATTGATAGGGGCATGAAACGAAGAACTCTTCTATTTATAACCTTTTTTTCATCTCTTTAAAACCACTTTGTGTAATATTCTTGTAATTTCTTTTGTTCAGCCTAGGCCATTCAGCCCTCCATTGACCTCTAATTCAAGTCCGCCTCCTGCAGCTCCCTTGGCACGTGCAGAGAGCATTTCCTCAATATCCTCTTCTGCTTCCCTCAGTGCAGCAAACACACCTACAGTTGGTAAGTTACATTAACCATTTTAACTTACTTTAGTGACAGCATAATTCTGTGACTAGGTTCCACCTGTTAGATTTGTTGCAGTTAATTGTTCCATATGTGAGTCCAGTCTAGCTATTTCAAGCATCCTTTGCAATACCTGTTTCCAAAGGACACTGAGAGACAGGACAGTGGATTTCATTAGATTAGACCAAAGATCCAATTATGGCATGTTCTTTAGGGAAATATTTTTTCAAAATTAATATTCCATGAATTCTTACTTGGTACGCTCGTATAGCCATTCATCAAACACAATGTGTTAGCATGTATTTGTTCAGAAGATGTTATTGCGTAGGTGCAGAAATATTTAGGAATACTGATAAATTTGAATGAATATCAGTGTTCACAAAAGTGAGTTCTTTTATGTTCTTTCCATTTTGTTTGTTTTCCTGTAATTGCCGTTTCCAAAAAAATGAAACTAATCCATCTTTTTCTTCAAGTTAGCAAAGCATATAAGCTAAACAGACGTGTTCAGTAAAAGCAAAACAAACAACCAAACAAAAACGATGAAGATGAAAAGCAAATTAGTCTTCCTGTGTTGCCACTGATTTCAGAAAGTTTTTCTCATGTTTTTAAAGGAAAGTCCTTCAGTTCTGATATTTGGTTATAACAAATGAAAAGGAGACTTACTTCGGTTTTTTGTAAAGACACTTCAACTTAATTTCTTTGGCAGAACTCAAGTATTTAATTCCTGAACACTATTACCACTTTAGTCCCAAGTTAAATCAGATTCTTGAGTAAACACTTAGTTATCTGTGGGTGTTATTTATGCCAAGGATTCCTTGCCCAGGCTTAGCAGCTCAGGAGAGCATCTGCACAGCTTCTAGTGGGAGTTCTGCACTGAAAGCAGTGCAGCTGTTTGTTTCCATCCTGTGCAGGACCAAAGCTAGTAACGTCTGCCCAGCTTTAGCTGCTGCAGTTCAGCCTCCACTGGTTTTCCAAACGCTGAGAAGCATCACAAAAAGATAACTAATATTTTGGTTGCCGAAGTCCATCCAGGCTTACATCCTCAGGCCTCAGCACGGGTGCCAAGGAACGAAAAGTTGGTGGTGGCAACATCAGTAGCCCCAGCTCTGAGTGTGTGTGTTGTTGGACACAGTGACAGAGTGAAGTCGGGAGGTGAGGGAGGAGGTAAGGAGGTGTGTGCTGACACCAAGGTTTGACACGGTTATTAACCTGGCCTAGCGAAAATAAACAAGGCCAGTTCCATCTGCACTGACTGTATGAATTAAATAGTCCTGGAGAGCTGGGAAGGGTGGTGCAGACAGCTGAATGACTTTGGGATGGGACACGAGGATGTACTCTGCACTACTGTCTGTATTCCTTTGATTTTTTCACAATCCGGTGTTTCCCTTACCCCATTTGTTTTTCATAAAGGAGAGTTGACTCTAATTATCTTTTTCCAAGCAAATTTTAAGGCACGCATAATTGAATGTTTCTTTTATGCTTTAGCCTTCTTTTAATTTGCAAAGTATTTTTTTATATATTGATTTTTTAACATCTCTTTTTGCTTGAAATATTTTGTTTTCTTGCAATGTTTTGTTTCATTTAAATGTAATAGAGGATGGTCTTTTGATTGAAAATCTTCCTACAATTGAAAAGCTTTGTGAGACACCACCAGGTATTGTACTTAAAGCAGACTTACTTGTTAACTAATCATCCTAATACGCTACACCTAATAAAATTGTATTTCTTTTGAAACAAGTTTATCCATCTATTTCTAGTACCTGGCAGATACAAGTGGCTTGAAAGCTCAACTATTTAACAAGTTATGTGTTGCTGAAATCCCCAAAACTTGATATAGCTGCTTTTATATAACGTAATCTTCTGTCTATCCCCCCTTATCCCAAACAAGCTGAAACTTGGTCATGCTTCTTCAATTTGTCGTTACTACTTTCTTTCAAGTAAAATAAGATGTTTTTACTTTGAAAATCCTTATAAGACAAGTAGCTAAAAATGTTTCTGTATTTACATATAATACAAATCTTTGAAGATACACATAATAAAGGTAACCTTTTGTTAAAATAAATTTTATTTTTACGACAGCTGTTTAACCGATATTAAAATTGTCTGAATCTTTGTTCCTAAACAGAATTAAAACCACCCAATCAGGTTTATTTATTTGCCCTTTTTGATGGCCAATGGTGCAGTCTTTTATTCTGCAGTTCGGCCACCTCCTCGAGTGTGTCACTGTGACTGCTTGCGTGGTTGTGCCACAGCCCAGGGGCTGCTAATGGCGTTCAGGGCTGAGGCAGGTGACAGGGCATCCAAGCCGGCTTTGCCGACACCGGCGACGGAGCTGGAAGTGGAGCCTTGGGCTGGGCTGCAGCTTGAGACTGGCGAGGCCACCGTGGTGCAGCTCTGTGACATCCCGTCCCTCTGAGAGCTCGCAGCAAGCACGGAAGGCCCTGAAGCCGCGTATCGCTGCTTTGCATTGTATTTTCAGCAGCAAGACAACAAAACAGTAACTGCCAGAGTGAGGTTAAGCAGTTATGTTTGTTTTAATGTACTGGGTTTTAGTAGAATGCGTAGGTTTTTATGAATCAAAGGGTGACGAACAGCAAGGGCAGCACAAGTAAGAGAGAAGCTATCTCATTTGTAGTCCCTCAAATACATCTCAGAGAAATGTATATACTTATACATATTTGCTCAAGGTGCTCCCAAAAAAAAAAGTAAAATTAGTGCTATTATTCCTAATAAATTTCACTCTTCATCCAAGTAATTGGCATTTCTCATTTACTGATAGGAACGTAATTTTTATATTTTCATTACTCTACATGATTTTCAAATATTGATAGAAAAATATACACAAGGCCATTATAAGTAAAATATTTAAAAATAATTTATATATCTGTAAACCATCTGGTGTAATTAATACAGAGTAATTGCCTTATATCTGCTCTGCAATATTTGTTGTTCCTTAGAAAATTGGGGGAAAAAGACAGTAAACCACGCCAGCAACAGTAGTGCCACGTCCATTGACTGCATATTTTGGCTTTGGTGGAGAATCATAGAATCATAGAATGGTTAGAGGTGGAAGGGACCTTAAAGACCATCAAGCTCCAACCCCCCTGCCATGGGCAGGGACACCTCTGACTACAGCAGGTTGCTCAAAGCCCCATCCAGCCTGGCCTTAAACACTTCCAGGGATGGGGCCTCCACAACTTCCCTGGGTAACCTGTTCCAGTGCCTCACCACCCTCACAGTAAAGAACTTCTTCCTAATATCTAATCTAAATCTCCCCTCTTCCAATTTAAAACCATTACCCCTTGTCCTATCACTAGACTTCCTGACAAAGAGTCCCTCTCCAGCTCTCCTGTAGGCTCCCTTCAGATACTGAAAGGCTGCTATCAGGTCTCCCCGGAGCCTTCTCTTCTCCAGGCTGAACAGCCCCAGCTCTCTCAGCCTGTCCTCATAGGAGAGGTGCTCCATCCCTCTAATCATCTTAGTGGCCCTTCGCTGGACCTGTTCCAACAGTTCCATGTCCTTTCTATGTTGAGGACTCCAGAGCTGGACACAGTACTCCAGGTGGGGTCTCACAAGCGCAGAGTAGAGGGGGAGAATCACCTCCCGTGCCCTGCTGGCCACGCTTCTTTTGATGCAACCCAGGATACGGTTGGCTTTCTGGGCTGCCAGCGCGCACTGCCGGCTCATGTTGAGCTTCTCATCCATGAGCACTCCCAAGTCCTTCTCCTCAGGGCTGCTCTCCAGCCATTCTCTGCCCAGCCTGTATTTATGCCTGGGATTGCCACGTCCCAGGTGTAGGACTCTGCACTTGGCTTGGTTGAACTTCATGCCATTTGCATTAGCCCACCTCTCAAGCCTGTCCAGGTCCCTCTGGATGGCATCCCTTCCCTCCAGTGTGTCAACCGCGCCACCGAGCTTGGTGTCATCGGCAAACTTGCTGAGGGTGCACTCGATCCCACTGTCCATGTCTCCAACAAAGATGTTAAATAGCACTGGTCCCAGTACTGACCCTTGCGGGACACCACTCGTCACTGGCCGCCACGTGGACACTGACCCATTAACCACAACCCTTTGAGTGCGGCCATCCAGCCAGTTCCTTATCCACCGAGTGGTCCATTCATCGAACCCGTGACTCTCCAATTTGGAGACCAGGATGTCATGCGGGACAGTGTCAAATGCTTTGCTTAAGTCCAGGTAGATGACGTCCGTTGCTCCGCCTTTGTCCACCAAGTTCGTGGCAGTATCGTAGAAGGCCATCAGGTTTGTCAGGCAGGATTTGCCCTTGGTGAAGCCATGTTGGCTGTCTCCAATCACCTCCTTATTTTCCATGTGCCTTAGCAGAGATTCCAGGAGGATCTGCTCCATGATCTTGCCAGGCACAGAGGTGAGACTGACTGGCCTATAGTTTCCTGGGTCCTCTTTTTTCCCTTTCTTGAATATCGGGATTATGTTCCCCTTTTTCCAATCCACAGGAATTTCACCTCTGGAGTTCAGTATTCCACCAAACAAAATTTCTGGCTGTTGTTAACTCGTTATTTTATTGCACATTGGCTTCTTGAAATCTTGAAATGATTTCTGTGTTCCTGAGACTATTGAGAATCACAGCTTTTATTGGTAGTTTTCAGGGAGAGAAGGAAGACTTTGTAAACATGACCCCTGTGTTATCTGAAAAAGCAAATAAAAACAACTTACTGTTCATATTGAAAAAATTAAATCCATATTTTGTAGCTAGCATCATAATATTTTGTTCATCTAAGAATTTTTGGTTTTGAACACCTGTGACTAAAGTATCACTTTCGATCTAAGGAGGCCTAAACATTGCACCAAGATTTTTTTTCATGGTGCTGAGAAGTATTCTGAACATTTTACTGCCTTAAGCAGGAAGTCATGATGGAGAGTGAGGTATGAGGTAGCAGAATTAGACCGACTCCTCTCTTTTACTCTCTTGTTGTTACTACTTCTTTCACTTATCTCTGAATTTAAGGTCTAATATGAGATATTCTTTGAAGAGTAAGGTCCCAGCTTCCTTTTTGGTTCTGAAAGACCTCAGAAGGCACAGCACTTGCCTTGTGATGCAGGATCTGTGTTGGCACAGGCATCTGTGAAGGCTTCTCCAACAATTTCTGCTTGGGAATTGTACTCTTTGTTGGCTGAAATAGTTACAAGAATGTTCAACACTTCAGTTATGTGGAGTAATATAACATATTTGCATTTAAGTTCACGCATACTGTAAGTGAATTCTTTGCATTTTTGTGACCATTTTATCATACTTTTTTCTAGATACTAAGCATACAGTAGGGATTATTTTCTTCTAAAGTGTTCTGGTCAATGTCTAATTTCCTTTGGATCTGATGACTGCACTTTCATTGGCAGCGATTTTAATGCAGTGTTCCTCTGTCTCATATGTATTTCCTCGTGTCTGTCCATTTCCATAATGTCATACTGATGGTCCTGTTTTCTTAGGCTGCTAAGCAGTGTTTTGATGGTGCAAATGTACTGTCCTATGTCCATGTTTTCTGCACACTTTTCAAGTAATACTTCAGATGCTACTGTGACCTTGATGGTGGTAACCTCTTGTGAAAATTACAGATGTAGTCAACCATTTTGAAACCTATTGCAAAGCTTTTTGAAAATTAAACCTATACACTGTATGTATTCTAGGTGTTTCACGCGGTCCCAGCCCTGTCAGCCTTGGAAACCAGGACACCTTGCCTGTCGCAGTAGCCCTTACTGAGTCTGTTAACGCCTACTTTAAAGGAGCAGATCCCACAAAGTTAGTTAAATAGTGAATTGTTTTGAATGTAATAAGTTACAATAAGAAAACACACCGGGTTTACTTTTAATACTTGGGGGGAAAAATGTATATACATCAGAAGGGGGATTCAAAGGGGTATGTTTTCCCCTAGTATAAGTGACAGCAGTGGCTTATTGCTTTATTTGCCTCCCGCTAGGAGTTCATATATCCCTGCTTTACAAAACGGTGTTCAGTGAGAACACTGAAAATGAGAAGGGTTTTAATCATAGTCAGGTAGGTGCTACATGTAAATTTGGGCAGCTAAAAGCACCTCATTCCCTCTGTCATATCCCTTGCTATGCTACTTAGGACTTGCCTAAGCATAGTTGTGCCATGTTTTCAAAGCCTGAAAAATATCCACCAAGACTACTGTATGCTTAACCAGCTAAACATTTTCTTTACTTATTTCATCTGACTTCCAAGTTGAAAGTGATAGTACTGTCACAGTGCCACATTACCCTCATTTGAAATTGATTTTCTGTTTTTAATTCAGTTCATCAGATTGTGAAAGTGCAGCAATTGCTTTAAAATTAGTATTAAAACTAGGCAATCAATGAGTTGCGATGAAACTGATGTTTTCATTCTGTTTTAGATGTATTGTCAAGATTACTGGTGATATGACAGTATCGTTCCCAAGTGGCATTATTAAAGTCTTCACCAGCAACCCCTCTCCAGCTGTGCTCTGCTTCAGGGTGAAAAACACAAGCAAACTCGAGCAGATTCTACCGAATGCACAACTTGTATACAGGTTTTGTATTTTTTTTTTAATATAATAATAGACTACATGATTTGTAAAACGTGAGTAGTTGTATATGTAAATCAGAATTCTCTACAGTCTTGGTGATTTGTTTCTACATAATTTAATTTTCTGAATTAAATTTGTTCAGGTCGGTTCTCTCCACTGACACCCTTAAAAATGTCAGTGACTACGGGACTTGAAATTTGTGCTGACTATAACAGGAGTCATAAAAAATAGTTTGTAAATGTAGCTGTGTTTTTACATGCATTTTATAAACTATTTCTTTATACAGTAGTAGCAGTGGTAAGATTAAATGATGAAACAATAACCTTAAATGGAAAACAAGTAGTAGAAGCTACTCCTAATCTCATTTGTCACTTACCAGTGTATTTTTAAGCTGTATCGTTTCTACAGTAGATTGGATCTGTTACGTAACTGTCTCTCTCGGGTGTGTAGCAGCACGCTTGGGAGATTACCTAGAAAAAAGGCTGCTGTTTGAGTAGGGGAATTGTTGAAATCACAGTGCTTGGAGAACTTTAAAAACAAAATTATAAAAGCTGCAAATATTTAGCAGAGATCTGCTTCAGCCGAGCAGTTTCTATTTAATTTTTTGGAGGAGTTGTTTGAAAATGAGTTAAATGCTTCTAGATGCTACATTTTTTAAACTACTGAAAGAATCAAACCATATGCATCCATTCTTTTGTATTTAATTATGATCATTCATACTTAATGTAATGAATGATTCATACACAATCAAATTTAATTGTTTTTTGACAGGATAGTTTATAACCGAAATGTTAGCAGAGCTGTATCTGACAGTGAATTATATTGAAAAATTATATTTTGCAAAAAAATGAAAATGTCTAGTATTCTTGCCTAAGTGCTGTAACACTTTACCTCTCATTAGAAAGGATGCATTGTAATGGATACTTACGAAGTTAAACCCATATGGTAATAATTTGATTTTTCATCATCTACTGCAAAGGGTATCATTTGCGTGGTATTTATGGAGATTTAAAGTCTTTAATGAGGGTGATATTTGTGGTGATGTCAGAGTTTCTAAGTTGAATTGCACTTTATTGTGGAGCAGCAGAAAGATTTTACTACTGGTTGTTTTCATTTATTTAAATTGTGGAAGGCCTCTGCAGTAATAAGTAAATGTTTATGTATTTTACTGAAAATGTAGATTTCCTGAATCACAACACTGTATTGAGAACCAAATTCTAAGTAAATTGGACAGACAACTGGTACGCAAGTCACTGTTCTAGGGCATTCAACGCACTGCTGTCGTATTTACCCTGTTCCAGGTGCTCATTGTAAGCTCTCATTCTGCAGGCACACTCTGCTCTCCTCCCGAGGGATGTATGCAGTTCCTCACTGTATCCACAGACATCATGATTGGAAATTTGGTTTTGAATCAGTTTTCTTAAAAGCTTCATCCTTATTCAAAATAAACCTGAGCTGAAAATATTCTTGGTCTGCAGAAAACCATCCTCCAGTAGCTCCCAAACAGGACTTTGCCTCTGCAGTCATGTGCCCTTCTTTCCTACACATAGAAATCATATAACAAATTGTGGCAAAGATTGAACTGTAAATATAAGTATCTGAGAAACAATTGTTTATAATAATTTGAAAATAACTTTTAATTGAAAATATTGTGAAATATTTTGAAAGCCTACACTCTCTACAAATACAGTAACACATACAGCACCAATCTTAATTCAGTGCATTAGTGAAGCTGTGTCATAACCAAAGCTAGTTAAGATTTCAGGATTTATTCCAAATTGGTTAACGTTTCTTTTCAAATACCATTTTCATCCCCACCACCCACACATCCTTAATGGCACCTAATCGCGTTGAAATTGTGGTTTATTAAATGTAAAATCTGAATTCAGCATTAACTCCCATCTTGTGATGCAGATCATCAGTGGAGGAAACTCACTGCTCCACAACCTGGAAGGAGAATTTTTACCAGACACAACAAGCAGTTATTTGCCTTAATATTTGGGAAGGTACAATTATGTGTTACAAAGCATTAGAACAAATTCTCACTTGAAATAGTGAAGAAGGGGAAAGAGCTAATCTTAATTTTTAGGATAAAACTCAGTGTTGCCTTCTGACTCCTACCTTTCTTTTTCTTTCTAGTGATCAGTCACAAAGTGACTCCAGTACTAAGGATTTTTGGATGAACATGCAAGCTATAACTGTCTACCTCAAGAAATTATCAGAACAGAATCCATCTGCATCCTATTACAATGTGGATGTTTTAAAATATCAGGTAAAACAGTGCATTTCTCCAGCTTGTTGAGGTCCCTCTGGAGGGCAGAATGATTGCCTCTGGGCTCGACTTTTTTCTCCTTTGGAATTTTTTAAGGAACTCTGACAGATTTCATATCTACACAGAAATTAAAATAATTGTTCTTTGTCTGCTAGCATGTAAATGAACTGTCATCCCTGATCTAGACCAATTCTGGGTATGTCACTGTTTATAGTGCATAGGCTCTGCCCAGGCTTACTGCGTTCCTACTCTGCTTCATGTCATTCCCTTGGATTCATGACCTGTTTCAGCGTGCTCACGCTTCACTCCAGTTCACGTGGGCAAGTTTCAAACACTGCTTCTTTAGGTATTTGTTAGCAAAGCCAAATTTTTTGTGAATTTAGGGGGTTTGGTAGGGGTTGAACCAGATGAGCTCTGGAGGTCCCTTCCAACCTCAACTGTCCTGTGAATCTGTGAGAAGATGTCTGGCTGTCAATGAAAAATCTTCATGAAAACTCAAGACAGACTCATCTCAAAGGGAGAACAGAGATTTGCTAGGCCTGCCTTGAAACAGTTGAACACCTGAGACAACTGTCTACATCAAAAACCGAAAGACCCTGTCAGTCCAGCTATTAACACCACTGTAGTCTCCATATCCTCCCAAGATAGTTTAAAATCTTGGGATACTGAATCTATAAAAACCACGTTAAATACACAGAATTCCTGAGGAAGATGGAAGGAACAAAACATTTACTTGGATTGCAGAAATGAGTACTGTGGAAGAATGATATCTATTTAAGATCTTGACTGTCAGGGAGAAATGAGGCATCGGCGTGCGGAAGCACGGGCAGAGAGAAGAGGTTCTGGGCTGCCAAGGAAAGGGGAGAGAGGGCACCAGGGCGTGGAAGGCTCCTCAGGTGGACTAGGAAGGTTGTAGATATGCAGCAGGGTAGCAGCACAAGCTCAGCTACAGAAGCAGCAGTATCCAGCCCTCCTGCAGCGTGAAAATAATGCTTTGAATATGTAGGAACTGTTTTGCTGGCTGCCTGTCCTGTAATGACAGGTATTGCCCTCTGCTGCTGGCCGCCTGGGCAGCTGAATTGGTACGGCACACAACTGCTAACGATGAAGTCATTTTGCCGCAAGCATCCTTCTTGTGTGAGGCAGAACACAAGACTAAAACATTTTGACTAAACTATTTTGACTTATAAAAGCCAGAGCAGGAAGAAGCCTCTTGAGCCAGAGGAGTTTAAACCTTTTTTTAATTAATTTAAAATTAAAAGAACAGAAATTACTTTAGGCTACAACGGTCTTCAGAATTCTGTCATTAAGGACTCAGACGTCAATTGTTGTCTTTGTCTTTTGTCAGGAGTTAGAGTTATATTAATTACCATCATTCCCTAATTCTGCCTCAAAGGGGCAATTAATATTTTAATTAAGCTGCTTTCAACGGTTTATTCTTTTACAGGTATCTTCGAATGGCATCCAGTCCACTCCCTTGAATCTTGCAACTTACTGGAAATGTAATGCTAGCACTACTGATGTGAGAGTGGATTATAAGTACAATCCAGAGTCTATGAATGTGCCTAGTATGCTGTCTAATGTCCAGGTTATAGTACCGGTGGATGGAGGAGTAACAAACATGCAATCGCTTCCACCTGCAAAATGGTAACATTTCTTTTTATTATTTCAGATTCATGTCATTGTATTCATTAGTGTCATAGACAGTCTCTAAAATTTCACTGGAACAAACAGTTAATGGGGTTTTTTTTCATGATAAAATGTGTTGTACCAGATACTTAGGACATTTTCCAGTTGGAAACATCATGTGCTGCCAGTTCACATAAACTGAGACAACATGCACGCATTCCAACTGTGTAATAATACAAGCCTTTATGAAATTTCCACTGTTTGCTTTCTTTTGGCCGATGGACAGGACAGACATTTTTAATATATAATTTCAAACCAAAATCTCTTACTGGTTAAAAAACATTTTGTGTGTGTGTATAAATAACCCATATATATGGATTATAGAGAGAGAGTAGAAGAACTGAAGTACTTTCAAAGATTTCTTTCTTGTTCGATCTTAAAAATTTGCTTCTAATTGAAATGGTAATAAACCAAACTTCAATAACCGAGGAGCTCTTCGTAAGCCAGGTATCATTGTCTCTCACTCCCAAGTGTCATGCAGATTATTATCTGACTAGCAGCTACCTGCCACCACCTTCTAAGCCTGCATTTACAGTAGCGCTTGAAAGTGAGACACGGATCTCAGGTAATGATGTTCCTACAAGTGTGTGAAAACAAGGAGAGGGTAGTGGGAGTAGGCAGACCAGTACATCCCTAGAACAAAAGGTAAGCAGAATTCAACCACTGCAGCTGTGGTTTGGCAGCACGTAGGTACTTGCCCAGCTGTAACATAATTCACGGACTGTTTATTTCCAAGAGGGTCTAACAAGAGGATGTGAACAGGGCAGATATGAAATGGAAGGAAATCAGGCTTTGTTAACCTTGTTACTTATAGATCAGTTTACCTTATAAAGCAAGGTTCAGAAGATAAATAAACCTGATGCATTTTTCAGGTAGGTTCTGATGTTTCTGGAGGCAATACATTTAAATGTGTTAATTGGACAAATCATAGAATCATGGAATGGTTAGAGTTGGAAGGGACCTTAAAGATCACCTACTTCCAACTACCCTGCCGTGGGCAGGGACACCTCCTACCAGACCAGGTTGCTCAAAGCCCCATCCAGCCTGGCCTTGAACACTTCGAGGGACGGGACATACACAGCTTCTCTAGGCAACATGTTCTAGTGTCTCACCACACTCACAGTGAAGATTTTCTTTCTAAGATCTAATCTAAATCTACCGGGTTTTAGTTTCAAATAATTACCCCTTGTCCTATCACTATAATCCCTGATAGAGTCCCTCCCCATTTTTCCTGTAGGCCCCCTTTAAGTACTGGAAGGCTGCTATAAGGTTTCCCTGGAGCCTTCTCCAGGCTGAACAACCCCAACTCTGTCAGCCTTTCTTCATAGCAGAGGTGCTCCAGCCCTCTGATCATCTTCACGGCCCTCCAACATGGCTCCAACAGGTCCATGTCCTTCTTATGCTGGGGACTCCAGAGCTGGACGCAGTACTCCAGGTGGGGTCTCACCAGGGCAGAGCAGAGGGGCAGAATCACCTTCCTCGACCTGCTGGCCACGCTTCTTTTGAAGCAGCCCAGGATACAGTTGGCTTTCTGGGCTACGAGCACACGTTGCCAGCTCGTGTCCAGCTTTTCATCTATGAGTACCCACAAGTGCTTCTCAGCAGGGCTGCCCTCAATCCATTTTCTGCCCAGCCTGTATTTGTGCTTGGGGTTGCCCCAACTTACATGCAGGACCTTGCACTTGGCTTTGTTGAACTTCATGAGGTTTGCATGGATCCACTACTCAAGCCTGTCCATGTCGCTCTGGATGGCATCCCTTTCCCCCAGCGTGTCAATTGCACCACACACCTTGGTGTTGCCAGCAAACTGACTGAGGGTGCACTCAGTCCCACTGTCCGTGTCACCGACAAAGGCGGCAAACAGCACTGGTCCCAGTACTGACCCCTGAGGAACACCAGTCATCACTGGTTTCCACTTAGACATAGATCCGTTGATCGCAACTCTTTGAGTGTGACCATCCAGCCAGTTCCTTAGCCACTGAGTGGTCCATCGGTCAAATCCATGCCTCTTTAATTTAGAGACAAGGATGTTGTGCAGGACAGTGTCAAATGCCTTGCACAAGTTCAGGTAGATGATGTCAGTTGCTTTTCCCTTATCCACCAACACTGTAACCCTGTCACAGAAGGCCACCAGATTTGTCAGGCATGATTTGTGCTTAGTGAAGCTGTGTTGATTGTCACCAGTCACCTCCTTATTTTCCATATGCCTTAGCACAGTTTTCATGGAGGATCTGCTTCATGGTCTTACTGGGCACAGAGGTGAGACTGACCTGCCTTTAGTCCCCCAGGTCTTCCTTTCTTACCCTTTTTAAAATGGGGGTTATGTTTCCCCTTTTCCAGTCAGTGGGAACTTCACCAGACTGCCACGACTTCTCAAATATGATGGATAGTGGCTTGGCAACTTCATCCACCAGTTCCCCCACCACCTGTGGTCGTATCTCATCAGGTCCCATGGACTTGTGTGCCGTCAGATTCCTTAGATGGTCTCGAACCTGGTCTTCTATAGTGGGTGGTTCCTCATTCTCCCAGTTCCTACCTTTGCCTTCTGCAACTTGGGCAATGTGGCTATAGCCCTTGCCAGTGAAGACTGAGGCAAAAAAGTCGTTAAGCACCTCAGCCTAGTCCATATCCTGGGTGACCAGGTCTTCTGTTTCCTTTTGGAGAGGGCCCCGCATTTTCTCTAGTATTCCTTTTATCACCAACATACCTATAGAAGGTTTTGTTGTTGCCTTTGATGTCCCTGGCCAGGTTGAACTCTGTCTGGGCTTTAGCTTTCCTAACCTGATTCCTGGCTGCTCTGACAATTTCTCTGTATTCCTCCCAGGCTACCTGTCCTTACTTCCACCCTCTGTAGGTTTCCTTTTTCTGCTTGAGTTTGTCCAGGAGCTCCTTGTTCATCCATGCAGGCCTCCTGGCATTTTTGCCCGACTTCCTCTTCATTGGGATGCCTCGCTCCTGAGCTTGGAGGAGGTGATCCTTGAATATTAGCCAGGTTTCTTGGGCCCCTCTTCCCTCCAGGGCTCTACCAAGTAGATCCCTGAAGAGGTCAAAGTCTGCTCTCCTGGAGTCCGAGTCAGCGAGCTTACTGTGCGTCCTCCTAGCCTCTGACCCTGAGGATCTTAAGCTCCACCATCTCATGGTCACTGCAGCCAAGGCTGCCCTTGAGCTTCACGTTCCCCACCAGCCCGTCCTTGTTGGTGAGAACAAGGACCAGCAAGGTACCTCTCCTCATTGGCTCCTCTGTCACTTGGAGAAAGAAGTTATCATCAACACATTCCAGGAACCTCCTGGATTGCTTATGCCCTGCTGTGTTGTCCCTCCAGCAGATATCAGGGTGGTTGAAGTGCCCCGTGAGGACTGGGGCTTGTGAACATGAGGCTGCTCCTGTGTATCTGTAGCGGGCCTCATCTATTTGGTCTTCCTGGTCAGGTGGCCTGTAGCAGATCCCCATTATAATGACACCTGTCCCTGTCCTCCCTTTAATCCTGACCCATAAGCTCTCAGTTGGCTCCTTGTCCATCCCCAGGTGGATTTCCATGCATACCAGCTGGTCATTGACATAGACGGCAACACCCCTCCTCATCTCCCCTACCTGTCCATCCTGAAGAGCCTGTATCCTTCCATTCCAGCACTCCAGTCATAGGAGCCATCCCACCGCATCTCTGTGATGCCAATAAGATCACAGCCCTGCAGGTGTGAGCACATCTCTGCCTCCTCCTGTTTATTCCCCATGCTACGTGCGTTTCCACAGAAGCATTTAAATTGGGCCCCCAATGAAGTTGACTTAGTGGCTGGAGTGGCTGCAACTCCTTTCTGCTGCGTCTCCTGCTCAACCTCCGACCCTTCTTCAGGTTCTGGGCATCCGTTACTGATATTGGCATCAAACAGGAGTGGGATAGATTGAAGTCCCCCTTCACTGGCAACTCTAGTTTGAAGCCCTCTTCGGGAGCTTGGCAAGCCTCTGACCAAAGATGTTCTTCTCTGACAAGTGGACCACATCAGGCCCCAGTAGCCCAGGTTTCTCAAAGCCAGTCCCATGGTTTAAGAAGCCAAACCACCAGCTGCGGCACCAGTCGTGTAGCTATTTGTTGACTTGTCAGACTTGATTGACTCTGTTGACCCCCTTCCCTTCGACCAGGAAGGTTGATGAAAAAACTACCTGTGCCCCAGAATCCCTGACAGCCGTTCCCAAGGCTCTATAATCTTTCCTGATAGTCCTCAGGCTGCTCCTGGCTGTATCACTGGTGCCCACATGAAATGACAGCAGCAGATAATAGCCAGAGGACTGGATGAGGTTTGGTAGTCTTCTTGTGACATCCCTGGTACAAGCCCCCAGTGAGCAGCACACCTCCCTGGAGCGTGCATCAGGTCTGCAAATGGGCGCCTCTGTACCCCTCGGAAGAGTGTCACCTACTGCCATCATCTGCCGCCTTTTCTTAGTCGGACTGGTGGTTATACAGGGAGCAGATCGGGTTGCCTTGCTCAGCCCCATGCAGCGCGTCTCCCTCTTCAGTCTGCAGAGGGTGAAGCAGTTCTGCAAGGACACCTCAGGCTTCAGGGGAAGTCTCTTCCTCCTGGTGGTCCTTGCCACCACAAGGTTCCATTCCTCCATATTACTGCCCCCCCCTTCTGTGTGTGCTGGTGTGAAGTAAAGTAAGTAATACAGTATCATTTTAAAGGGGAAAAAAACTGGCAAGGCAGAATCTTTTGTGACCTGGTATTTCAAGGTTTAGAGGTGGTTTTGGCATAGGTTTGTGGTTGGACTTGATGATCTTGAAGGTCTGTTCCAACCCGAGTGATCCTGTGATTCTATGATTCAAGGGAGCGATACTTTTAACCCTTTAGCTTATTCTGAGCAAGGGCAGGTTCAGTATCCTGCCTGAACAACGTGACTAGAACATCCGGTGAAGCCAGTCTGTCAGCGCAGGCTTCTTCCACAAGTGCCTCTGTAATGAAGCGTGGGTGAGAGCAGAAACACCCACCCAGAACACCTTAGCTAGGAAGACTCAGATCTTAGTGACAGTTCCATCACAGGTTCATCAGATTAATGGACTTGGCCAAAATTCTCTTTCACCTAGGTAACTACCCAAGGCCAGAATTTTGAGCCTGGAAAGCTGGCCCAAAAAAAAACCCCAAACAACAAACCAGTCATGTGCCAGGCAGCTCAAGTACTTGTGTTGTCCTACCTGTTTGGTCTAGTGGATTGGGTGGTGGGGTTTTGTTTTTTTAAAAACAAGTGGTTTATAACTTGACCTCCTGCAAGTAACTGCTACCATCTGTGCTGCTTGTGTAAGCACTTCGCTCCTGCTACAGCAGTGCCAAAAGCAACTTCAAACCTATCAGCACTTCATGCTGCTGATAGCATTCAGTTGTTGGCTCTCCTTTGGTGGAACTGCTGCAACGTGCTCCAGGAGCTGAAATGCCCTGTCAGCTCAGACTCTGGTGCTTGGTGCCCTTTTCTGCCCCTTTACAGGACCAGAACTTAGCTTAAATCGCGCGTCACTTACACCAACTAGTTTTACTGGAATAGAGATGGAATAAAATAGACGGTGCCAGGAGTCTCGCAAGGGGGAGAGCAGTCAGTGTAGCTCTCCCCCATACCATCGCCACGAAGCATCAAGACGTAGCTTTCAGACTGGTTCCAAGGCGCTGGGCCTGTCCTTACCCTTTGAGAGTACAGAGGGGTTTGAGCTGTGGAGCCATCGTTGGGGCACAGGACAGTGATAACTCCTTAAAAAGGTGGCGTGTGCTTCTGAGCTCTCCTGCTCTGGGGCAGTGCAGACACAATCTTCTCCCTTTTTCTTTGTATAATTTTCCACAAGCTTACCTTAAAATGATCAAGTACTTTTATAAACCACCATTTAGAGGTTTCTGTAACATACCGGTATAAATCTTGGGAAATAATATGCTAAAACTGGTGCTTATAACTAACCTACCATTCTCTTACAGGAATGCAGACCAGATGAAGGCATATTGGAAAATATCTAGCATTTCAGAGAAGTCTGAGAATGGAGGCAAGTTGCATTCTTTTGTTTTCTTGTACAGAAAAACTGTAATAGTAAATAAGCAATCATTTTAGCCTCTACACCCTCATGCTTCCTTACAAGCCTTCTCATGCTGCATCCTGTTTACCAGTTCACCACCTTCTCAGTTAATTTCCTTCTGAGAGATTCCATAAACAGTGTAATGTTAAAATATAAAATTATTAATTAGCTGTAAAATGTAAAACTTCACTAAGCCCCCTGGAAGCAGATAGTAGCTTTAAAATAGAGTTTAGGCTGGGTAGGAAATTATTATATCAATGCTGTTTGGAAATTAACAGTTATTCAAAGGAAAATATGTTCAATATCTGTGTCTTTCCACTCACTGACAATTGAAATAAAGTAGAAAGAGGTTAAGTGGAAGAACTGGGGGAAGGGGGGAGGGGGAAGATGCAAAAATCCTGTGCTGAGACAGACTCAATAATAGATGACTCTTGACGAACATTTTGAGGGTCTTTGTTTTGACCATAGACAACTCCAAGAAAATAAATGAAACTATGCACGCCTGCCCAGAGTGTAATTTATACAGCATTGTGTATGGCGCCAATAGCTGTCCCCTGCCCAGCTGCCCTCCCCTGAGCTGCAGCTGATGTCGCTGCCCTTGTAGCCTCTGCAGGTGCCATGTTTTTCTGGAGCAGAACAGGAGCCAAAGGGAGGCATCTCATCCTCAAAGCCTCTGTGGAGAAATGAACTCACGGAGTGAAGGAAAGGCCTTTAGCCCTGTTAAGAATTTAGTGAAGGGCATTAGGAAAGCACAAATTTGCTTGTAAATATGACTGGTTTCATATAGAAACCACAAGCCTAGAAAGGGAAGACCTCTCCTGTTCCTGTAAAGGCTGCGGAGTTGTGGTCACCACTCAAACCAAATCAGCGAAAATTTTACCTGGCAGAGGTTGTTGCTTTAGCATGGTGTACTTTGTCATTCATTGACCTCACAGTTCTTTGCCATCTGTCTTCCATGATAATTACATGGGGATAGACCTTTATTTCTTTTTTTTTTTCCTTTTTCAAACTGTGGAGCTTCTTTTAAAAGAAAAAATCATCCTAAAATACAAATGCAGCCAGATGAAGAGCTACTGTACACCTGCGGAGCAGCATAACATGGGCTGCCAGTGATCCGGATTGCATCTTGTGTGTTTTCAGTAGACTTGCACATGTCCCACTGCTTCTGCTGTATTCCCTTCTCTTCTCACTGTCTTTCTTTCCCTTTTCTTTGAGTATAAACACATAGCAGTGTTTAACAGGAAATAATGGTATGCTGGTGTTACAGAAACAAAGGGAGAAGCTACACAAACACTGTTCATGTCTTGAAGTCGTCTTTATTTTGATGTACAAGGTGGTGAAATGTTGTGTTTTTTTCATGGTCCAACACATTATGTGAACTGTCAACTGCAGACAGAGATAAAACACAGAACAAACTTTCAAAGCGCTTGAATATATGAGTTTCCATACTTACAGTAGAAACAAGTTCCAATTTACCCCAACTGTGACAGACCTGCTGAAGAATGAAATGCACCTTAAGTCTTAAGAACAAGCCATTGCATAAAACAACTTCACTTATTAATTCCCACTTTTACTCCAGTAACATTTCAATTACTAACTTTCCTCGTCATTTAGCAGTTCCTATTGACTAAGCATAGCAAGTTGTTTTAAAGAAGCAAAAATACTTGACTTTCATTATTCCATTAATTATTTAAACCTCATTTTTCCCAGCATATTTTGCAAGAACAGGAAAAGACTTGTTTAAGAACTAGAAAAGAGACAAGTAACAATGTTGTGGGATTTTTTAAATGCCTTGCATTGACTACAGAAATGTTCTTGAAGTAATTTTGAACTATTACTGCCTTATAATAGCATCAAATTGATATTTCACTACTGTCTCTGAAAAATAAACTGAAACTTTTGGGGAAAAGTATTTAATCAGACTTTGTCTTTACTAGAAAAATAAGAATTCCTTTCCTCTGGGTACATTCCTGTATAGCTGCATTTATTCCAATGGTTTTGTTCATGTACGTTCATCCAGGCAGATGATCCATCCAAACATTTAAATATTCTAATGTACTTTCAAATCTGCTGATGAAGAGTAGTACATAAGAGACAGGTGGTACTAAGCACTTGCAGACCAGGAAGCATAAAAGATGATTATAGGGACCAATCAGATGTTTCAAGTCATAAGAGATGACGAGGCTGTCCAATACACACATGCTGTATAATCTTGCAGAAATGTCTATCGTTTCTCTTTAAATCACTCACTAGTCATTGTCTTAAACAGAGTGTTGGAAAAAGCAGACTTGTACTCTCATCTCTTTTGAAAATTGATGTAGGACTGCTGCTAGGAATAGATTTCAAAGGTCACCATGTGATTTTCACTTCTTACTGCTAAAAATCTGGGGACATCGTCTTGCTCTTGCAAAACAACCAGCCTTTCAGTTTTGTTATTTTTATAGGTTCTGGATCCCTCAGGGCAAAATTTGAGCTTTCAGAAGGACCCAGTAAACCAGCAACGCTTGCAGTGCAATTCATTAGTGAAGGAAGCACCCTTTCAGGAGTAGACGTAGAGCTCGTAGGCACTGGCTATCGGCTTTCCCTCCTTAAGAAGAGATTTGCGACTGGTAAGACACTGACATGCTTATATATTCCAATTAAAATTATATACTCTATCGTGTTAACTTATAAAATATGAAAATGTTAAAGACGTGATGCGTAAGTAGGTACTTTTCATTTTCATGGCTGAAAACTGTTTCACAGGGGTTTTGTTTTTCGTAGTTTTCATAGTAACTCAAACTGCTGCAGGAAAGTAACTGACAAAATCTGTTTTACCTACTGACTGCAAAAAACCTACCTTTATTTTTCAGGACGGTATATGGCAGACTGCTGATGTACCTGTGAAAGTCATTGGATCAAAGGAGTGCAAGAAGCTCACTCTGCCCTCTCTACTTTTCAAACACTATTTTAACACGCATTAATTTTTTCAAAATGTTGACCTACTTTGAGGCTGAACTACAGAACAGAAAATGCACTTTTAAAAGTCATTTTGCAAACATTTTATTACTTTATAATAGCACTGAAGTCAATTTCAACACTGTCTGTAAATTATCAACTGCAATATTTGGGGAAGTTTGTTGAAATTTTAGTAGATTTATATAGATAAGTCAAAATAGTAATCCATAGTTGTAATGAAAGTATGGAATTGTATGTTATACTGTAAACATTAAACCTAAAAATGTAGGAGAGCAAGGATGAAATATCTGCGCTTTCTGTAAGTGATACTAATTTTTCAGCTTTTTTAATTGCCAGTTTTTAAAGAAAGCAGAGGCAAAGTCTCACATAGTCCTTCTGCCCGCTCATGCCACAAAACCAGCTGAGTTGGAGATGTATAAAAGAAATGTAACTTGATGCCCTTGTATCATATATTATTAACATGTAAGTTGTTTTATATAGGTTTTTTTCCCTAAGTGCAATGTGTTTCAAAAATTGCAAAAGACAGCAGAGATTTACTTCTGCAATTAGTAAACTTTATGGGCGTTGTGATTGTTTTAATTAATGATGTAGATTTAATTTATTTTTATATGAATTGCATAACATTTGTGCCTTTAAAAAAAGCCTGTGCCTATCCAATTTATTATTCACGTGCCTCACTTCCTTTTTCAAAGTTTGGCTCTTTATCAAGAAAGCACGGTGTTTGTATAATACACACAACTTTATAAAAATTCCTTTGACTGGGATTTATTTAGAAGGCAGATTTGCAAAAACTGGAGATTGTTTTAAAAGGGGTTTAAAATACTGGATTACTTCCTCATGGGGTAATTGCAATAAATGCAGCTGTAGTAAAGGGAGATGCATCATGCAGGACTTTGAAACTTTGAGACAGTAACTTTAATGTCACCAAAGATGAGAATCCTGAAAAATGACCGAAGATGGTAAAAGTAAACTTCTAAAAGCAAACAGCATTTCCCTTCACTTTCACTGCAAGTCTTCGAACTTTGAGTGCTTTGGGGGTTGTGTGATATGAATGTAAACATAGTACTTTGGGAAGAATAGCATTTTAGAAGGGTATTTTATGGCAGCAGGATGACCAGTACTGGCATTTCTATTAGTTTAATTTTCTTCTATAACCACCAATTTTAATATTTGTATTGTCATCTAATCTGCTTGCCACAGCCTAAGCATAGGGGAGTGATACATTAGTAACGTTTTTTAAAGCAAGTCACTAATTTAGAAAATCTTCTGTGTATTTGTATTATCAACTGTTTTTTTAATGTCGAAATCAAAAGTATTGGGGCAAAATAATTCAATAACCTGCATGTAGGAATTTCATATGACCATTTTGAATACCCATATCTATTTCAAATTCTGTTAAAACAATAAAACGTGCTTGAACTAATTCATGCAAAACCAGTAATGAATTGGACTACTGAAGCTTTACAATAAATTGTTTTGTAGAGGCTACAGAAGTTCTAATGTATACTACACACTTTTGCAGATGAGAGTTTCATTGTTAGCACTAAGCACATACTGTACTGTAGATTTGATTGGAAGAGTATATTTGGCTCAATTTGCTAATTTTATTGAATAGTAAATTTCTCACTCATAAAATGGTACAGTCTTTTTACTGGAATCTTAATTGTAATCTGCTTTGCAATCAAACTGTGTTTAACATGACAATATTTCATTAATGAAAACCCAAAACTCTATTGCTATTTTTAATCAAGTATTACTTTCATTTCTAAGTTAAATGAAGTAGTTAAGTTTCAGCACTTTTAAACTAGCCTTCATTCAGGTGATTATACATACATTTGCATTGGGTGCAGGTTACAATTTTGAAGCCATACAAGTTTATATAGACTTTTTGTAAAGAAATTCAAAAACAATGTAAAAAATACATGTAGCTATCTGATAAAAAAAACATATGTAGCAAGCTGGTTCTTGCTTGTGTATACAGCAATATCCGTTGTAGCTGCCTCCTAAGAAAATTAATTTGTAAACACAACTCTAAAGGATCTGAATTTTTATGAATTGTTACTGCGTCAAACTGTAAATGAGAGCATTCAAGTTTATCTTACAAAAAATGTAAATACTTCTGATTTTTCATAAAATGTAAATTTTAAAAAATTGCACCCATAATAAACATGTAATATATAATTTATATAGTGATTTATATTGCCTATACTTTTGTAGTTAGTTCCACAGAGCTTCTAAGCAATAAGATAATAGAACAAAACTGTGCCTGTATTGAACATTTTAAAAGTATTAATTGATTTTTGAGTGATAAGGGGTAGACATAATATATGAACCCTTTCGTATATTTAAAAAACACCATAGAGAATGTGGGGAGAAAGATGGCTTCGGCAAAGAGCTGCATCTTTACTGAACTGGATTGCTCGAGATGTCTACAATGGCTTATGCTGTACTAAATTTATATGCTTAACTAGTAACTTACATTAAGCAAAACTGCTGACATGTTTAATCAGAAAAATATCTCTGTAAATATCACTATCAAATGCTGTACATTCCCTAACTTCCTTAGTAAGCCTATATTTTGTTGAGTGCACAGGAAAAAAAATCAGTGGCAAGATTAAAGTAATTCTTTCTGATTTCTTATGTTGCACCAGTCCAAAAAAGTAGATCATTTAAGTACTACTTTAGCAGTCTGAGAATAGTCTGCCTAAACTACGAACACAGAAACAAAAGTTGAAACTAAACAAATCCATTTGAATCTGTTTATTTCCTATTAATCCCACAGCCTGTGTAAGGTTAGTGAGTAATGACTTACTAAATTGACTTTCTCAGCTGGCTGGATATCACTGCAGTAAGTACCATTCTTGTCATGCTAGAAAGTGATAGTGCAAGGGCTTGATTCTTATCTTCTGCTGGAAGGCAGGAGTGAAGAATGCAAGCGCCTGATGGTCACACCAAATGGTCCATCTAGCCCCGAAGTCTGTCTTCAACAGAAGAACAGACTAAGGCAGGGACAGCTCTCAAGCCATTTCCTTTCTGTTGCCCCAACATCCTCAGTTCCTGGTTAGGGATGTACACGGGTACAGCTCTGCTCAGCTCTTCTGGTACTCACCGAACTTAAAGTGTCAGAGATGACTGCTCTGGCACTGCTGTGAACATTTGACTTTTGTTACTGTACGCCAGCGCCCGCGTACTGCTCACAGCTACTATGAACTGGATTTGTACTGCTCAAGCAGGCTTGTGATTATCTAAATACATGATCAGGTAGTTTTTCAGGGTTTACTGACTACCTCTACCACTGCCAAATAATATTTATGTAGGGTATTTCAAGGAGCTAAGATATTTGATTATCAACTGGAACAGCGTGGGAGTTACAAGTGTGGTAGGTTTTGCTATCCAACTAGAAAGGAAGGTCTTGCATCATGCCAAAAAGGATTACATTTCAAGTCCTGTGTGTTTGAGAAGCTTAAGATAGGCATCTTAATATCTGTGTACCTTTTGTTTTCTTGGAATTGCTAGATAATTGGTTTCCATTTCAGTTGTCATGAAAGGGCAATTTTACTTTACAGCACGCAAGAAAAAAAGTCAGGAATTCCTCCAAGGACAGAGAAAGCTAAAAACAGTTCAAGGTACCAGAACAGTAAATAACATATTTACTGTGTGGCGCCCTTGATTGGACTGATTACCAGGCCTCTTAATTGAAAACTTCATGTTTACCTTCAACTTAGCATATCATTACACTACTGAGCATTCCTTCTTAACTCAGTTTGACCTCCATGTTTACCGACATGCTGATTTTTAAGTTCTCCCTTAGTTCCTTCAACAACCAGCAGAAAGCATACAGTCTTTAAAGAATAAAACACTCTTAAGAAGCACAAGGGCCCTCTTCTGGATTACCTACTAAACGATTAATACTCAAATTCTGCATTTTCTGTAGCTGCTTTCACTTCCCTTGGAATCCATTCTTTCTGTTTTTAAACCTGGGATGGTTATTTTAGTTATTAGAACCTAAAATATGATTTTGTTTGCCATTGTCCCAGCTGTGTTTCTTTTAAAAAGCCTTGTTCCGTAACTTAGGGGGTTTTTTTCGTTATTAAAACTCTGCTGTTTATTTTTTCAAAAACAGTTAATGATCACAAGCCATAAATCATGCCAACTTCACCATTCTGATTACAATTCACCTTTTCCTCTTAGCATCACCCAATTTGCCTTCTTGAAGTTCTTGTTTCCTAAGTCATGTTTTCTGCTCCAGAAAGTTAGCAGCGGTAATGTCTTCAGTGATGACTCAATTCTTTCTTCATCACGGTTAAACGAAGCAGCCCATTTTAACAATTACTGATTCTCCCCTCCAGATGTCCCCTTATGCTTTGTAATTAGATAAACTGTTTATATAATATCCACGGCCTTCCCTTCTCACTACTGTCAGTGGTGGGTTGTATGAATAGTTACCACTCATACAAAAATACTAAAGCTGTCCCAGTGTTAGTACTGGCAAGATACAGCTTGGGAGGGGAAAAAAAACCCAACAAAACAACAAAACACAACAGCCCAAGCTCAAAAACTGTTACGTACCTTCCACTTGTGTTGCATTCTTAACTTCTGTTGAGCCTCACAGGACTGGATTTTGGCAGAGAACCAAAGTCTGAACAGACAGAACTTTCAAGCCCTGACTAAGCACCTGACCTCGTTCCTGAATGCAAGTTTCTCCTCCACGTGTCAGTATCCCTCAGCCTCTGTGTACGAGTCCCTTCTTGCTTCTGAGCAGTTCCTGGATCGGCAACACACACTACGTACTTGAGTGCACAGGGCTGTCACAGTCTGCGTGACCTGCCATCTCTGCAGCTGGCGTCTTTCCACAGTCTCCCCAGTCTATTCCCACGTACAGGCCAAGTGCTGCTGCAGCTTTTCTCCTTCTGAAATCACATTTCCATGTTCTGAGTCACTTGTAACAAACAGCAGGCTGGACATCTGCTTCTAGTGAGAAGGCAGAATAAATTTAATTTAAGGTCTAAAATGCCGAATATTGCTTGATTTTTAAGAACATCTTGTACATCTGAGACAAGAAACTCATCCTCGGACAAACACATTGTTACTCTGGCATAACTTCTGTAGGTAATACAGAGCAAACACTACACTCACAGGAGACCAAATAAGGAAATTACATGGAAAAACAAATGTGGGCTCCAGTGTTCCCTTTAGATCAAGGGGGAAAATATGTATTTGACACAACTTTCCCATAAAGGAGTTGAAATTTTTTTTAAAAAAAAAGTCAATGCAACGGGCCATTACAGCTACTCTCTTGGCATTCTGCAAGATACCTGGGGAGACTCGACCTTCTCAAAACTGAAGCTGTATTTTAATACTGTGGGAGAGCATGTGGGATGTCTCCCCTTGCAAGAAGTGCTGCTCTGTCCATGTAGCTACGAGCACTTGGCACTACCGCACTCGGTGCTGACTGAGCATGGGGAGCACAGGTCACCTAAGCATTTGCCTTTGCTTCCAAGGAACAATAAGTTTCCTAGAGGGAGAAGTGGGGAACCTGTACCCCCATTTCCATGAGCGCTGACCTTTCAGATTGCTCAAGGTGGCAGCACTTTTGCCAGCTGATCTCCAAGAGACACCACAAAAACAAACATTAGAATTCAGAGGCTTTTGGCAAATACCGTCTTCTAGCCTTTCCTCCAAGGGATCATCCAGCTTAAAACAGTCCTACAATAACCCAGTTTTTGGTCAAAACAGAGTGAAACCATAATTTGTTTTTCAAGAAGCAGTTTGTCCCCTGTGTAGGCAGCAACAGTGCAGTCTCCTGCTTTTCATGCTACCAATGGTTAGGAAAAGACAACAGTTGTCAGAAGTTAAAAAGAAGCTTTCAAAAATAGTTGCATCTTTCTTGAATGGGTGACTATTACTTCAACAGCAGTTTTTAAGCAAAAACTATGCTGAGTTTTATGCTTAAAGAGTTATTCCCAGCCCAGGGGAACATGAACTCAGCTATACCTCCTATTCAGGTCTTCAGTAAAGGCAAGCGTGTGTTTGTACCAACACACAGCAGGAGAAATAGTTATCCAAAAGAGACCTTCACTATTTCAGCTACTCACAACAGTCTACAAGCCATTATTTTAGCATCTGGAGTGAATCTTAAGACCTTGCTCCTCTGTGCAGCAGCACCAGTTGCCACGCCCTCTTCACAGAAGCTGTGAAGTATTCACAGTATATTGTGCCATACACAACACAGTTTGAACACAAGACAGATTTCTGTATCATCAACCCTGTAAAAGTTAACTGGTAACATTTAGCATCTCCTGCTACGATATTCAAACCCCCCGTAATCTCTTCTGTTGGGTTTTGGGGATTTTTTTCTGGAATTAAGAAAACAGAATATTTTTAAGAGATCGGTTAGTGTTCACAGTGATCAACAATATCTGCCATCATCCATCTGTACAGTCCAAAGATGGGTTATCCAACTATATTAAAATTCTTCTTCCATCTCTTCTGCACACTTTCCTTTAGTTAAAGAGTCTTCTATTCTCTTAGACGTTTTAAAGCATTCTGTACTTGCCTCTATATCTCAACCACAAATACTTATCAAAGCCTTCTTTACTTCTCTCCCAGCAAGGTGGACTTTTTTATTGTTATTGCTGCCATTAGCTATATTTAAAGACACACATGAATTTTATGTTTACAATAGATACACAGCCAGATTTAACCAGACATTTGCAAATAACAATTCAAATGAATGTTAGACCACATCAGGTACATCTTTAGTGTTCTCCCCAGACTTCACTGTCTCTGTAGAAATTACTCCCAGCATCTTGTGTGCACTCCGCTGTCATCTCTGTAACCTGACTATGGTAATTGCAGGAATCAGGTCAAGGCAGGGAATACGTTAAAAATAATGTGAGAGTATTTCTGTAGTGAATAAACTGGTGCCATCCTTCCAGAATAAAGCACGCTGCGCCAAGATTCAAGAGACCTCCTTTCTGTAGTCAAGATGTACTTTTAAATCGGAAACACACAAGGCTGCTGGTAAGGACCACACTGGAACTACTTAGAGTCTGCTCGCACCTTGCCTTAGAGAGACACTGTTAGTATTTGAGTGATCTGCTGTCAGCCATATCTGATCTTGGAGACTCCCTTTGGCCTGTCACTTTCTTGAGTTAAGAAATTCTGTGCTCTGATAATTTTGTACAGTAGCTGCTTTCCTCTAGGCGGGTCCTAAACTCTGCAGAAGCTCCCAGGCTTGCTGGCTGTGAGCAGATCATGGGCAATTCATTTGCAGTGCCCCAAACTGAGCTCAAAACTAGAGGCTGGAGCTTAGAAGCGTGGAAAGGAATAAAAAATTAAACACTCTCTGATGCAGTCACCAAAGAACCATAAATTATACCTCTTTTTAAGCTGCCTGGCTGGACTGTACAACCAAATATTAGTGACAATCAAGTCACCATTTGTTGTTTATAATCAGACTCAAATAGTATGGGCAGGTGGTACTTCAAAAGGTCAACTTTCAGATTTTCTAGATGCTCATAAAGCATAATCCCATGATTGAATGCCGAAACTAATTAAAATTAACCAAACTGGCTTAGGCTACAGCTTCACGATGAGCCAGCTGAACAGCCCAATGTTGTCACAAGACGTAGGCCACACTCTGCATCTTCACCCACCACACCTCGTTCGTACCAGCTCTGCCATGCGTCATATCTGTTCATGAGTCAACTTAACTCACCAACCAGAGATACATCAAACCCAGGGGGAAAAAAAAAACAAAGAAGAAGAAAATATTTATGCTAAATTAAGCCAACTGAACCACCTTGCAGCCAGGTGCAGCAGACACCAGGCACAGGGATTCCCAATCCACTGCACTGCAGCCAGAGAGGGGAACTAAAAGCAACCGGCCCCAGTGACATAATGGAAGACTTCTCTTAATAGTGGCTATAAACCCTGAAGTCATAAACTGTAAGAGATTGATAAGAAAAGTAAATAAACACAGGGGGTAGGAGAGTCCATGTAGATAGTATAACTGAGGGGGATAGACAGGAGTTTGTTCTGAAAAACAACAACAAAAATGATTAATTTCCACTGCGTTACTGGATACTTACTAGTTGGAAATGTCAGAATCAGTAAGAACACAAAACGGGGGGAAAGAAGAGTGTTCAATAAATATTTTGCCACATTTCTTAAAGGATATCTAGATTATGTAGTCACATGGTAAAAATACTTTGCAATCCAACAGTATCTAAAGAAAGATGTTAACACATCATCTACTAAAGCTAAGTATTTTTAAACCAGCAGATCAGATAAACAACACTGAAGAATTTAGGAAGTTGAATAAGCCATACTACGGACGATTAATTTTGATTTCAGTGAATCTTAAAATGCTGGAGAATATTGGAAGATTAGAAGAAAGCTAACACTGCACCATTACAAAAAAAACCCAAAACAAACCAAAAAAAAAAGGTGACAATCCAAATAATTGTAATATAAAACTTGGTAAGAAAATTAAAATACAGTTAGGATAATTAGTATCACTCATGGATGTACTGAATAGAGGTCTCAAACTAATTTAGGATTAGGTTGAAAATCTGGATCATGAGTAATAGGGTCAAAGGAAAAAAAGATTTATATAAGATACCTGATTTAGCAGTACACAACATTTTGGTTTATAACTAGAGCAATGTAAGAACATGATAGATTCAAAATTAGTCTTAAGACATAACTAAATTGGGAATCAACTTTAAGCACATTTCTGGTGAATTCCTGCAGACTCCATAATATTTAATATTTTTCCAGTTACCTGATGTTAAAAAACCTGAAGTTTTGTAGATGACAAAGAGACTGGAGGAAAAAAAAAAAGCTAGATCTCAGGTATAAAGAGGTTTTACCACTTAATCATCACACAAAATGGCAGGAGAGACTTTAGGATAGAATAAATAAGGACAAAATAGTCTATCACTTTGGGATAACTAAGGAGTTTTCTGAATGATTATTAAAAGACATCCAGGGCTAGAACTGCTGACAACAAATCTACAGATCTTCATGGGAGAAGAGCCAAGGCTAGAAGAGAACTCTGGAGATCATCTAGCCATTTCCCCTGCTTAAAGCAGGGGAAAAGGCCTGAAGTCTTACCAAACTAATGAACTCTTCAAAGATTAAAATGTGGGTTTTAACAACAAAAAGCCCAAAAAATAGTGATTTCTGTGGAACTAATCATTCCCCCATTTACGGGTACAACATCCTCCAGGCTATATTGGTTTTCTGGACCTTCCATTAGTTCAGTGAACATCGATTTAACTCTTACCCTACAGTTTTCCTTCTTCACACGCACTTGATTGCAGCTCCATTCTCAGCACATTCCTTCGAGTTTTTCTTCTAGTGAAGAAACAAGTTCAAGTTGCCTGGAGAAAGGCTGATTTTACTCTCTTGACCTCAGTGGAATAGTGAGGTAAGTCTTTGTTTTCATTTACTCTTTTCCACCTCAATAAAACTTGGTATCATCTGTCATCTTTTACTTCACTTGAATGACTGGAAAAGACGTAGGCCAGTGGGACAGATCTGCCTATACAAAACAGTTTTGGAGGCAAGGTTCACTTCAGGCTCACCTAAAGTTCCAACCAAACAGTAATTTCTGAGCTTCACTAGTCCAAAAAAACCACCCCCTACATCCTGTTCTGAATCTTGTTCACCTGCTACAGAAGCAACAATCTCTACCCTACATACCAACACGGACAGAATACATTTCTGTTGTCACTTTCTCCAAGGATCTTCCTGCAACCTTGACTCATCTTTTCCCAGTGTCTGTATCAGATCCTAACAGGCCCTTAAAGACAATCAAGCTGTCAGATATGATTCAAGCACATATTATGGGACCAAGTCAAACATTCTTATTCCTTAAATAAGAGCTCTGTCCACAAAGCTGATCTGAATTCTACCCACTATAGCACAGCTAAGTCCTATGCAGAGAAGAAGACACAAACCTTGGTGGAGCAGTCTCCTACTCACTTTTTTCTCATGTTTCTGGAATCTCTATACAGATAATCAAAGGCTTATGAGTAACTCCCTGCTTGGAGTCACTCATGGTATAAAAAGGCCTATAGACAATATATCAGAAAAAAGGTATGATCAATATTCAGAAATTCTTCTTCGTAGCACGTAACCCAGCCCTCTCCCTTTCTTTCTGTCTCAAGGCTTTCAGAAACTACAAGTTTCCTGAATAAGTAAGAACAATCTGAGTCTGCACAGCCATTTAAATCACTTTTCACATTGGCAGACAAGTAGCTTAGGTGTGTGGCAGTAGCACCCCACAGTACCATTAGTCAGAGAAAGGCTTTCGGCTCCAGTGCCTGGATACACCCTTGCACAGACTTGCATTTATTACATGCACAAGAATCAGTAACCTGCCTTTCTTCTGTGATGATGAATTCCACAATATAGGAGAACAAACTTTGACATTGCACAGAAATAAATTCTCATCATCTATAATGGCAAAGTAATTAGATAAAGCAAGTAAAACTTTACCAAAAAGATCAGCTTAGGCAAGGTCTCTCTACAAAAAAAAAAAAAGCACCAAAACCCAACTACTGCACTTGTAATCATATGTGAAAAGTACTGGCCATGATTAAGCTTATACTCCTCATTTCTTTTTTTATATATATATTTTTAAACAAGATGCACTAAAGCATAAAATGCAGAGGTAGAGACATTAAAAATAATATTACTCCATTTAACTTACTTTAAAGCCAATATGGAAACTATTTAAAAAAAAAAAAAAAAAGCCACAGGATTTGGAAAAGCAGTGGAACAGAACACCAATGATTTTCGTCTATTTTATACTATCAAAGTCTAAGGACAAATGTCATCACAGCTCATATGAACATAAGTAGAAAACCAGCACTCCATATATGGCAACAGCACTGTAAGGGAAAGGCGAACTGAACTTGGGTAAGGCTAACAGGGCTTATGCTAGATTCTTCAGCTACTTGATTTTAAAACACAGACTGTAACTTTTTAAGGTGTGTGCTCTACTTTAAGGGGTGATATAGAAGTGTTCCCCGGCCTGCACTTCACAGGCTGTACTAGAAAACTGTTGTGCTTTATAAACAGTAAGTTTAAACAACAATTCTTGAGAACCACCTTAAATGCAATTCCAATAAACAATCCTTCTGAGTCTGTAACTTCATTGTTGAAGGACCAGAAAAATAATAATTGCAGCTTTTTTTCCTTTTTTTGTTTTTTTAACTTGCAGATCCATTAGAATGCAGTTCATCGTTATTTTGAAATGGAAGATGCATATCCTTTAAATATTACGCCAAAAAGAGAACTTGTAAGCTGACATAAACAGTATTAGAAAGCATCATCCTAAGTTTAGATCAACCACCTACATACCTTACACTCTACGCACATGTGTCTCCTTTAGATAAAATGAATCAAGAAAAAACGTTGACAAGAAGGATATAGTATGTCAAAATTGCATTACCAGGGGACAGTAAACAGTACTTCACTTACAGAATTCTTACTTTTCCTTCAGTTCTCTGTATCTCTAATAAAAGGAATCATTAACCCTTTTCAGGGATATGCTTTGCATGAACGCGTGCCCAGTGAGGTGAAGCCCTCATTCGATGCGTGGCCTGATGATATCAGCAGGCAAACTGAACCTTGTATAGCTCATTTTATTTATCTACAAAAATCAGTTTATCATCTGGCTCAATGAAACGTAATGAAATCTGAATTTCATTACAAAAGTCCTCCTCTCTCAACACTAAGTAGGCTTGTTAAAAAGAAATTTCTGTTGTTTGAGAGCAACCCAACTACATTCACCGCTCACTCACCTGTTTGGTTAGTTCATGAAGCACTGAATTCCACACAAAAGCCTGTACTCTCAGGAGATTCCTAAGTATGAACAGCTGGAAACAAGAGGATGTCTGCAATCATAACCTGCACTGACATGCCTCCAAGGTACTCTGTATGTTCTACTTTAAAGTGCCTCCCTGAATACTCAGGATTAGATTAAAAAAGAAGTAGTCTGCTAAAGAACTGGAGAAAAAATTGTTCATGAGTCAGATGACGGCATCTCCTTCAAGTCTCACTCACATGCTATACACCTGGAGCATCTAAACCTTTTATTTGAATTACCTGGCTGTTATGATCATGAGGCATCTAAATGGCGCCCACTTCAGCTACGCTGAGAGAGCAGGGGGACACAACTTCAACAGCAACAACAACCTGATTTCCTCACCCAAGCACAGTTCACTGTTAGCCAGGTTATCTTTTTAAATATATCCAAGTCACGGTCTTTGAGAGAATTGAAACCAAATTCAAAGAGGATTTTCCCCTGTATGGGTAAAACTATCAAAAGAAAGCTAAGTATCACCTAGGATGCTCAGAACATAAAAGTTGCTTAGAAAGTGAAAGAACTGATTAGACACTGAAATAGCAAGAAATGAGACAGAAATGTACAGGCAACTACGGTAAAAGTAGTAAAAGCTGACGATCTAATAGCCTGGTAACTTCCATTTAAAAAGAAATGAGATTTCATTACAAGTATTAAGGAGGGGGGAGGGTGGAAGACTCTTAAACTAATCACAATTCCTTAAGACTTGTTATTCCCCTCCCCCAGGAAAAAATTTTAACACTCTGGGAAGTTTGTCCTTCCTCAAGTTGCGGCATCACAACATCAAGTCAAATGCTCTAAGTTTTTTTGTCTGATAGATGATTTAGTCTTAGCAAAGAAATCAGTCAGATATACAGAAAGCCTCCAATACATTCTAAACATTAAGTCCTTTACTTTCCATACTACAACAAAAAATTTTACCTTTGCGGATGGTTTTCCAGACAAAAAGCGGTACAGGTATATGTTACAGAGATAAATTTATCTAGTTGAAAGTTAATAAAAATTTCAATGCTCTCCTGACAGAAGAAACAAACTACAATATGACCAGCTATGCATCACCACTTGAATGTTTGAATGCAAAAAGTACTTTCCGAAACTGTACTCAGAAGGTAATTTTGGTTAACATTAACCAAGGCAGATTAATTAAAGGAGTGCTTAAAATATTTATCATGCCAATAATAACATTTGGCACACAACGTGGTAAGGTTTTGCTCCATAACCTTAAAAGAGAGATTATTTCCCATTCAACACGTCAATCCAAAGGGCTAAGTATAGCATCCTTATCTCTGATATCACACAGTTATGATGTAGTGTCATCACCTCTCTCATATAAATATTGATCCTTTCACTACAATAGATGTAAACCAGCACTTTTTGACCACTCAACTCAAAAACTTTCAGCAGTGCAAACCTCAAAACAGCAGATTTCATTGTATACTTCCAAATGGATCCTCACTTGCAAGTAATATCCCAGCAGTTACCTGCCCTCCGTCTGGGAAGTTCAAGGTTTCTCTTCTACTCAAACTCTGCTGTAATTTGGGCAAACACAAAACCAGCACCTACAGGTCTGGAAAATACAGGTCTGGATGGAAAGACAAAAACATACAGATACAGACTTCCGGCAAACCAAAATACAAGGCTCCCAGGCCACAGAAAGTAAACAGTCTGACCTTACAGCCTAGAAGTGAACACTCAGCCCTTGGAGTCCTCTCTCCTGGACTGAGGTCACTTACTTATTTACATTTAAAAGGCAACTGAACCCAATGACACACCATCAATGTGCATTTTCTCCTGGTTAAGTGTATACCCAACATACTGGCTTTGTGCTCCTTTTAAATAAGGGCACTGATGATGAACTCTTAAACAGAAAATTACAGGTCTTTTACAACTGCTTTAGAAATGTACTGCTTACAAAGGGAAAGGTTTCCTCAAGTCCAGACTGGGTCTCTGCGTGCACTGGGTGAGAAGAAATAGAAGAGCTTTGCACCCCACTTTGCATCCCTTTTTGCTTCTTTCCCTCAGCATGACCAAGCTGCCCTTCTCCAGGCTTCAATTCCTGACCATGAGAGGCAGCACAGCCTTCCACCAGGGAAGGGGTGTCTGCCCCAGACCCCTGTAGTAGCAGGTGCAGCATGTATCATAAAAGGGTTTAGGTTGGAAGGGACCTTAAAGATCATCTGGTTCCACCCTCCCCACCATAGGCAAGGACACCTCCCACTAGACCTGGTTGCTCAACGCCCCATCCAGCCTGGCCTTGATCACTTCCAGGGATGGGACCTCCACAGCTTCCCTGGGAAACCTGTTCCAGTGCCTCCACCACCTCAGAGTGAAACATTTCTTCCTGAGATCTAATCTGAATCTTCCCTCTTCCAGTCTGAATCCATTACCCCTCGTCCTATCACTACATGCCCTTGTAAAAAGTCCCTCTCTGGCTTTCTTTTAGGCCCCCTTCAGATACTGGAAGTCTCCCCAGAGCCCTTCTCTTCTCCAGGATGAATAATCCCAAATCTCTCAGCCTGTCTTCATAGCAGAGGTGGTCCAGCCCTCTGATGATCTTTATGGCCCTCCTCTGGACTTGCTCCAACAGGTCCATGTCTTTCCTGTGCTGAGGGCTCCAGAGCTGGACACAGTATTCCAGGTGGGGTCTCATGAGAGTGCATTAAAAGGGCAGAATCACCACCCTCAACCTGCTGGCTATGCTTCTTTTGATACAGCCCAGGATGCGGTTGGCCACCTGGGCTGCAAGTGCACATTCCTGGCTCACGTTGAGCTTTTTATGCAGCAACACCTCCAAGTCCCTCTCCTCAGGGCTGCTCTCCATCCATTTGCTGCCCAGCCTGTATTTTTGCATGAGATTTCCCCAACCCACGTGCAGGACCTTGCACTTGGCCTTGCTGAACTTAATGAGTTTCCCACAGGCCGATCTCTCAAGCCTGTCCATGTGCCTCTGGATAGCATCCCTTCCTGCAGGAGCACTCACAGGGCTTACCTTCATTTCCTGATCCCAGTGCCTTCACAGTACAATGCAACAAGTTAAGGATTACCAGCGCCACCAGCTGAAGTATTTATTTGTCAGGCCTTTCTCTTAAAAAGCAAATGCAAGCACGATAAGCAAACCAAACAAATTAAGATGTAGATGTGAGATACGAATCTCTCCTGGCCAAAACAAAGCTATTTGATTTTTATTGGGGTTAATGCATAACCTCTTTGAATTTTATTAATTTTTAATCACTTCTCTCTAAACAACTTAATTTCCTTTGACTACTTAAAGGGGGCTTGTAAGAAAGTTGGGGACAGACTTTTTAGCACGGCCTGTTGCAAAAGGACAAAGGATAGTGGTTTTGAACCAAAAGAGAGTAGATTCAGACTAGATACAGGGAAGAAATTGTTTAAAATGAGGGTGGTGAGACACTGGAGCAAGTTGCCCAGAGAGGTGCCAGATGCCTCATCCCTGGAAACATTATAGGTCAGGCTGGTTGGAGCTCAGAGCAACCTGATCGAGTTGAAGATGTCCCTTTGCGGAGAAGTTGGTCTAGATGACCTTTAAAGGTCCCTTCCAACCCAAACTATGATTCTGTGATTCTATGATTTACTAACAGAAATACTGAACAAGACTGTTGCATTCACACACTTTTTAGAGGGATAAGGACAAAGAGCGACAAACGAGGTCTATGAAGAGGAAGCAGTGACCGCCAGCCGCGTCATGAACACGCCTAGCATGTTGAGGCCCCTAAGAGGGCAGTCATCTTGGTGTTGTTACTGGGTCTCTCTCAGTTCCTCATGGAGGAGGCATCTTCCAGGGCCACTAGGGTACACTGCATGAGCACAATGCCACAGACCCAGTCAGCCTGGGGGGGTGGTGTCAATGGCTGGTTCACCCTCCCTTCCAGCATGGCCAGCATGATACTCTTTTCGGCGGTTCTTTTGTAGCTTTCTGCCAAACTGCAAAGAACTATTTCAGGGTTAATTAAGTTTGGTTCAAAAGCTTACTGAATGCTGGCAGCAATGCTTTTGTCGTTTCTGAGCCTGTGAATTGACAATTCTAATAAAACAAACACTTTTATATCCTCATATTTCTAAGAATAGCTCTTTTGAGCCTACCAGAACTTCAGTAAACTAAAACACACAGTTCTTAGCTATTCAACTGAGCTTTGCAGTTTCTACGCACACGGAGTGCTTACTATGAACTGGCTATGCAGAACTTAGTGAGAGTTGGAGGACTGGGTCGCTCTGGATTGCTGTGCCATCATCTCACTTGGTCCACAACATCACAGCAAGCAAGTTGCAATTTATAAAGTAAAATTTACTACATGTTACCTCCACACGTTCTTCAGCAGCTCTTGCTTCAAAGTATACTAATAAAAGGTCAGCTCTCACTGAAACAAAGCAAGCAGCAGCAGCCTTGTCACAATGACCATCTACAATTTCAGAAAAACAGAACAGAAAAGATTCCAAGTGTGTTGTGAATTATAAACATTAAATATTTCTCTAGTGGTTACATTCTCATCAGGACAGTTTAGGACAGCCTGGATTCTCTCAGTGTGTTTTCAAACATCTAAACAGGTTCTGCAGATTGTATTTAATGTTTTGAACAGAGGCACAATCTCAGCACATCCAGTATTTCATATGTCTCATCTCAAATGAGAAAAATTACTCTAACGGCTGTGATTTTATTGACCAGTCTCATATTGCTCATAACAGATTAACATCTCTTCTGCACAGTGGAATGTTATTCTAGAAGCGACCAGCATTTAGTCTTACTTGCTGCACTTGTGTTCTCATTTCTAGAGACCATCACCATTAGGCAAACAATCCAAACCACACAAATGGCTTTTCAATTTATAAGCATGTTTGCTAAATAAAAAAAGAGGAATGCAAAGTTAGTAATTTTCATTTATATTTCATCAGATTGTTGCTGTAAGTAGCGGCTGCCATCAAAACAGCCTTGACTAATTCCCAACCAATAAATTATCAAAAACTGTATTTCATTCGTTATCCCAAATTGTAATCTTTTTGTCAGAGTCTTCACAAGCGTTACTTGCTGTGGCCCCAGATATAATGTCAAAAGCAGTGACTTTCTGGTAGTTCTGGCTTCCCTGTCATACTCCAGGTGCAAATGCACTGTAGCTCTCCACAGCTCTAGAATTGCTTTCCATGCCAATCCAAAATAAAGTATTTTTTCAATTAGCATCAACATCCAAAAACCACTCCTAAGTCATACAGCTATGTCGAGACTTAACACAAACAACTCTCTCAGTACTTTCCTATATGGCAAAAAAACTTGAGCTCCATTTTTGCCAAATATTACCACTTAGGGTCTGGAATTAAAACACGCATTACTCATAGTTAAACAGTTACTATGTTAAAAGTTTTTAAAAATAGTTTAAAAAGTAATTCTTATCTTAGATCACAAGATATGGCTCAAGATTACAGTTTTATGACTGTAGTCATATGACAGGAATCAACATCCACTTAATGCACTGAAAACTCACACCAGGCTGAGTCAGAATCTCACAAACTGACGAATCATATTCCTGAAATCCCTTCTGTCATCACTAGTGTCAAATCCTGAAGCCCAACACTTAAAGAAACCCAAGTGGTGGATGGAGGGGAAAAGCCAATGACAAGTTTTGGAGATAGAAATCATTTTCATGTAGATGCTAGCCAACAAGCTTGTTAACTTTTGTCAAGACTGACCTTTTTTTAAAAAAAAAAATATCTTAAGACATGTTAGGTTTGGTACAAGAAGTATTTACGTAATAGGAAAAGAGAGAGACCGTGTATCACAGCAGTGGTCCAATCATTTAACGGTATCAGACAACTGAACAAAGTTTAGCCAACAAAACACCTCATGCAGACATGAGCATCACATAAATGTTTGGGGTGTTGTGTTTTTTTAATTATTAAAGTCCTATGCTGGAAGAACAACAGAACCAGAATCGGGTATTAGAAAACTGCCATATAGACATAACTAAATCTCCTTCTGTCACTGTTGTCACACATCATAAAACAGTCTGATTATACATTTTGATGTGTTTTCACTCTTTGAAAGACTTCAGCTTGTGTTCATAACAAACAGTGCTCATCTCCTTCTGTTCTCTTCAGGCTTTTTTTAAATTCCTTGCTTTTTTCTTCACTGAAATACTTCACTCTTCACAGAATACAGAAATCATTACTTCCCAGTTTCTCATTACCATGAGACTCTTCACAGCAGTATCCGAGTGTTTCACAACTGAAGCCCACCTTCCAGTCAGTGGTAGCTCAGTCGGGACAGCTGAGACAGCAAAGCGTCACTAACACCGAGGAATCCACAGCTCTGGAAAGCTTGAAGCCTTCTACTCCATCACAACCTCCTTCCTACACCCCAAGTGTATTTTCATACACTCTTCGGTTCTTCATTCAGTTCCAGGTTTTCCCTAGTTCTCTACCCAAATCCAGATCCCCTCCAAAAAACAACATACCCCATCTCCCCCCAACCTCAATGTCTAGCCAAACGATCTTCCCATTGAGCAAGACTTTAATCCACTCCCTTTTCCTCCTGCCATCTCTTTCCCAGGCATCCCTCCACCTTTCACTCCTGTTCTGGCTCCTCTCATTTTGACTCGCATGAACTCAAGTTGTGTCCCTTACACCTCGCCAGCTACCAGGCTGTGCCTAACCAGTGGGGCAGATTTAGTCCCATCGCCATTCAGGTCCTACTGCTGCTACACCCACTTACACACATCCTGCCCTTCCTCCCCCCAAGGAGGGGGGCTCCTTGTCCCCTCGCACAGCTGCTTCTTGCATTTCACGGCTCCCTCCTCTCCAATACCAAAGCCAGCTTCTTCCTCCACGCTGCCTTCACCTAGCAAGCAAGAGAGAAAGCATCTTCTGCCATTTCCAGTGGCTGAAATGCCTCACCGCTGAAGAAAACTGGCCACAACTAGGCTTGGCCTGTCTTTAACACCTAGCAAGTTCTCAAGCCTGCAGAAGATTTATGCTGGGAAGGATAAAGTGACGACAAGAAGTGCTCCTGAAACGGAAGGTGCAGCGCAACCTCCCGGCGAGGGCCGTTCACCCGCCTCACCTCGAAGCCACGGCTATTTCAGGGGCACACTAGGCCCCGGCCACCTCCACACGCCTCCAGANCCGGCCCTGCCCCGCCACCGCCCAGGTGCGCGCTGCCTGGCGCAGGTGCATAAATAGCGGCGGCGGCGGCGGCAGCACGGCAGTCCTTCGCAGCGCGGCCAGGTAAGGGGCGGGCGCTAGGAGCCCTTCGCCGCCGACCCTTTCCCGCACCTGCTCCGCTCTGCCCACCCCCGCAGGTCCCGAGGCCGCCCCGTGGTGCATGGAGGCCGCCCCGCTGCGTTCCGTCCNCCCGCCAGCTTGGAAATCTCCCATCCGGGCAGCAAACGGCACCGCGGCCGAGCCGGCTTACGGCCAGCCGGCAGCATCGCCTCAGCCGGGCCTTCAGCGCCCGGGGCCGGCGGGTGACCTCAGCGCCCCGAGGGGGGGACTAACATGGCGTCGCCTCGCACCCGCTCCCCCTCCTCCTCCTCCTCACCCGCCAGGGCAGCGGGCAGGCCCCAACCCCGGCACAGCCCCCCGCGGCGGGTCGGGCCCGCGGGCAAGAGGCGACGGAGCCGCCCCCTCCCTGTAGGGGGGCGGGCGGGCGGGAA
>VZSF01008250.1:223573-270185 GCA_013398295.1 Chionis minor
GCCTCCGGCGGGGAGAGGGGCCGCCTGCGGCGGGCAGGCCTTCTGTCGGGGGGCGGGCGCTGCGGCCGCCCTCGGTGAGGGGGCTGCGGCGGGCGGGGGGGGCTTGTGCCGCGGCACCCAGCGCCGGCGCGCCGCTGTGTCTGCCGCGTTTTTCGCTCCCCTCAAGGGTGGAGGCTGGGGCTGCGCCTCTGCGTGTCGCTTACCCAGCGCCTTCGTGTCCTGGGGTAAGAGAAGCCTCTTTGTCTCCTCCTTGGAGAGCCCGCCGCTCCCCACTCCGCTTCCCTGCCGTGACCTAGCTTTGCGCCATCCCTGTGAGAGCGTGGGGTGGCTCTCGAGGGACCTCTACAAATCACTCTGCTGAGATGTGATGTGCCAGTTGTGCTGGCGAGCGGGCTCCTGCTGGGGTGATGGATGGGCTGGCCCTATGCAGGTCGGGTGCTGCTCACTCACATGGAGGTGACGGACGGAGTGCCCTGACCCTTCCCTCCCTCCAGCACGGGGCATGGGAGCTATGCTTTTGTGGCGTGGTCCATCCTGTTGAAGACTTAAGTGTGACCTAGAAGGCTTGGTGTCTTAGAGGAGGTCATGCCTGGCAGGCTGGTGCGTGAGGAAGGGTATGCCATCAGATGCAGCTTTTCCCAGATGCAGTAGAGCTTAATTGCTTGCCCACTGAGTTGGCTCTGATTTAATGCCCCAGGCCAACCTCAAAAAACTGGGACAGGAAGGCTTTGGGCAGCTTTTGAAGTCCTATATCTTCCTGATGGTCGCAGTCGTATCCTCTCAAAGATCTGTAAGTCTCTTTATCTGTGCCTTTGCTGCTTTGAGGTATGTCAGCCCCATGGGACAGAACTTGCCAGGAATCTCTGTCTTGCATAACCTGTTGAAGAAGGTCAGGTCTGGCTTTAACTGTATCCATTTACCTTCTCACCAGTCTCCCTGCAGGTACTCCAGGAAACTATCCACGAAACGGGATCTGCTTTGTCTCAGCTCTTGTGTGCCACCAGCATGTAAAAAGCTTCCCACCCGCACACATGAGGCCCTTCAGGGCCCGTTGTTGACTCTAGGTACTGTCCTAGTTGCCTGCATGACATCCAACCAATGGGTTACCAGACTTTGCTTTGCAAGCTCTTCTCAGTGTCCAGACACCCTCTTGGGTTCCTTGCATCCACTGTAGCACCAGGACTGTCTTCCCCACCAAAGTGAGTGGAAAGTGTTTGTGGATGTTAATCTGGCTTTCTCTTGTAGCCCACAGGGGTAGTAGTTGGTGCCTTCTTCATGGGGCACGGTTCTGTCTGGCACAGGTCGGAATCCCTAACTCTGACGGTTTGTGGTGAGAAGGATCCCTGGCACACGCGTGTCTGGAAGCTGGCAAGATTCATCCCATTTTCTGGAAGTTCCTGCTGTAGCTGCTTTACAGCCCTTCTCCAGGCACTGACTCCTGCCCCACCTGCACTGGTTGTAAATAACACCATTGTGTTACGCTTCTTACACTGTGGGCTGACACAATCATTTTGTCAGCCCGTATGGACAGAGTTTCTTTCTGTGGCATCCATTCTCTGCTTAGGAATCTATTCACACAGTGTGTAAGTCTTGGAAGTCTTCCTGCTGACATACGAGAGTTGTATGCTCAATGAGATCAGAGCACTGTATACACAAGAGGTTGAATTTGGCATCTCAAAACTTGTTAGTGCTTGTAGTCTTAATGTTGCTTGAAAGTAGAAAACTGAAAGTACGTCCTGTCAGCCATTTCCCCTCATCTCGTCATGCAGGTGATTAAAAATACCATGGGGAGAGACAGGTGTGGGGATGGACATGGCAAACTTCGACTTACTTTAGTTCAACCAGCTGTGCTCAGGGATGGGTGCTTCTGCTGAATGTTATGTTAAGAGTACCGTCCATGGGGGAAACGGTGATATGATAAAGAACGGAAAATGGCATGGGTGCAGAGGCAGATGTGAATGGAAGAGGGAATTAGATACAGGGAGTGGAGAACCATTCATGTTTTGACATGGAAGCTAAACTGAATGGAGCTGAGTGGTTTTTTCCTTCCAGGCAGCTTATCCTATCATTTGAAACCTGCAGGGGAGGGGGAGATCACACAATGGCAGTGGGAATTTCCCAGTAGCAGTTTAAAAACTGGAAGGATGAGTGAAAACACTTAAATGGAAAACTCTTGAAAAGGATGACTTGTGACTTACAATGTGATTTCCTTTGTGGACTACAACTGAAAGGGTATTGTAGTTCTTGAAATAACAACACAGTCTACACCTGATCCTTATGCATGAAATTATTTGGGTGCTTTTGCAAGTGAAAGAGCAGGAACAGGGCCTACTCTGGGAAACATAAAGCAGAAGGACAGCACTGTCTTAATTCTTCCAATGCTTTTTTCTTTTAATCCTCAGTTCCTGAATTCGTATGACTGCATCAGGCTACCAAATTTCATATGAGTAAGGGGGAGTAAATTTATAGCCCTGGTATTTGCAGTGGAAATCTTGGACAATATGAACTCTGAAGTTTCAAACAGAAATCAGAAAGTCCCAGTTTCATCATTAAAACTTGTATTTTAAAACCCTCTGAGTTGTCCATAATGTGCAAGTTGGACTACAAGTGTTACATAGAAAAATGTCAAGAAATTCTGATGTTATTTCCTATTTTATATACCTGGTATGGGCCAGACTTACAAAAGGGTAAAGCACTATATCATTTAAGTTAAGCTCATAACCAGACTTCCTTTACAAGCTATGTTTTCAATTCCCTCTTCCATCATACTTAACTGCCTCCACACTACTGGATTTTGTTCTAGTAATTCCTGACCTGGTATTTCCATGTCTGCTCTCAGACTTGGGTTCAATATGAAGGGGAAATTCCCTTATGTCAATGTGCCTGTGGAGATGTAGGATCTAATGGAAGTATTTCAAGCGCATAGTCAATATAAGGCTTGCTTCTTTCTTAAAATGCTTTTTCTTGAAACACAAAAAAAAAAGTTTAATCTTACATTGGGTTTCCTATTAAAATTTGGTGGTAGCATAAACGAAAATTAATCCTCCCTTGGATTTTCCAGCATAAAATCTGTGGCTTTCATCTTCAAAGCTACAACAGACTGTTCTGAATGTTCCTTCTTTTGTGGCCTGAAAGAATTAAGAAAACA
This sequence comes from Chionis minor, assembly GCA_013398295.1. Taxonomy (NCBI): domain Eukaryota; kingdom Metazoa; phylum Chordata; class Aves; order Charadriiformes; family Chionidae; genus Chionis; species Chionis minor. The sequence continues at coordinate 226,722 of VZSF01008250.1, forward strand.
TGCACATGCTTCATTTCTAATGTGTGTTTTAACTTAATCTCATAACAAGAAGATTGATGGAAGAGAAGCAGGCACTGTGTTGGAGTAATGAGAACAAATCTCTAGATTTTTCTTTTTAAGGGCTAAAGGTTTGATTTTTTTTTCTTCACATTATTTCCTTTTGTCCTAATTTACTTGTACTTATGTCCACGTTTTTCTCCCTAGAGGGAACTGCAAAAAAAGGATTCAGAGTTCTCTCTAATTATAGTGTATTGCTGTTATAATGGTTAATGTGCCTCAGCAGATATCTCAAGACAGTTGTGTCTGAAACTGGGCTTAGCTGGTTGGTGGTTTGCTTTTTTATTATTATTATTTCGGAGGCCCTTTACTCAGTTTTGCATATTTGTTAGTAGGTCAGTAAATCTGAACCATCTCAGATCAATTACGAAAACGAGGAAAACTTCTAGACAGGAAGGGGCATATGAAGTTAGGAGAAACGATTTTATTAATTTAGGAAAGAGCAGTGAAATTGAGGAAGGAGGAGTGACCAACCTAATCCATTTTCTCTGCTCAGAAGTAGAGCCTTCAGACTGGCTCCAGCTTATGCAGTATTGAAAGTATGCTTCGCTAAAGATTTTCAGTTTGAAGTTTATCAGAATTTCTTTTAACTTCATGAGATACTGTCCTATCTTTAGTGCTCTTTATAACCACTTTTTTTTTTTCCAGAGTGAAGCTGTGACTCTTCTACCAAGAGAGCCTCAGTTAGCAGTTTTTCAAACTAGTCTTAGTAGAGGGATAGACTGAATTCAGAGCAGTGAAGAAACACTTAGCAGTCATAATTTACAAATTAACTGACCGCAGTAATTGATGCATCAAGGGAGGTCCCTCAGTTTTGCTATTGAAGACAGCCAGCTGGGAGACTTTGTTGCTTCCTGCAGTGGCCACCTTGCTGTGTGGTGTAGCCTGTTTCCTTGCCCCTCAAGCCTTGTGCTTATTGTGCCTTTTACCTACATGCTGCTCTCTGCCTTCTCCTGTGCTGCTGGGGACTGGTTTGACGTTCATCAGTAAAACATCTAATAACCTCTAGTTCGTGTATCTGCTCAGCCGATTCTTTAATTGTGTCCTACTCTTATAAGTGGCTAAGCAAAGCAACTTGATAGATTGCCTTGCATTGCAGACAAATAATTATGTATTTGAGTGAATAGTAGGTTTTATGGTTGTGTTTTGTTTTCATCCCAGTGGGGCACTGCAGTTACTGGAGAGTGATGCCAAGCTCATTGTGGCTGACACATGTTCAACAGTTTGCTTCCAGAAATCACAGAATACTTTTTTTTCCCTTGTGGAATAACTGTTGTTGAGGCATGTGTAAGGAGGAGCCAATCTAACTTGACTTTTAGCTTCCAGTCATGTGCATAAGTAGCAGGACAGTAGAAGCTGTTAGAGGAAAGGGTGAAAGTTAACTAACAAACAGCAGTAACTAAGCCAATTTCCTGGTTCCATCTGTGACAAACTCCTCCAGTCCCTATTTATCCTTCCTGAAGTATCCAAGTCATAGATGAAGTTGTGTGTCATGGGAGACTGCTGGTGAGGGGAAGAGGGCAGTGTTAAAACACTGCAATGAGAGCATGCTGGAGTACCTAATATACTTGGTAGGGGATGGCTTTCTCATGGTCCATCCAGACTTGTTATTATCCATAGCCTGAAATTCCCTTGGATTTCAGGTTGGCTTTTGGTGGATGGTAGCCACTTAGACCAAGATCTCTGTGGTGGCTAGTCACCATAGTATGGAGTACGGGTTTCCATCTGAGCTTTGTGGACCAGAGTGTCAGAGGAGCAGAAACTTCCTTATGGGTAAAGGCAGATTTTTTTTTTTCCTAGAGCTCACCTAATGGCACTTTGTCCTAACTTTCAGTCAGGCCTAGTTCGTCCATGTCCAGCAGATTTGTCATCCATACTACCATATGGAGTGCTAATTGGCCTCAGCACTAGTTTCTGTTTCCATCTGTTTTACTTCTGAATCTAGAATCCTGTGAGCTCAGAAGCCTTATGGGAGCCACCTTTGTTATATTTCTTCTTACAGCTTTCTTGGAGCACAGACAAAGGATTTGGGAGTAGGGGAAGTTGAAAGGAAGTGTGGGAGCAGTATGCTTACCAACTCTAACTGTGGAATCAGTAAGACTTGAAGTATGTGGTCTTTAGTGTGGCTTTTTTCCTTTTTTTTTTGGTCTTTTCAGAACAGAACCAAAAATCTTATGTGTACTTGCCCTTGCAGCTGCATAGGACAGGAAGCTGATTTAAGGAGAGAAGCAGAAAAGACTTTATTGCCAGTGGAAGGAGAAGCATTATTTATATGCCTTGAAAAGGTAGGTATTAGGAGATTTACTTGGTAAAAAGTCCAGTAGTCATCGATAAGTATTTGCATTAAGGTTCTTTCTCTCAAGAGCTGTCATTTCCTGACATTCACTACAGAAGTTTCCTTTAGCTTACTGTTTTCAAGAGAAAAGCTAGCCTGTCCTTGTTCCCAACATTCAGCCTTTGAAAATAATGTACTCTTGATTATAAGACCATGTAGCTGAAGAACCACTCATTTAGCTGTGCAACAGCAATTTCATTTGTTTTCAGTCTAACTGTAAACCAAGTTCTGTCTTTTCATTGGCATTCAATGGCAGCAAATTGACTAGGTCCTTTAATCCATAATGGAGGTACTATAAAACAGAAAATACACAGAGGCTATACGATATAGGCTGAGTAGCAAATGCAAAAGTAAATATTATAATGTAGCTAGTACCAATGGGTTTTTTCATCTTTTGATTCATGTATTTTCATGTTCACAGATCTACTGTAGTTTTCTGCTACTTAATACTAACAGGAAAAAAAAAAAACAAACCCCAAAAAACCCAACTCATCTGCTTGAGGAGATTCTGTTGTAATGTATCCTGTGGCTGTTCCTGCACCAGGAGGTGAAGGAAATAATGGACAACATGGGAAACTTATTTTTTTCCTTTTTGTTTTTGGAGCTGTGTTGCTCTGCGCTGGATTCCTGCTTTCGGTCTTTATTCTCCAGTCATGCCCGTCTGGAACATTCAGTGACTGTAACGAGGTCCTTAAGGCTGCTGGGCCTGTACTGGCTGTAACTGGACTGGTTTGTGTTTTACTGGCACGATCAAGGGCCAGGCTGTATGTAAGACAAAGACAATTGCAAAATGAGCAGGTGTACAGCCTTGTTTTTTGTCATGGGAGCTGTCAGTTTGCCCAGTTTCTCATATTTGGATTCCTGTTTTTAACTAGTGGAATGCTAATTAGCATCCTGGGCATTTGGGTTCCTGGCTGCAGCCCCAGCTGGCACGGCATACAGTTCAACCACACCGGCAGTTCTGATGTGGACCTCCAGGGCTGTGGATTCCTGTCACTTCAAATCATGGGACCTTTGATAGTGCTCACTGGGTTGTGTTTCTTCGTGATAGCTCATGTTAAAAAGAAACAAAACTTAAATCTCAACCAAGAATCTTGCGAAAGTGAAGAACATCCTCAGAGCCCTGAATCTTTTCAGGTTACAGTAGGTGGGTAAATAATGTGTGACCTTTACATTTGAGAATTATTAGGGGTTTTCTTCCACTAATGATTTTCCTGTGAATATTGCTCTCTTGAACTCTAAGCATGTCAGTTCTGGCAGGTCACACCAGCCAAAACAGAAAAACGTTGCTTTGTCTTGTATGTTTTCTGTATGGTCGGTTCAATTACCTTTCTCTCAAAGACAAAAACCTCTCTCATTTGGCATAAAAAGAAAGGTCTGTGCAGAAGAAGCCACATAACCTGACACAAATTAGTCCAATCCCACTTCCTTTCCCAAAGGGTATAACTGACACTGCAAATCACAGGTCTAATGACTTCTGTGACTATATTTAAGTTTATTTTAGCCTTGAGCTCTGACACTTTAAACAGGAGAATCTGGTTCATAAGCAATGTATTGCATTTTTTTAGTCATAGCAATGTCTTCCATCAATCTGAGATGTAATTCCAGGATGCTTCTGTTCATTGCACAGTATTTGAGTAAATGTGGTATGTTAGCAGGGAGTGCTCCCCTGCATATAGCACTGCTTTTAATACCCCATGAATTCATTCTATGCATAAATTATTCTGGTAGCTTTCTAGCTCTTGGACAGGATTAATGAGTGTTGCTTGACTGTCATCTGACTGACAGGATTTGAAATTCATTATGCAAAACTTTTTTCCTTCTCCCTGTAAAACCAAGGTACAGACCTGTAACCTCATGATCCTCAGAAAACATTAGGGTCTAGTCAATTTTCCAGCCACCAGGATAAATCAAAGGGTTGTAGAAAGGAATTCAGATTGTTTTTAAAGGCAAGAAAGCAAAATTAGTGGATTCCTTTTATATTCCATATAGGAATAGTAAAACTGAAAGGCTGAAGGCTGAGATCTGGTTGGTGTAGTGATGTTCTGGAACAGTGGTGACTCAGCTAGAAAACACCCCCACCTCACTCAACACTTCTGATGCTCCCTGACTTGTCCCTGCACACAAATTACAAAGGAAAAAAAGGTGCCAGGCAACTGTGAATGCATATAGAAATTATGCAAGCTTAGTGACAGATACAAACTTTCTGTTTAAAGAAAATAAATACATTTGAAACTCCTCAATTACAAAGATGAAATTGCCAGATAAGCTGTGCAGGACACTTAATTGTGAATTATGTATCATTAGTGTCCTGGTGCTAATACTAGTAGTGTGCCTTCAGCTAGGAGTAATTTAGTAGGGAAACTGTCAAGGCACACAAAATCAGTCATCAGAACCATTAATGATTTGAATACTTTTATGATAACACTGCAGTAGATGTGTTGAAACTTATACCACCCTATTTTAGATATGTGAGGAAGGCTAAAGACTTGGCTGCTCTTAAAGTGAGCCAACAGTAACTAAAGAGTGAAGATGCTTTTGTCTCTTAGCTAGATGGAACACTCCTTTTCCCCAGCTGTATTTTGTAATTGAAATCTATTTATTAATATGCTGCATCTTTTGGGGGGGATAACTTGGTTTTGAACGTACCTCCCATGTACTTTAACAGCCTAGAATACAACAGTTCTGTATGTGGGATCATTGCACTTTATCTTAAAAGGTAGACAAACACAAATTCCAAAGATACGGAATATTCTAGGAAACAGAATTAACAGTGGTGCTAAACTTTTTCAGAGGTAGTAATTGATGGGGTTTTTTTCTAGGTGATGCTGTAATGGTATTCCCGCCTCCACCACCTCCTTATTTTGCTGACCCTGTTTCACCAACTGTGACACATTGTCTCATGTCAAGTGGTTTGCCTACAAGTGAAAATCCTCCACCGTACCATGCTATCTTCAGTGACGGGTAAGACTGTTTTCTTCTCTGTCTTTGGAAATCTGAGGTGTTTCTCAAGGTATCCAAGACCATGTTCTTAAATAATGACTGTGAATTAACTTACGACTAGATGCTACAAAGTTTTCTAGTCAACTTACTTCAGATACCTTTCTTGAAGGGTAAATCACAAAGTTTCTTGAAGGGTAAATCAAAAGGAAATCACAAACTGCATAGTATCCTTCATGAGGGTTAAATTCTTACCAGTTTATTATGACTGAAAAGAACTTCTGAAGCGAAAACAAAGCCTTAAATCAATGGCCTTATTTAAATATACTTAGATTTCTTCCACAGATTGTCCAAGAGAAGGTGCCCCTGACAGCAGTGCCCCAGTGGCATGATGTCCACACTGCCAGAGTTTAGGAAGTCTCTTGTAGAACCAATGCAGCGAGCCCTTCATGACACCTATTTGTGGGCCTTGTAACCTGTTTAGTGTTTACCACTTTAGTCACTTTAGTGTTTTGTGTTCTTTCTGTGACCCTTATCTCACTGCCTTGAAGAAGCGAGACCTGCTCTGCTGGTCTGTCTTCTTCCTGCTGTGGCAGTGTGTTAAGATAAAAGGATACCTTGATATTGCAGGAGAAGAGCAGAAGGCTGCAGGGAGCTTAAAAGGGAGGTTGCAATGCCAGCTTTATCTTGGGATGTTGTACCTTACCCATGTGGCCACTCTTCCATACACTGAGTACAGCTGATTTGCTAGATGCTGCCACCACCAAGCTCAGGGAGCAAGAGCTGCTAGCTGACTGAAGAGCTGTCTACACTACAAGAAGTTGCAGTGTTATTTATCCCCTCTGGGTGACCACCAGTGGGCTGCTAACTTGAGGGTGAAAGAGGTCACTGCAAGGCCCGCATACTAGAAGCCAGAACTAGATCTGGCCAGGAGAGCGACATGCCACGTGCGTAGAGCCCCCAGCTTATTTTCAGGCCCTTACCGATGCATAATGGACTGTGTTCACCTTTTGGAAGGTCCTGTGTCAGCTTGGTTTTGATCTGAGAGTCAGTAGATGGTGTGGAACTTATTCTCTGGATGACTTTAATTTACAAAACTGTGCCTGCAGCATCCTGAGCACCACAGCTGCAGCAAAAACCCGGTCTGCCTGGCTGTGTCCAGTTGTGGTAGTTGTTGAACCATTGCTTTAACAGCATTCCACTATACTCCAGACTTCGTCACTCACGTGAGGCAGTGTGTTCCATGACCAGCTCTACCAGCTGTGTGCCTGATGTCAGTACTTCTTCAAAACTCTAGTGCTAATCTTCCTTTTGAAGCAAGCAACCTCTTCCTGCCCAAAGACCTAAATGCCACAGGAGAGTACTTGTGTTAGCAATGGTGCTTATTCTTGTTACCATGCTGTGAGCAGCCATGTCTGTGGTTTTTTTTAGCCATCCTCTGAAGTATACCTGGTGGATTCTTGAGGCTTAGCCCCACCGTGCGAGGCTCTCTGGTCAATCAGCATCAACAGCTCCTCATGTTGTCTTGTTTCCTAATGCCCTCTTACAAATATTTTGTCCCAATCTTTGTTGGAGACAGCAGATGCCTCCTTCTATTGCTGTTACCACAAACCAGACTGTCCTCCTGCCTTTCTCAAAATCACTTTAAAAAAAAAAAAAAACACCAAACACTGAATTAACACTTCTCTATCAAAAGTCCTACTCACTTTTCCTTGCTACTAGTGCAGCACTCTCTAGTGCGCAGTGTGACTGGCCCTCAAATAAAAAAGTGTGGAGGGATGCAATGACTAATAAACACTAGCTATACACATAATTCATTTAGCCTGGTGAGTTTCCACTTACATTGTTTCAGGGAGAGTACTACTTGTACAAAGCTGATGAGAATCTGTTGATGACTCAGTGCCCTAAACACCTGCCAATTCAGGATGACAAGGGTAGTAGCAGGAATGAGAAGATGTTGGGGTCGATCAAACAAAAGTGCTTTCCAGAGAGCAGTGACTCTCATGATCAGCCACAAATTAATGTGTGAAGAAACCTTTTATTTTGTTAAGTATAAAAGTCTTTGCTGTTCTCAAATTGCAAGAGAAATATATCAGCTCTCAGAGCTGTACTACTGCAGTCAAAAGACACGCGGAGCAAGCAAGAGAGAGAATAAAATCCTCTTGCTGAAAGAAGGAATTTACATCTCTGTGTTCTAATTGGGCTGGGTGAAGGTGTCTGCAGCTGGAAGATGTTTTGTACCAGCTGCTCCTAGCACTGGAGTTGGGCACCACACTGAGCCTGTCTGTGCTACAGTTCCAGTGTGTGCTGGAACTCCCTTCTGGCATGTACATCCCAGATGTACATACAAAGCAAATGAATGTATGTGGAGAAATAACTTGCCTGCAAGTGTGAACCTGGACCTCTGGTAGCCCTGAGACAGCCAATTCAAATACGGTTCAAGGGCACCCTCAAAAACCATTTTAGTTTAAATATATTTAGAAAACCAGGGTGGAGTGGATGACTGGGGGAAATGTGGGAGCATACATGATCTGCGGTAGCCTTGCAGGCAGCTGAGAGAGTGACTCTTGTACTACCTGTCTTTAAAGGTGCAGTGCACAAAACTGAGGGCCGCAAGTCCTCTCTGTCTTCTAATTTCAGGCTCTGAGTTCAGATGTGGGCTGCCTGCCCATGTGCTTGGTAAAATGTGTGAATTATCAGAGTGTTTTGATAATTCACAAGTGGCACATCCTGCACTGAAAAAGAAAAAACGAAGCGGGGGGGGTGGTGGAATGGCAAAAAAGTTAGTTCCTCAGACTTCTTGTGGGCTTTCCCTGCTGGTGTATATACCAGGTAAGCCCTCTTTCTTTCACCCATTTTCCTATGAAGTCCCCTGCAGCTGGATCAACTGCATCATTCCACCAATGTCCAGTTCTGGTGCTCCAAACTTTGTGATCCCATCAACTCAATCATTGTTGATTGCCTTTCTGGACTTCTCTGTCTTGTGAACATATGTACGCAAAGAGGCAGTTTGTAGCCCAGCTACTTGGGGCAGTTTCTAGTGGAGTGGACAACACACCTCAACCTTGGATGTAGAAACCCGGACCTCCTGCTTTGATGTTCTGTGGCTGGGGGTGCTCTAGTTGTTGCCCTTTCATGCTCCCCAGGGGAGCAGGGGACCCTGTGAGGTGAGACCACCTGTAGGTATTTCACTTGATCATGCTTTCCCATGGCTTAGCACTTGATAGCAGCCATGGCTTCTTGACCAGCGCAAAGTGGTTCCCAGTCCCTTTCATGGAGGAGAAGCAGTGGCCTCATTCCTCCTAACATAGTGCCATGGTTGAAGATCCCAAAGCTGGAAGGGAATACCCATTTCATACATGGGTGGTTACTAGGCAAATGTGACTTTCCTCTTCAGTGCGTTGCCCCATGTTCTGTCAACAATTGCTGTGGTGGAGGCAGCGCTGATTGAAGAGCTTGTAGGAAGCCAAGTCATGGTCTGATCCCAGAAGTGGTTGGTATTTTCCTGCAATCTGTTACATAGTGCCTCAGCATTTGTCTTGTAGTATGTTCTCTCTCCTTTACACACACACCCTCACACACCAGTAACAGCACTGAAGATGACGTGACTTTGCTTCTGTTTTCCTGCTCCTCATGCAGTACTGGTGGGGGTAAAGATGTATGCACAAAGCTAAGAGTCAGTTCTGGGAGCGAGTCATGAGGAATGAGGAGTTCTTCCCTCTCCTTGGGAAGCAATATGCTGAGGGCCAACTCCAGGGCAAGGTGAGCAAGGTACCAGAACCACGCACGTGCAACGTTTTGGGATCCAGTTCTGATGGTCAGAGGATGCCTCTCCTCCTTGATTGTCACTGAGAACTTAGCAGTCTGGTCATGTCCAGTTGCTTCTGTTTCTCCAGCTCTTAGCAGGAATGCTAGTTCTTATGTTTGCCATGGGTTGCTGGAAAACTTTATAAAAGTTTAAAGTTGCCTTTCATGTAAGCTCTCAAGTGGCTAAGGATTATGATTTTTACAATGCAATGCTAAGTGTAGTAACTGTCTTTCCTAAGGACAGTGTGTGTATGATAGACTACAAAAGGGAAGATACATTAGGAGCTGAGGATCAGAATATTTAATAAGATTGCGAGGTAGCTCTGCCAGAAGCAGCTAATACCCATAAACCAGGCTGTGGCCGGTGATGTGAAAGGTTAGAAGGGAGCTTGTTTGCCCTCCCCCTCTGAAGTAATAGAATTTTCATATGAGTCATAATGTAACCCACAGAATGAAATCCTAATGCTTATGCAAGTTCTTTGCTTCAGGGATTTTAGGGAGTGTGTGCATACATGTATGTTTATGTAAGTCAAGTGGAATTTCGCTCACTGTAGAGAAATTAATTATGCTAATATGCAGTTTTGTGTTTTATAGAGCACAGCTTGCAGACGATGAAAGAACAGTTGCTGTTAGAGACTATGAAACCATATATACAATTTCTGGAAGCGGCTCACCTTCAGATATTTTACCGATGCTATACCTCTCCTCTGAATCACCTCCAAAATATGAAGAAAAAGCATCGATAACAAATAATGAGTATTCTCCATCTTCTTCATCATCTTCTTCATCTGTTTCCTTAGCCACATCTGACACCAGCTCATAGAGGACTGCCATTTAGACTTCATTTTTAAATGAAATTGTACACTCAGATTTACAATTTTTGAATTTATTTACATTTTGTAATAAAAGCAATAATGTTGGCTGTGTCTAATTCTTCATCAAAAAGCATAAATGATGAATTTGGGTTTCAAGAAATATTAGATAATGCTGGGCTTCTGAGCAAGCAGCCTGAAGGGATTCAGTTCACTGCAAGAATGTTAAATGCTCGTCTTGTTCTGTTATAGCTTCAGTTTCTATTTTTAGTTCTTTATATAATGGAGGCGCTAAGTAGAGACCAACTTCTTTGCTTATTTTAATTAAATCTGTTTGGAGCTTCAAAAAAGAAATAATTAGGAAGTGTTTTTATTTCTACTTTTGTATGACTTTGTGGAAGATACTTGTTTGCAAAGTTAGTGACTTTATATGTATTCTGAGAGCATCACAAATAGGGGCATTCAAGATGGAGACCAAATATGTTATGGAGGACTTAAATGGTTATTTTTTGGTCTGCCTGGTAACAAACACTCTATAGCTTAATTTAGACCCTCTCTAGTCCTTATGTAAGTATAATCCCTATGAAAATCAGTTTTAGCCAGCGGCTAAGAGCCCTAAGGCAACGCTGAGGGTAGTTAATAGGCTAACAGTTTAACTGTGGTAATGACTGATTTCAGGGGGATTATACTACTGGTATATGTCATCGTTCATGGTTTATACAAGGAGTGCTTATTTTGTGAGAGTGAGCGCCACTCAGCAATGGTATCTTCCAGGTGCAGATGTTACTTATCAGCAAATGCAAGAGAGGCAGTTCCACGGAAATGCGTGCAGCAGATGTTTTTAACTGACGCAGCACTTGACAGGCCCTTCAGAAATACAGCCCTCTTAGCTCCTCTGTCCCTGTGCAGCCCCTCAGTTAGCGGTAGCTGCCTGCCTTCAGGATGGAGCAAAAACAGGTCCTAGTTCTATTTGGCAAATGTTTGCGCCCATTCCTGAACTGAAGGATTTGCTTGTGGTAGGTAATGATAATCAGCAGGAGCTGAGTTGCTGCGGACCTTTGGTGCTTTACAAATTGTTGTGAACCCCGTTTGAGAAAAACACACCTGATTCTGTGCCCCGAAACAGAAGGTGGCAGAGCTACTGTTTGGGCTTGGTTTATCATGGTGAATTTGTCAGAAATAAGACATCTTGCAGGACCGAGGTCTTGTCTTGTTTGGCCAAGTCTCTGAGCACCATCATGCTCTGGGATCTCGGCTCCACCTCAGCTTGTCTTCTAACACGTCGAGTTTCAGGGAATCTGGCTGTAACAGAATGCCAAGCTTTGAATTAAGCACTCCTGTGCCTAGGGAAAGGTGATTGCCTTGTGTCATCTTCCTATGAGCCTGCCTCTCGCCTGCAGAGTTCTTCAGAGAGGTGTTCAGGAGCTCCTGCATTTGGCCATTTAGTTCCGTCTCTGTGTTGTTGCCTCAGTTGCGCTAGGGCAGCTCTTTGTGCAGGCACACAAAAACAGACCGGCCACTGAGGGAGCTATGTCTAGCCAGCAATAGAGCTGAGGGGCTTACGCATGCAGAGTAACGAGCAAATGCAGCACAGAGGGATTTAGTACATGGGAGGTGATTAAACTGGCATGACTCAGCCATGGGAAATGTCTATGTGAAGAAAGGGCAGCAGGCGTTTTGTCCTCTTTTCTCTGAAGTGTGTTTTACCTAGTGATTTTTTCATGGATGCTGTTCCTTGAATTGCTTCTGTAATCCAAGCTCTGGTTTACCATCTTTTTGATAATTTTTTTTTTTAAGCTTTTGTTTCTAACCTGTTTTTTAACAGTGGTGCCCACTGCCCTGCGTGATTCATGCATACAAAGCCTTGCACATGTTGAGGGAGCTTGCGTCTCTCTCTGAACTTGTCATGCTATTACGTAGCAAGTACGGAAGCTGCAGTATTTTACCTAAAAGATCCCATGCAAACAAAGAACCATGTTGGCTTTGTCCTGTCGTTTGAATTACAAATGAACACTCATTTGCTGAAAACGTTAAACATCAAAAAGCATTTATTCTAAACAAATAAATCTTTAAATACGTCACCATCTTTTTAAAAATAATAATAATTTAAAAATACGGTCATGCCTAAGTGCTGACTGTAAAGGTATTGATCTTTTGTACTGCCTGCAATTTGCTTAATCAGTTGTTCACAAGGTGTAGCCAAGAGACCAGACAAATCAAGTAGAGTATGTTAACTCTGAGCTGAGTCCTCTGGAACTGAAACGTGGTCTTGTTTTTCTTCAAGCTTATTGTGTTTCGACATTCTACTGCAGAGTCTCCATTGTGGATCACTTTATTCCTAAAAAAGCAGTCCTCATGGGAAGTGTGCTTTAGAAGGGTGCTGACCTGACTCTTTGGAGTCAGCACCTGAGTTTCCTGGGAAGGGTGGGTGTTACTTACCTCTGAAAACAAGGATTGAAAACAGAATTTCTCTCTGTATCATTTCAAGAAGATGCTTGGGAAACAGTTCGATGTACAGCTGTATTGGCATCTTCTGGTTTTGACCTGGAAAATCATAGAATCATAGAGTCATAGAATGCTTAGAGTTGGAAGGGACCTTAAAGATCATCAAGTTCCAACCCCCCTGCCGTGGCCAGGGACACCTCTCACTACAGCAGGTTGCTCAAAGCCCCATCCAGCCTGGCCTTAAACACTTCCAGGGATGGGGCCTCCACAACTTCCCTGGGTAACCTGTTCCAGTGCCTCACCACCCTCACAGTAAAGAACTTCTTCCTAATATCTAATCTAAATCTCCCCTCTTCCAATTTAAAACCATTACCCCTTGTCCTATCACTAGACTTCCTGACAAAGAGTCCCTCTCCAGCTCTCCTGTAGGCTCCCTTCAGATACTGAAAGGCTGCTATCAGGTCTCCCCGGAGCCTTCTCTTCTCCAGGCTGAACAGCCCCAGCTCTCTCAGCCTGTCCTCATAGGAGAGGTGCTCCATCCCTCTAATCATCTTAGTGGCCCTTCGCTGGACCTGTTCCAACAGTTCCATGTCCTTTCTATGTTGAGGACTCCAGAGCTGGACACAGTACTCCAGGTGGGGTCTCACAAGCGCAGAGTAGAGGGGGAGAATCACCTCCCGTGCCCTGCTGGCCACGCTTCTTTTGATGCAACCCAGGATACGGTTGGCTTTCTGGGCTGCCAGCGCGCACTGCCGGCTCATGTTGAGCTTCTCATCCATGAGCACTCCCAAGTCCTTCTCCTCAGGGCTGCTCTCCAGCCATTCTCTGCCCAGCCTGTATTTATGCCTGGGATTGCCACGTCCCAGGTGTAGGACTCTGCACTTGGCTTGGTTGAACTTCATGCCATTTGCATTAGCCCACCTCTCAAGCCTGTCCAGGTCCCTCTGGATGGCATCCCTTCCCTCCAGTGTGTCAACCGCGCCACCGAGCTTGGTGTCATCGGCAAACTTGCTGAGGGTGCACTCGATCCCACTGTCCATGTCTCCAACAAAGATGTTAAATAGCACTGGTCCCAGTACTGACCCTTGCGGGACACCACTCGTCACTGGCCGCCACGTGGACATTGACCCATTAACCACAACCCTTTGAGTGCGGCCATCCAGCCAGTTCCTTATCCACCGAGTGGTCCATTCATCGAACCCGTGACTCTCCAATTTGGAGACCAGGATGTCATGCGGGACAGTGTCAAATGCTTTGCTTAAGTCCAGGTAGATGACGTCCGTTGCTCCGCCTTTGTCCACCAAGTTCGTGGCAGTATCGTAGAAGGCCATCAGGTTTGTCAGGCAGGATTTGCCCTTGGTGAAGCCATGTTGGCTGTCTCCAATCACCTCCTTATTTTCCATGTGCCTTAGCAGAGATTCCAGGAGGATCTGCTCCATGATCTTGCCAGGCACAGAGGTGAGACTGACTGGCCTATAGTTTCCTGGGTCCTCTTTTTTCCCTTTCTTGAATATCGGGATTATGTTCCCCTTTTTCCAATCCACAGGAATTTCACCAGACTGCCACGATTTCTCAAATATGATGGAAAGTGGCTTCGCAACTTGGTCCGCCAGCTCCTTCAGGACCTGGGGATGAATTTCATCAGGTCCCATGGACTTGTGCACTTTCAGGTTGTTATCGTTCCTTAAAAACTCAGTGGGTGTCCTGGGTGCATCTCCATAACCCGCTCAGCACTGAGAGCGCTAACGCAGCCAGGACAGTGGTATTTGCCTCTGGTGCTGTCACCGCCTGTTTCAGCAAGTTTGGAAAATGCGAGAGGCCGGCAGTTCTGCCTCCGCCACTGAAGGCTACTGCTGGGTGAACAGCATCAGTGGGAGGAATTTTTGATGTGGGGAGCAGGGGTGAAATGTCTGTATTAGAGAGGAAGCAACACCTTGTAAAACTATAAAAGTAGCTTAAAATAATACAGAATAGCGTTTTTATTGAGGAAGTGAGATACTTTACTGTCACACTAATGGTGCTATAACCCCCTCTCTGCCCTATGGTTAGCTTAAGTGCTTGACATACAAATGCTAGGGAGCAAATCCAGTTGGTTACTGATTCACACTTATTTAAACAGGCAGAGTGGGAGGTAAGGGTTGCTTATCCTCTGTAAGTGAAGTTAAGGTCTCTCTTCCTCGCTGCCTGCACAAGCATTGCTCTGCTGCTCACTGCAGCACCACAATCCTTTGCATATGGAGAAGGATTCATGAAAATATAAATGGATGCCTCTTCTGTAGGAGAAGCCTTTCTTCCTGACTCACCAGCGGCTGGAAAAAAGCTAACTTATCTGAAAAACAGAGATTGCACAAATCTCTGCAATGCTGCTGTGTTTTTAGGATAGCAGCAGTCACTGGATTGCACCCACCCCATCCTTGCCCTTTGTGGTTGGTAGCGCTGTATCCATCTATCTTTTCTATCCTACCTTTTCAGAGTCGTGGGTCATAGGGCATTGCCCAAAAAAGCAAGACATTTTTGCCAATATTTCCACAATTCTGCCACAAATGCATCAGCCTTCATCTAGATCTGTGCTCCTCCCTCTATCACACATGCATGTATCTGGATAATTATGGGAACACGTTCAATTTGGTGTGCCTGCTGACAAGACAACATTCCCTGGGAGTGTATAAAACCTCCCTTGCAGGTGCGGGCAGCTGGCTGAACCTGCTCCTTGCAGCTTATTTAAGCGTTGAGGCTGGCTGCACAGTAGTACAGTGTCCCAGAGTGCAAGGTCCACTCGTGATTCTTTAGGTACTGCTCATACCCACATAACGCGTGTTTTCCACTAAAGATGCCGTGTACAGTCACCTTTCTCTGGAAAAAAAAGCCTCAGTCAAATCACTGCCTCCTTAGTCTCCCTGCAATTGAATGTTTCATTATGGAGTGGTAATTTTGTACCTACTCTTTTAAAAGTCAGTCAGTGTGCAATAGCTTTTTGTTTCTTTGTTTGTTTTTTTAATATGGCATCTTTTGCATGTTCTGTGACTAAGTCCCCGCCTATATTACAGGCATGTAAGAAAATAAAACCTCACTAAAACAGGGTGATCATGCGATCAACTATGTGAAAATTAATAGTAGAAGGAGAGGAGAGAAGGATTAAGTGAAGGCCTGTGTCACTGTTCACTAGGATGACTCTTGAAACAGGTTAGGCAACCGAAGAGGTTCAGAGGACAACAGAAAACCTGATTCCAGCAGCAGGGGAAGTCTGCACTGGTGATAGAAATTCATGTAGAGGAAGAGAAAGCAAAGCAGTGTATGTGCTGCAGGGGTAAGGTCCCTGAAGCAGATGGGAGCAAAACTGTAGTGAGACCTGAAAACAGCACCTGAAAACAGCACCCATTCTGAAAACTTCGCCCTGACCAATGCCTTAGGTTTCATAAAACTGTTTTCATTTGTTTAGCCGTAATTCCAGGTGAAAGGAGATGCCTTTGGTAAATCAGCATCTCTAAGTGATTTCGCAGAACATACGCTTGCTTGGCAATGGAAAGTGCTGGTCTTAAAAAATCAACGTGATCTGCTCTCTTAAGACCTTGACAGCTGCCTGAATGCAGCATTACCACTGTCTGGGGAAATAATGGGAAAAACGTGGGGAGGCTTACAAAGAGGGGGCAGTTTACAGGGAAAGGCATAATTTTAGTTTAGATATTACTGCGCCAAACAGAAAGCGTTTTCCACCCCATTTTCCAAGTCCAAGTGGCAAGTAGCCTTGGAAGAAAGCACCTGTATTCACCAGCTGTACTGTGCACTTGGTCAACAGCCATGAAGTCACGTCCTAGGCCAGAGGCAAAGAGCATCTGGGATGATGCAACACCTGACCTGGAAAACTCTTACTCCAGCCAGCATCTAAGGACCATTGCGTAGGACTGAGGAAGTGCTCCAACACAATCCTGTTGCAAATAGGGGTTGCAGAGTTCTTGAATGAATGAGAGGAGGAGGAAAGTGACACTACATCTGTATACACCATTACTTAGACAGCTATTATGATATAGTGCTGCTTTTAAAAGAACGTTGGAAAGCCTGGAAGATTCAGCAAACAGTGACAAGAATGATTCGTGGTGTGGAAAAAACTTGACTTGCAGAGAGCAGTAACAGAAGTTCATTCCATTAAGTTTACCAAATAAAAGGTTAAAGGTGACTTAGGTTTTATCTATAATTACCTATACAAGAGCAGCTTATCTGGTATTTCAGCAGTTTCTGATTTAGCTGTCATCATACAAAACCACCATATTACAAGCCCTAACACTTTGCTCAAGTGGTGCAGAGAGTCCTGACTAGCCATGGTGGTGCTGGCTGGTCTTGAATGTATATGTCAGAAAATTTGTTGGCACCCTCCCTAATAGAAGAGACGTAACACTGACTTTGGAAACTTCCCAGACAGTTTTCAAAGGAATCCAGCACTAATATTCCTCAAGGTCTATGTGCTGACAAATGAGAAAGACACATCTGCAACTGCATTCAGCGTCAGTTCTGAAGGTGCCAAATTCAGTGAGCAACCCCTTTCAGAGCGAGCTGTTGTCACGCTGTGTGATATGAATGCACAGCAGACTAAAGGCACCTTTACTGATTTTGAAGAAGCAGTCTGAAAGACTAGTTTTCTAGTTCTAGAGCTATTTTTATCTTATAAATCCCAGGATAAGCTTGCTTCCCCAGAGCTGCTGGTAGCAGGAAATAGCGTTATACATTCTACCACCTGAGGAGTAGTCTCTGTCCTGTGTGTACTCCCCTGCCATGCTAGTCAAAACAGATAGAGTAGTTGTAGATTTTTTCCTCCTTAAGGAATTACACAAAGACGCTCTAGCAGAACCCTCCGACAGCAATTACTTTAGTCTGAAATTGTTAGAAAACAGAAAATCTCAATATTCTGTCGGGGTAGTATGCGGGACATATGTTCAACAGAACAATTCATTGTGATGTAAAAAAAAACCCCTATTCTAGGTACTTCCGAGTATAGGATAAGATCCGTTGCTTTGCCAGGTCTAATGTTACAGGAGATGCTTTCTCACTCCTGCAGTGGTGTGCTTTTCAGGGTGTGTGGGCTTTATTCTGTATAAACTTTGAGGAAGGGGTGGAGATACCACAACAAAAAATGTCCACAATTAAGGGGAAATTACAGAGCAATTATTCTACCTTCAAACAGCTGGAAAACTTTGGCTGGCTTGAAATAACTTTTCTCCCACAACCAGCAGTTCTCCCAGGCTGTTCAGCACTCACCACCCTGTTGCTGCTTACCCTCCCATCCACCCCCTTGGCAAAATATCAGAAAGCCTGCTTTGATATTTTTTAAACCACGGAAGCTCTGGACTGCAGAACAAGCTGCAGCAGAGGTCCAGGCCTGGCTATAAATGTCAGGCTTCGGAACACTGCAAATCATTCCCGGCAACAACCACGCATTTTTCTGCAGATCTGGATTGCTGGAGTGGTGGCCCAAGGAGAGCAAGAGTCATCATGCTGCTGTTGACTGAACGTATGCTGTCCATATGTTGGATGCATCAGCTGGCAGGGGTCCTAGGAAAAGCTGTGGTGGCTGCAGCTTCATTTCTCTCCCATCTGGCATGGGCACAGCGAGGAAGTATCAGTGGGTGCCAAATTAAAGAGGAGAATAAACAAAGAGATAAGCAGCCATGCAAGGGTGAAGCCACTTCGGAAGTGATGGTGGTAATTCAAGAAGTCTTTAGTGATCGCTTCAGGCTTCACTTCCCAGACCTTTATTCTTCTAAACAAAGTTTATTCTTTCACATGATGCACTCTGTTAACCATACACACACAAAGTTCTTGTATAACTAGCCTGAACCTTCGACTTTAAATGCTCTGCTGAGTCCTTTACAAGCCCCCTTTCTCTTGAGGCAGAAGATACGTTATACTCAGTAATGGAGCACAACAACAACAATGTAGAAGATTTCTCCTTAAATGTCTTTTCTGTCACTCCTTATCAGCCAAACAGATCTGATGTCCTGGTGTCAGATGGGGATAAAGCCGGCGCCACTTTGCTCTTTTCAGGAGTGTTTTTGGGCCTGGTGGGGATCACTTTCACCGTGATGGGATGGATAAAATACGACGGCATTACTCACCTGGAGTGGACTCAGTTACTAGGGCCCATTCTGCTGTCTGTCGGCGTGACTTTTATTCTGATTGCGGTTTGTAAATTTAACATGCTTACATGCAAGCCCTGTAAAGAAAGAGAGGAGAACGCGTCAGACCTCGACCAGACTGCGAGTGGACAGTCCTTTGTCTTCACCGGCATTAACCAGCCGATAACTTTCCATGGCGCCACGGTGGTGCAGTACATCCCTCCGCCGTACCCAGCCCAGGAAGGCATCGGTGTGACTCCTGGCTACCTTCACCCAGTGCTCAGCTGCTGCGGTGCCGCTTCCTCCGGCGCCTCGCCGATTCCCAGCCCAGGCTCTCCTCACTTCTGCCCTGCCTACCCCCTGGACAACCCAGCTTTTACCGGAGACGAGAACTACGCTACTTATCCTGCAGAGAATACCAGGAATCAGAGGTACATCTTCTGACATGCCTTAGTGTCTTTGGGCACAGGCTTCTGAGTGTTTTAAGTGCTGTCTATGGTTTCAAAGGAAATAAAAGCTAGTCCAGGGTGTTGTCCTTCTTCAGACATTCTTTTTCTCTTTGTTAGGACTGTTTATTGAATAAAGACTATGGAGACATACTTTTTCTGGAAAGCATTTTTATCCAAATTAAATTCACTTATAAATCCTTTCAATATTCAGTCTACTAAATCTCTTGTTATTTTTGAAAATATTAGTATATATGCTCCTGACCATGGATTTTTTTATGCTTATCTTCCTACCTTTAGACTGTTGACCAGAAGGTGATTACATATACAGCCAGAGGCCTCCACTCAAACACAATCACAACACATGAGTCAGCGCACAAACAGAGTTTTTACAACAATGCAAGTTTGGTACCAACTGCTGATCTGCTACCAGATGCTCTCCCTGCTGATTATGCCGGGTTACAACACGTTCCTCTCCCACTGTAGCAACCTTCCAGCCCTTACTCTTTTACTGGTTTGGGGGCATGAAAAAGATTGCTGATATTACAGAGCAGTATGAAACTGCTTTAATCAGACACTAAATAATTTTATACTGTTCTTTCCTCTAAGGAAAAACATTCTAATTATAGGAACTACTCAGAATTATGTCCTTCCTAGAACACAAGTCACTGTTAGTTCCTTCTTTAAAGTCTGTCTGAAAAACTGCTGTCTGACCCATCGTCCTCAGCAACATGTGTGACGGGCACTGGCAGTGTGAAAAAAAAAGGTCACCTCTTGACACTTTTACACTTCACAAAAAGAACAAAAAGCAAATGGTTGAATCACAGTAAAACTTCATCTCGTAGCATTTTCTCAAGAAGTCAGGAAGTACTTTGCCCAGATAAGGCTGACAGGACACAGTGCTGAGGTTACTTGCATGCTTTGTGTTTGCTAAATTCTTTTTGCCCCTGCTCCTCTTCCTATTTTCAGGTCAGAAGACAGTTCTGATGAGCCAGAAGAACTGCTGGAAGACTACACCTGTCATAACTTGTCACCCCCACGTTATGAGGAAATATACCCACTGTCTTCATAAAGCCATCATGGACAGCAGACAACAATTCTAAGAGATGCCAGCTTTTTAATCCCCAAGAATCTTTTCCTTAAACACTTGCATGATAAGCAAGTGTGAGCGAGATCCTGGTAGTGATACACAGTTCAGTATCACTGAAGATATTTAACCAATCCCTTCTTTTTCTCCCTCAAAATTCATTAGCCCTTTGCTGTGCAGTTTAATAGCAGAAGTATTAATTGTTTAATAGCAAAGCTGTTAAACTCAAGGATCTAAATCCATATTAGGGTTCCCCAACAAGAAGCCTGATTTTCAGACTTGCTGAAACTAGTGTGAACTGTGAATGCATAAGATGTTTGTGGAAGGTCATGATTGTTCCTGGACATTCAGCATCATTAGAAAAGACTTGATTTATTCTTGATATATGTTCTCTCTTGATTGCTTGGGAAACGTCAAAAGTGCTCAAGTGTCTGATCCATGAAGTTGACTATGATGTCTCAATTCTGTCTGATTCCTTAGACCAACTCACTTGTTAAGAAGTCCAGTCTACAGATTAGGCTTCCTCTGCTTGGTTGACCCATACAACCCAGTCCTGTAGGCATGTTTGGAGCACCCTGCTTGATCCAGAGCATCCCAGAACAGAGGAAGTACAAATAGTCACCTCTGCCCATTTTTACATAGACCTCTAAGAGGTCCTGCATGCATAAAATTCAGTTCCCTTACCCACCTGATGGGATGCAAAGCACTGTCTCCCACCAGGGGTCCTAACAACTAGTAGGTTAATGTCCTAGGTTAAAGAAAACAGCACCTTTCTGAAGCCTTGACAGAGGCGTGTGGTCCTACCAGTTTTAAAGTATTTAAAAATCGCAGCTTCTCCCTGCTGCACTCTTACTCTATGGGAGAGCTGTGGTAGAACTCCTCCTGAGGTCCCGTCTTGTTTGGGTGTGGATCCTACGCTCACAACTCAGGCTCTAGGTTCCACCAGAACGTTGCAGCAACTATGGGCTGCAGTGAACTTTCTTATTCAAGTTCAACTTTCAGGATCAACATGGTTCCAGGGATTGTATCCACAAATAGATTTACAGTTTTATCTAATAAAGGATGAGCTGCATAAGCTCCGAAATCTTACTACAAGTCTAGAATGGAGGTTCTGAAAAGCTTTGCTTGTGAGCTGTCTAGACCCCAGAGCAATGAGAATGCCATGGGTCCTTTAGTGTTTATTTTGTATTTCCACATATTCTTCAAGTTCAGCTTTTGAGTGTGCCTAGAAGTGCCCTGACACAGCTGGACAAGTCAGTATCTGCCCATGCAGGATCCCATCAGTTTTGCCTACCTCCCTCAAAGGGCTCAAACCAAAAGCTGTTCTCAGTGCATACCTGCTGGAGCAGGCACCATGCAAAATTTTGTAGAGGGCAATGTTCACCATCCAAACTAACCAAGCAGTGGGCTGCTGCTGTGTCTGCAAGTCAGTCTCCTGGCTAGGAATAGCACGGCTAAAAGCAGGCGTCCACTATGGAATGTATGAACTTTTTATCTTACTTGCCAACACAGCTGTCTCACCTCCTGCCAGTTGTCACTGATCTGTGATTGATCTCATTGATCTAATTCCTGAGGGCTGGAGAAGCCCGGTGCTGAGCACATGCAGGCAGTCCGGGATGTACCTGGCAGCTGGAAGTCACTGAGCCACCGTGCAACCTCCCTAGCAATCAGGAGACATAGCTCTGGGTGGTGAGGTGCATTCTGAACATTGTCCAGCTGCACAGAGCTGCAGGTGCACACCAACCTCCCTCTTGTTCCTGTATAGTTATGTATACTTAGAGGGTGCGAAGAAATAAAGCATTTTTGTAGGGGGACAAGACAACCACCGTGCTCCACAGCGATGGACATGACACTGACAGAGGTTGTATTTGAGACACAACAATTAAACTATCTCAAAGCTGGATTAGTAACTGCAGCAGCAGCTACCGGACAAAGACTACAAACTATGTGCAAGGTCTTTCTCACTAGAGAAATCGGGTCATGCCGATTTTCAGCAGCGATGCCCCGGTGTTAGCAGGTAGGCATGTGCAGTTGGAGAAAGGCAGGCACTCTGTGTTCAGTGTGATCTCTACGGGATAGAGTGAGAGAACAGAAGGTCTAAAAATAAATGCAAGTTTCTCGCATGGAAATCTCTTGCTCCTCTTCCGGAATTTACATGGAGGTGAACTCATCCTCCCTCCACAGCAGGAAACTGGAAGGTCCCAAATCCCCAGTTAGTTCCACATGGACAGATCCCTGCACTTAGCGCGTAGTTCTGCTGACTCCAGCAAGCACTGCAGGAGCACAGAGGTCAGGCTTGATGGATCCAGTTGCAGGACTAGGGTCAAAATTTCTACCCAATCACCCTCCCCCACACCAAGAAAATTCCCACAGTTAGAAACCACAGACTTTGCTGCTGCTCTTTTTTTTTTTTTTTTTCCTCCATATACATGGCATGAGCATGTTTCATGGGGTAATCACAGCTTTATTTTCATGACATCAAATCATACGGTCAGAGTAAATATGGAAATCCAGAAGGTTGCACTGTGGACTTCATATTGGTTTCAAAGTTTAATTCTGTAGACACTAAGTTCATTGAAAGAGCCCTGGGTGTCTTTTTAGAGAGAAGGTTGAATAAATAAATTTAAATAGCTGCGTATTAAAATGATCTTGACCCATCAGATGAATTCTGTCTGAATTCTGTAGGACTCTTTTCATGCTGCACAGATATTTGAGAAGATCCAGTCTGATGACATTTCCTTGCTGTACTGATTGCTAATTATTGTTTTTATGAATAAAGAAATATTCTATGAAGTCTTTTCTTGCTCCCCTTCGTTCCATCTTCTACTGTTATCCTTTTTTCTATTTTAATGATTTTTTTTTATCTTTAGGGTTTTTTTGCTTTTGTACTGTGTCCTCAGTGATGTAACAGTCACTGAGTTCACGTCTCAGCATTATGATCTCTTTCTGCCCTACAATGAGTGAAAGAACAAACGTATTTGGCAAGACCTTCAACCGAGATGAACTGGCACAGCTCTGCTAGATTACACTCATTTAACTCGTCAGACCACCTGGAAGATTGTACCTGAGATTTTGCTCAATCCGCTTTTCATTTAAACTACTTTAAATGAAACTACTTTTCATTTAAACTACTGCTCTTTAAGCAAAATTGCCTTCTCCCACATTGCCTGCAGTGCTACCTGAGACCTGCAGAATGATGCTTTACTATAGTTATATGCATCTCAAATTCTAGCTATAGCGACAGAATGTTTTATATGAGTATTCAGCTACGTAATACTGAACGGGTTATTGGGATTTTTTCCCTAATATGACTCCATTTACAAGATTTTGTAAGCTGGTTAGCATATGAAATCGGTAGAGACACCTGTCTACTGGCATGAAGATCGGCACAATCTGTCCAATGCAGCAAAAATTCTGGACGGAGCTGCTCTAAGATCGAGCAGCTATTTCAAAACGCTAAATGCCACGTACCAAACGCAGCTGCAGGGTGCCGGTTTCTTCTCAGATCGAATCTGAAGTCAGCTTTTTAACACCAGTGCTGCCACGTCTGCGAGGAAGCAGAGGAATATGCGAGTCAAGGCGCGCTTTGCTTTGGTCTTGTAGCACTTTCCCACAACAGCCTCATTTCACCAGAGGGACATGTTTTTGCCACTGATGCTCCTGTGCAAGCGCCTGCATGGATATACACCCAAGCAGAAAGCCCGTATGAGCCTTTAAAGTTTAAAAAGTAGCAGTGCTGAAATCCTTCAAAGAGGTATTTTTAAACTCCATTGGGATTTAGGAAATTGGGGTCTTGGGGGGGAAAAAGAAAAAAAAATTAAAAAAAGTTTGTAAGTGGGGCTCGTTCCTTCCCAAAGAGCCCTAGTTAAGCGGACGGCAGGTCTTCGGGATGGGGATGCTCGGGAATGCCGCGCCTCCCCTTCAATTCCACGCGGAGCCCGACACCCCCCGGCAGCCCCCACGCTCCCACGGGTTCCAGCCGCTCTCCCCATCCCCGTCCCGGCAGGAGCCGAGCAGGTTGAGCCCACGTCCCGCCGGTCCGCGGCCGCCAGGGGACGCCGCAGTGTCCCGGAGCGGCTGGCGGGGCTAATACTAAAGAAGCCATTAAAAAGAACCCCAGGTCCCAGACAACTCAGAGTTGGCTTGTCTAAGGAGAAAAAAAGAATTAAAAATACAATTTTTTTTTTAAAAAAAAGCACCTGTGGCAGAAGACCCGGTGAAACCACCGAAAAACTGAGTATCCCCGGGAGAGGTGGACACCGGGAAGGACTTCAGCCTGGGGAGGGGTGTACTCGCGCGCACCCTCCTCCTCACCCCTGTGACCGAATGGGACCGACTTCTCCCCGCATGAAGGAGCTGGGGGGGGGGGGGGGGNGGGCGAGTCCAAGGGTCACTTGGGAAGAATTAGGGCACGCGTGAGATAATCTGTGCCCGCTGCAAGTATCGTTACTGGCTCCACTTTGGCTGTCGGAGCGAACGGACGTCAGCGGGACGTGCTGAACGTCGTTGCTGCCCCTCCATCCCCAAGCGCGCACCAGTGCGTCCGGCTGAGAAGCCTACAGCACAGCCAGGTGGGATCTCGGGGGGGTTGAGTGGATCTGCAAAGTGAAACAGCAGGGGCGGAGAGCCCAGCATCCACGTTCACGGCGGGTTGGAGAGGTTTATACTAGTCTTAGTCCTGTGGAACGGACGCCGACTAGCAGTTGAAGTGCACACGTTGTTCTCCTAGGGTGTATTCTCTGTTTCTGCTTCAGCCAGTGGACGTTATTCAGCTCACACCTGCGACATGAAGAAAAGCCTCACAGGACAAGTGGGAACTGCAGCGACAGTCTCTTCAGAAGTGCCTGATTCAAACTCTCATTGCCCTACAGGCATGGGGTGACTTGCAGCAGCTGCAGGAGTCGCGTGTGGTGGAGCAGACCTCTGTGGACCTGCATGAAAAGCTTGCCTTGGCTTCCTGACACCAGCAAGCTCATGGGGGAGCCTCCCCCAGTACGGATGGAGGTCTCAGGGCACGGTGTTGACACCTCCAAAGTTACAGGGAGACTAGCTGTGAGATGTAGCAACCTTGTGTCTTCCTGAAGAACGTTTGCAAAGCGATGGAGAAATTCTTCCACAGGGAACAGGCAAAAATGGCTCCCTAGCTCATGTGATCAGTCAGAAAATGCCTTCCTGAACCTCATCCCACATGTGATAATAGCGCAGGGGCAAGGGGAAGTCAGCAATGCCACGTTCGCTTGTATCTGCCATGTGCGGCAACTCTAATGAGCAACTGATTGCAGCTACACACACTATTTAGCAAATGCCATGGGACACACTGTAGCAGAGCAGCTGCTGTACATCTTTTATAAAATCCTGGGATGAGATTATTGCTCTCCTGTTTGGGTTATATTGTGTCCAATCTTTTTTAAAAGATAGTGGATACTTTTTGTTTATTTTTGCAAGCAAGTCATCAGTCCATATGCAAGACACTGTGCTTGGTACTTGGGGAACAGGGCATGCTAACAGCCCTGGGTAGTTGGCCTGATGTTTTCATGTCTTGCATAGCTGCAGCTTCCTCTTTACTTACAGCTCAGTGGGTATTATCAAGAGCCTAGCTTTAAGGTGAAGCCTCAGGCCTTGTCAGCCTGAAGACACGCCTAAGGAAATAATGAACAATAATGCAGTCCACGTAAGTGACTGCCAAAAAAGAAATAGGTGTGCGTTTTAATCTTCTAACCGTGAAACTCATGCTAGCTTCTGTGCTGACAGACTCCGCTTGGGGTGCCCTTCTTGTGTTTCTGGTGCTCTGGAACCCAAAGCCAGCCAGCAAGAGGCCACGCCAGCATTCAAGGCAGCATTGGCTTGTCATGGCCTCATGTCCCCAGGCACTGCCTCTTTGCTGCTTTTGTTTGTCATCATTTGTTTTTCACCATTTAACATGCTACCTTCTGTATTTATGTAGAGCAGGACAGCAGTTAGCATAGCACTTGCGTCATGGTCACTGTTTCGTTATCTTTTTCAAAAAAACCCACATTCCTCAGGTAATCAGTTGGCCTCACTCCCTTATGCCATCTTAAGGGAGGGAGGGAAACAAACTAGTAAGACTTCAACAGAAATTAATCTCTTCAGAACTGTAGAGCTGCAATAGGATTTTTGCCACAAAACAAATTACTGTAAATAGTGAAGTCACATAGCTCCAAATTTGTGCACGTGTAATCCATCAACATTGTTGTTTTACTAATCCTAATAAAATGTTAAGGGAAAATAAATATTATTTTTACCATGTTTGCTCAAATATGGCTTATATATTCCATTTCCCCAGATTTTGCCCTCAAAGTCAGAGGCACTTCGGTGTTTTGCAATGTGCTACTACTCTGCATTATTATAGAGTCTTCCATGCCTTTTTGGTTTTTTGCAGAACAAAGATGCAGGTTCTTGCTCCTCCTGCCCTCCAAGCTGGCTGGAAAGGGACTGATCAGCGTTGTGCTGCAAGAGCACTTTTGCATCAGGGTTCATTTTTGACCAGATGCCTTTTTTCACGGACAGGATGAGCACAGTTGTGTCTGTAAAAGCTGCACAAATATGCATGTGCCTCATCTTTACAAATCAATGACAGCAGATATGGACTTTATTCTTGTATTTATGATATTTCAATGTGGCCTTTATTTGTATTTAACAAATCTTGAGAGGCACAGAATGCTTGATAGGACCAATGAAGGCAGTAGTATGAATCATCTAATTCTTCTTGTGTGTTTCTGTGGTTTTTTTCAGCCTGTTAAAACCTGGATATGCTGTGAAAGAACAGGAAGAAACATAGAGAAGAAGCCGCAGTACAAATCACATCTGCAAATCCTTCCCTTAACTGTAGTGACGCACAGCTTCAAGAAAGCCACAGGGCAAAGGCATAAACGTCCAGAAAAGTGGGAAGATAGAAAAATGGTGAATTGCGGGAGTGCCAGCAGAGGATGGCTTTTATTCTTCCACTTCTATAATGAGAAGGAAAGGCAGAAAAAAAAGACAGATCAGTGTTGGGGAGAGAAAAAAATGAGGAGCTCTTCACACCACCAACTGATGCAGTGAGCACTTCCCTAAACAATGTTTCAGTTAAAAATGGTTTCTTAACTCCTCCAAGCAAGTACGTTTGAGACTTCCCCCTAGAACTGCATTTCTGAGTAAATTCCATTATGTTTGAAAAAGCTGCTAGATAGATGCGCGAAGCACAAGAATATGCAAACATAGATACATGTGAACGCCAGCACACACACACAAAGAGTAGAATAACTTGCTTAAAATCACCTACTGTAGGGCTGTGTCAGTGGGAACTGTACTAATGCGCAATTGATGAGAGACTGCAGCACTGGGAGCATCAAAGTGGAAAAGATTTGCACGGCTCCTGCTGTGGTAGGCAACTGCACAAGCCCTTTCATAAATTGTTCAAGCTCCATGTTAAAATTGGTTAGGATTTGGCCTTGCTTTTAATGGAAGGCCTTGCTTTTAATGGAAGGTCAGAAAGAGTCAAGAAGAGAGAGTAAGACCCAACATGGCAGAAAAGAGAGAACCAGGTAATGACTGGGAGAAAAAAATTAACTCATTTTACACATTATGCTATCTGTTTTAAATGCCTCTACCTTCTCAAGCCCACGCTCTGTGTGTTGCACTTAGTATTGATGGTTAATCGCAATCAAGCAATAAATGTGTTAATCTTTAATGTTTACTTGGCCATAGAGACCAGGAGGCTGTGACCTACAGGGTACTGTTACTAAAATGTTTTAGTTTTATTTTACACATTCAAGTATTTTATGTTACCTTTCTGTTATTTTCACAAAAAACAAACTCTCCTCCATCTGTTTCGTAAAAAAAAAAAAATCCAAATGAGCTTCAAAACTATGCCCCTGCTCCCAAGCAAATAATGAAACCTTAAAGTGAATAACCATGCCTTCATAATCAAAGCCGGGCTTGTCATCTAACTGTACAATAATTCACTTGTAATGTCATCAGAATGAGCTGTCAGCCTCAGTATTGTTGGTGCAGGTGAAACTTAGTGAACTCAGGCTCATTTTATCTGGCACTTAGTTGTTTACATGGGTGTTGGGAGCATTAGGTTCTTCAGTTTTTCATAACAGGCAACACTATTAAACTGCCACAAAGCAATATAAATCAGACATTTTTCTTAGACCCCATAAACAAGTAACAAAAATGTTATCATTGCCAGATTCATCATGTGCTTTTATACATGCAGCAAACAGAACTGACTATAACCATTTTCATTTGGCTATTATTTTTTGCTATTGTTTCAGCAGTGTATGAAAATCGATGTGGAAATATATGAGAAATAGTCTAGCCTGAAGAACTCACTGCCAAAGGCATAGAGATGCTAAGAGGAGCCTGAACATAGAACAGGATCTCATATGCTTGTCTGCTGCATTGGGACACATATTTTAGTCAAGTTACATGCACAATACGAGCAATGAAGACAGAAAATTGTGTGATTGTGGAGCTGAGTCATGCCCATTTAGAGCATCTTGCAGCGCATGAGTGTTTATAGTTGACACGCACATGCAGGCATGCCAAAAATATATAAATCTTGATTTAACCTAGTAACGCACACCTGTATTAAGTTGCTGAAGACTGAAGAACAAGAATGGAAATATTCAGAAAAAGGTAACCATTGGTATTTTTTGGAAGTTGATGTTATTTTTTTTGGTTTATCAGAGCATAAATTATTTTCATTGTTCAGTTTAATAGAAGTTACAATATGTGGTATAATAATAAAAATATTTCAGAATTTGTTTCTTGCAGATAAATTTTCCATTTTCCATTTACTAAAGAGCCATCTAATTCTAATTAGATGCCCCTCAACAGCAGATTTTTATGTTACCCAACTCCCTTGCCCCGAGCCAACATGACTAACTTTGCCTGACCTGCCACAGAGAACCAAGAGAAATCCATCTGTTTCAAAAGTGGAAGATTACACACCGCCTTTCATGTTTCATACATGAGTATGTTTTTCGGCCCTCTGTGAAAACTGCTAAGAAGCTCATTACCTGCAATATTGGAATAAATTCAGCCATAGTTCCCTAGGTGCAACTACTTAAAATAATGTCACTTGCCCCCAGTTATGCCAGACTGGCCCAATACATCTGAAAAATAATTACCTTCGTATCAGGTATTTGCTGCCATTTACCAACCAGCTACAGGAGCCAAAGAATACAATGAAGTCTTCAAAGGAGTTTTAATCAAATAGCTGTCAGAAAATACCCAAAACAGAAATCTTTGCTTCTTTTATCAATAATTTGTAATTAATATATGAATAAATTGCATATTTGAATTTTCACCAACACAACTGTTTTCCCCAGTAAATCACAGTTAAAAGCTGAAGTGACTGTTCCTTTAGAAAGTGCACTTTGTATATAGAAATAGCCTTAGCAGTTAATGTCTGGCAAAGCTTCAAACTCAGAATTACATTACGTTGGTAATTTTAACTTTATTGTCTTAAATAGATCCAGTTTGGATGTATGAATACAAGCAAAACAGGATAGTCCTCAAAGAGCTGCCTTTAAGCAGGCTTTATTCTATCCCATGAAGCTTTGTAATTCCTTCTGTTATTATTAATAGCTGTTAAGTGCTGACAGCATGCTTGGCACGGAATGAAACGCAGAAGCAGACATGGTTCTTGTTAAGGGTGGCCCTCGGGAGGCCATTTACTGTGTGTAACAACAACAACAACTTTATTGGAGTAGTAACCCACTAACACAGCTGCAGCTTGGGTGTCAGGAGATGTCGCTGTTTAGACGAAATAGTGATGTGCACATGCATGCAGATATGACTCTTTTGCACATTAATTTTGTCACAGCTAACAAGGCTATCAGCTGAGCAGACAAGACTTTCTGAGGCAGTCAAAGAAAAGCTGTGGCCCAGGGTGTCATTTTTCCAGGGTTTTCTCCCTGCGCAACAGGAGTACAGACCACTGGGGCAGACCAGGCACTTAGGACCATCACAGGTGCTGGACCCACCGGCATGGAAGGAGGACCTCAAAGGGCAAACCTCTGCTGCTAGAGGTGATGACAAGCTCAGCCACAGGATTAAAGGAAATGGCAAAAAAGGACAGGCAAGAATTTCAAGGAAAGGTGCCTTGAAGCTGTCATACATGGATGGCTTCCTTTTGAGCTAGGAGCTACGGAGGTATTGAAAAAAAAGATTTAAAGGGCCTGAAGGCATGGTGTGGGAGGGAGCTGCAGACCCTGAATCCAAGACCCCTGGAGGAACCCAAGCTGGTGCTCTGGAGCGGAAGGCAGGGGCTCTGCTCTTCGGCTGCCCAGAAAGCTGGCATGCCAACCGGATACCATCTGTGTACAGTCATGAAGAGCATACAGAGAGGATGCCCAGTCACTGACATCCAAGGTCCCATCAGATGTCATTGGCCAGTTTTAGCCTAAGACAAGATCAGAGTCCTGCTGCATCATCACCTATGGAGGGTAGAAGAGAGAGAGGAGAGGCAGTGGCACCAAAACTCTGCTGACGAGTTCACACTTTAACATGCATGTGAGTCAGGAGATTTGCAGGGGACATTTACCCCACAGCTCCCGATCAGGTGGCTGTGCTGTGCCCAAAGCAAAAGAAAAGTTGACTGGCTCCCCCACTCAGTGAGACTGGTTCTCACATCCACCAGTGGGTCTGACCTGACACATAGCAGAGGTGGCTGTCTTCTGGTGTCTTCTTTGGATCTGCCCTCATACTTCATCCTGGTGTCCAAGTACAGCTTTTGATGTTGCCACTGGAGTTGTGCTTGCTTCTGCTTCTCCAGGGCTCTGCTCTACTACTCCAGTCATGGCCACAACCAACCTCATGTTAAGCAAGTTTTGCTGGGGGCTTCAGAAGTAGATGCTGCGTCGTGTGGGATGTAAGTTACCCCTGGGCGTACAGGTACTGGTCAGTGATAATGGCAGGAGCAAGTAGGTCCAAACAGGTCAAATAGTTCTCTTGAAACTGTTTATCCTGGTTTCACTGTAATTGCCTGGCTGGCTTGCTTCCTGCTGCGCCAGACCTTCCCTCCCCTTTCAACGTCACCTACTCTCAAACATACTCTGACATGCCTCCGCCCCTCTTTTCTGCCTGCCTTCTAGCACCAATTTTAGATGCGTCTGCTTTTTGAGTACCTTCGTCTAAAAGCCACCAGATTGTCAGAAAATGCTTGATAACACTCTGAAAAACCCAGAACTTTAAGGTGTTACAGCTGGGTACTCAAAATAGTATTAATTCAGAAGTTATTAGTCACCTGTGGCCATTTAGGCTGTAAAATACATTAATTAAGTGGATTTTTTAACTTCTTAGGGAATAGCCTTGCTTTCCGTACTCCTGTACACAGTGTTCCAAATGTTGTTAATCTGTGCTTTTCTGTAAACCCATTGATTCTGCCTGGTGTATCAACACTTGGGTATGCAAAGGCTGTTCTCTGCACAGTGTCTAGAAGAGTTACACCCATTTGATCATGACGCTTTTTTAAAAGGAGCATTGGAGAGGGTGGCACGGCAGGGATGTCTGCAGGAAGTGCACGGTGACTGCGCAGAATGAGCTAATTTCCCTACCGTTCCTCTGCTGGGAACATGCTCTCATACCTCCCACGAGAGCAAAGCCATGACGGTGTTATTTGCAGACAGGCACCATGGGGTAGATGTTTTCCAGCGCACCAAAGGGATCTGAGATCACAGGCACCCTGCCCAGGTTGCTGGGATGTCCTGCACCACTGCAGCTGCAATACAAGAGGCAGAAGTGCCGGCGAGGCTAGAGCTAGTTGCCTCAGGTAGTGGCAATCGTGCAGTGGGGGCAGCACGGAGGGCTGAACAAACTGTTTGAAAAGCTGAGTAAATATTCAAACAGTTCACCCATGATGCTGCAGCTGGACTACTAAGAGTGTTGATGCTGATTTTCAGCTGTGCCGCATCACGTCGCAGTGGCAGTAGAGCAGACCCCCTCCCCCCTTCTTCGCGTTGCTGTGATGCCAATATAATCTTAGTCTAAGGAAAGACAAAAGATGAAACATGCCGATCAATCCAGAAATTGCTCGTTTGCTAGAATATTTTGATTGTGACAGCAGAAACAATGTGTCTCTTACAAGATAGTGAACTGGAAGCACTTTACTGAAATGACTTGTCTGCATTAAAACCAGTATTTATATATCCTGGCTTTCTCCTTTCTTTCAAAGAAAAATCTAACCAAAAAGACTTGGGTATAGAAAAGATGTCTCCCTTACATTCACAGTTTAGTACTGCTTGCTGCATTTCACATCATCATTGTTCTTCAAGCCCAAGGCCATTCCCAGTCTCCCTCCTCAACAATACATGCATTTGACGTGTCTCGTATCGCTGCTCCTTTTTTCCTTCAGCACTGCAGCACAGACTGTGCTTGATTTAATTGTTTTTCAAATATTGACTCCTCTGTCATCACACTAAGAACAACCTTGTGCGTCTACCTTAGAAGTAGACTCTTTATTTTGCTGTTGTGTTAGTAAATTAACCAGCATTTCACTTCTCCAGTACCATTCTAGATAAGACGGTCATAAATGCATTTCCAAGCAGGATTTGAGAAGAATTAAACGTAGCGTTGCAAAGCATCCCAATTAAGGCACAAAATAAGCCTGGCAATCCTCACAGTACTTGATATGTCATCTTCTTCCTATCTCTTAAACCCAGTAATCTGCAAACCACCACTATATTGGACCATTGTATCTGCTATAACTTATGTCAACTTGGATCACACACACCCCTTTTTCTTAAACAATGTTTGGCAGCCAACTGAGTGTGGAAACTAGACTGTTTTACATTAGTCAGCAGTACATTTAAATCATTCTTACCAAATGATTTACTGTGGATTGCAAATTCTTATATGGCATTTTAAGTTAATCATTAGGCAAAGTAATATATCACTAAAATGATTGGGTGCATATGTATTTTGCTTCGATGAATCTAAATTTCTCTTTGGTTTGGAAGACTTTTCTACTCTTATTTTCCCCAGTTGAAGGAAAAAAAAAAGAAGTATTTTTAAGAGAAAAGAGTAGGAGACCTCAACATTTCTGCCTGTCTTCTCCAACTATTGCTTAAGCCAAGAGGATTTTCCTCCCCGCAGGGGAGTCAGGTCATGAGGAGACCCTGGCAAATTGGTTAGTGCTCTCCAGACAGATATTGGCAGATGTCAGTATTGCACAGCATTTCCACACCTTACTGTGTCCCAACGACAAGAGGAAAAGCTGGAGAGAAAAGGACTAAGACTTTGTACCAAATAAAAGAGTGAATGAACCATCTGGAAAGACAAAATGTTACAGCAGAATATGTAAAGTGGAGTATCTCACAGGGAAATAAAACTCCTGCACTCATTCTCTGTACATAGACATTTCTGCAAACTTCTGAAAATCGGAGGTGTCCTATGACAGCAGAAAAAAGGGATTTGCTGACTCTCTCTAGCAAGTGGACTTTGAAACCCAAGTGAAAGAAAGGTAGAGCACGCTAATAAAACATGGGCTATTGCACAAGATACTCACAGGTGATTGAAATCCTTAAAAAGAAACAGTGATGTAAAATAAATTATTTGTTTATTTTATTGCTGTGGGCCAGGATCCTGCAAGCGCTAAAGATAACAAGCAACTTTGCATCAATAACGTAAATGCAATAAGGAAGACAATTATCTCTGCTTCAGAGGCAATAAAAATAAAGGAAACCATTGGTCAGTGCAAGGTTACCTGTGTGTAACTGTGTGCAAATCAGGACCTGCGGTCCTAACCCTGTAGTCTGTTGCATGCAAACAGCTGCACAGTTGGTTTTACTGGGGCTGTGTGTGGCTGCAATGATATATTCATGTGAGCTTCATGCTTGGCATAGCAAAAATAGGCAAGATATGCACTACATACCCATGTGGGCCCCAATCATATCTTTCACCTGCAGTTTCAGATGGTTGACAAATAACAGACAGGATTACTGCAACATTTATTTCATTTATTAATGCCCTTAGGTCTTAGTCAAAGCATATAGCAGATAAAACAAAAATAAGTTCCAGAAATGGAGTGATCTGATATTTATTATTAACTTCTGCTTGGACTTCCCTATCCCCTCCTCAGGTTTCCAACACACTCCTCAGAGAGGTCTCTTCCCCAGATCATACCACAAGAGGTACACAATTTCCACCATCATGACTCTTCACTGAAAGTTTTTAAATAAAGGCACCTGTCTCTCCCTGCACCCAAACCAGAGGTGTTACATTTTCTTCCTCAGCCAAAGCCAACTCCTCACTCAAGAGATGACGTGAGGAGAGCGGCATTTACCACAACAAGATTTCAGATCATCAGAGACAAGGCCAATGCTTTGTGTTGGTCCTATGACAAAACTGAGAGTCACTGCCAATCATAAATCATAGGCACAATGCTTTCTGAGGGGGAAATAGATGGAAATGGATTATGTTCAAGAGGAATGTCCAAAAAGTGGGTTCAAGAGAAATCTAATCCCGAAGTGAACAAGGCTGAGGTAACTATATAACAGTGTGAGCCCACTTGGAAAAAAAATCAGATTCTAAACCCATAAAATCGTGAGACTGCAATGCAATAGGCTGTCACAGACTAGGGGTGACATTAGTCAGTTTGGACTGAAATCCAGAATTCAGCCTAAAGTCCCCAGGTTTCCTACACGGTGCATATAGATCTAAGAAGCATGAAATCCTGTCTGACCTTTTGCACTTTAAGCACCTGATGTATATCTCTGTAGGAAGTTGTCTTCACCTGCATGAATAATATGGCCCAGTACCCTCTTTGGATCATACGGTCCACACAGAGCGTGGCGTTTATCGCAGGTGAAGAAAATTTTACCATTGGCTATATAGCTAAAAAAACCCCAAAAATTAAAAAAAAAAAAAGTGAATTACTGCATTTTCTCTGGAAATGGGGAGGATGACTTTATTTCCTGTCTTAGCCCAGTGACTAGTGGCTCACACTTGCATCTGTCCTACCGATAAAAGCATAGACATTCCTCATTCCTCTTGTAGTTGCATGGAGCTATGTAGAATTTAGGCTAATGCAGTAAAGGAGCATGGTTCTAGCCTCATAATGAGCATCACTTGGAAGGCATGGGAGTTCTGAGGCTTTGAGTCTTCTTTTGAGGAACTAAAAGTAAAAGCATTAAATTAAAAGTATTAGCAGACCACGGAGCGGGTACCAGAACCATAACTAAATGCCTGAAAACCAAGGATCCAGAGCTGTGCTTCTTTGCACTGAGTTTTGGATTAATTTCTGCAGTAGAGCTCCGTTTGAGAAGGGCAGTGGCTTAGATACTCTCATGACAAATGGGAAACATAGATTTCATCTAAGATTTTTCAGCCTCTGAGGCTGAGGAGGACATTGAACCCAAGTCTCTCATTTCTGTCTCAGTGTTATATATGCAATGGGCTCCACCATTTATGCTTGTCTTTTGAGCTGGCATCAGGCAGCATATTTCACCCAAAATAAATTAGGTCCAAAGTCGGATCTTCCTGGTGTCTCCTAGGTGAGCTTAAAAGTCACCTGCTTAGACAGGTCACATAGGGAAGGGCTGGTTAGGGAGAAAACTGGCAAAAAATTAAATTAATGTTTCATGCTGAAACTGAAGCACTCGCTAGCCCTTGTCAGGGGGGAAAGGGAAAGAGAAAGATTGGGTAGTAACCTTTAACAAAATTGTATGATGGTGCCTATGATGACTGCAAGTCTTCCTGCACGGCCAGCAAAGTCCAGTATTGCCTAGGACACGCTGGTTTCTGCATTTTGAACAGACTTAAATAAGGGTGATGGTCTTAGGGTTCAGAAGAAAATGATTCAGGGTAGAGACTGTAAATGTAAACATCTGGAGAGTTACACAGCAGCCTAGTTGGAATTTTGTGGGACCCAGCGGACATCCAGTTCTTTCTCAGCTCTCTCTAAATACCTACATATTTCATTGTATCCTACCCAAAGAGGTTGCATAAATTGTCCAATGTTAGGTAACAGGATAGTGATGACAAGACCACTCTAAGCATGAGACTTAATTGCTTCTGCTTTCAAAAAAGTACAGTCTAGTACATAAGAGTTTTGTATATACACTCCTCTGTGAGCTAGAAGAAAGACAATCTTTGCTAAACAGTCTTCTTATAAAGGCCAAGACACAACCCTCATGGAATCTATTTTTTCTTCCAGCTAAGACAGCAGGATTGAGCCTTAAAGTATCTTTGTTAAACTAGTTAATAGATTATTGTCCAAAGTAAACATATTTCAGTAAGTGCAAGACTGGTTTTTTCCTCCCTCTTTCCGTCTTTTGTTCAACTTCAACTCAGCTATTTATGATTCATTTCATGAGACACTAGGTTTTCTCTGAAGGCACTAAAAAGGGCCAGAGCTATCAAACAGTTTTAGTGACTAGTGCCAACAAGGAACTGTTTTCCTCCATGCTATAAAACAGACACTGTCAATAGACTACAACCGGCAATAAACTATTAAAAAAGGAATTTATGATGGCTACTTATTATCCTCCTGAAATAATGTTGTTACAAGGCTGGCCTTTCCAGTCCTCCACACGGATCACGTGGAAGATGTCTAACAAAGGGAAAGGCCCGAATCCGCAGGGACAGGCTGCAAACAGCCCAGGAATTGCCCTACGTTACATGGGCACGCACCAGACAGGGGTTTCAAAGCAGCAGAGCAATTGTCCCACATTGGGCTTAGGCTTGTTATACGCAAGCACTTGATTTAAGGTGGGATCTTAATTAAATTATGTATAGAACATGTTGGATCATTTTAATAACTAAATATCAAATTATGTAGGAATGTCTATTATTGTTTAGCAAGGAATTGGTGAACCACAAGGATAAAATAAGAAACAGCACAAACCTCAAACGGAATCAGATCTGCCTCCTTTCTTAGATTTCAAAAAAAGTCCCAGCTCTAGTTCTTGTCCCTTCCTCTCCAACCCCATAACAGGCTTTCTTTGGTGAAGTGTCTGCCTCTGTTAGGTTGACATTGGACTGTGATACAGATCTGTAATTGCTATAAATTTTGGTATACTACTGGCATCAGTAGAGCTGTCCTATCTTACTCCAATTAATGAACTGCTGCCTTCAATATATATTTCAGAAAGAAGGGGGAAACGATACAGCCCAAACTTCAGTTTGAATTGTATCCTTTTGATCTGGACCTTCATTCAGTGTGTCTCTTGAATTCCCAGTATATCAGACTGGAGACACACAGGCTGCGGTCAAGGCTGAATGCACCGCCCTGGGGGGATGTCTCCTAATAACGAGCGTCTTTCTGGAATGATGGAGAAGGTCCTAAAGGTGTGTAGGGAAAAGAGGGGGGTGGTTTGAAGAGCTAAAGGGAAAAGCAACTTTTGGGTCTAGAGAAGAAAAAGTAGACTGAGCTGAGAAAAAGAACGGAAAACGAAGTGTGGATACATGGGATGGAAGGGGATAGTCACTGAGATGTGGATAAAAAACAAAAACACAATTGTAGCATCAAGATTTCTGAATGTCCAGATCACTCGCGGTGGTGTTATCAAGGGGGATTCTCCTCTCCTCTACACTGCTGCGAACAAAGAGCAGTTGCCTGATATCCTGTTCCGCAGACGGTTCATCTGGGGGAAAGAAGAAGGATATTTTTTTAATAGCAGATATTAGCCCGAGAACACAACGCTTACTCTCAGCAAGGGACTATTCCAGAGTTTTTAAATCCAGGTTTGTTCATTTTATGAACTCCAAACAAAGAATGTGCACCACAGAAAATCGGGAAATGGTATGCATGCATAGAGACCTCAAATGAAAATGAACCTTTTTACGGCGGCGAAATTTTCACAAATAACGTCTTTATGCTAAGGGCGCTGGGGCGCATGAGTTAAACTGCTGCTGAGATTATAACGCTGGGTTTACAATGTGTTCGGTTATTTCTCAGTGAAAGAGGCAGCCCTCCCTGTGATTGTCTTTTGCTGTCTTCTTGACTTAACAGCTCAGCTGTGTCAAGACCGCATCTCTGCAGCGAGAGGAGCAACAATTAAAATACCAAGACCATATGTGAGGCCGTGTGTCCCGCAAAACCACTGAAACGAGAAGTTGCTCACTTCCATCTCCGAGTGTCTGTTTACATTATTGCTTCTCAGTAAGTTTAATAATAATAATAATAATAATAATGCCACTTTGTATTTCCGCAGCACCTTCCGCCCCTGCGACACCCCCACGGACCGCGACCACTCACCCAGCGGGCCGGGCGTGGGGGGGAGCCCAGCATGCGGCTGGCCGCGCAGCAAAACCCCCCCTTCCCTGGGACCTGCTGCAGTGAAATGCACTCGTTAATCATTATTTGACTCTTCTTGCCAGCGTATGAGTGATCTAAAGTGAAACCATCACCTTTCATTTAGCCCAGAGAAGACCGCAATAAAAAAACATAAATCTTTAAAATCTATGGTACGGCAGTATTTTTTAAGCAACGGGCTTTGGAGGCAAGTAAAAAAGAAAAGTGATTAAGTGTGCACGAACAGAGCGAACCATTTAATTAAAAGCGTCAAAGAAGACGAAAGACCACATTCGTTCCCGCTTTTCGGTAACATACGCCTATCCTATAATTGCCTGCAAATAGCCACTGCAAAAGCAACTCGGATTAGTGGCTTTCTGGATGAGGGATGGAAACTCTGACGACTTTAGCTGTCGAAAGCTCACATGAACTTTTGCTGGGGGGAAAGGGGGGGGGGGGGGAAAGAAAAAGGGAAAAAATAAAGGAAAGAAAAAAGGAAACCAAACCTATAGAAACGCTGCCTTGCAGGGGTATTTTTCCAATTATCACCTTGGCAAGATACAGTACCGTACTTCCAAAGCCAAGTTCTCCCTCTCTAGCACGGGTTTTGCGCTCTCCCAAATGTCCTCCACTTCCCTCCTTCCCTCCCTCCCTCTCCCGAGCTTTCCACGGGTTTGTACAAATCACCCACAAAAATGCCCCTGGGTGTCGCTTTGCGGTGCTCGGAGCGGGCGGGCGAGCGGGGCTGTGCCAGAGGCTCCCGCTCCCACCGCGCGGCCGCAGCCCCTCGGGGGTGCAGGCAGCGAAAACCGCTCTCCTGGGCCACCCCGTGTCCTCCACACCGGCTCGAAAACATTTATTTTCCTGGCGAGAGGTAGCGCCTCCGCCAAGTGCCTCGGTAAGAAGCCGCACATTTTAGGACAGGGCTGGACAGCTGTCCGTGGGGAGAAAGGAGAGGGTCGGAGGAGGACAAAAAGCAGGGATGCGTCCATGGGGAGCCCTGCGGGTCCCCCCGCAAGCCCGCTGCTCCCAGAGGGCGCACAGCCGAAGCCCCGCAGCGGCGAGGTCCCCTGAAGCATCGGCCGCCCCAGACCCCGGGATCGAGCTGGGGGGAAGGGGGGCGAGGAGCAGCGCCGGGCTGGGGGCTCCCTTCCCCGGCAGCCGCCGGCACCGGTGCCCCCGCAGGGGCTGGCGGAGCCGCCGGTAACGGCGGGGTTGGAAGGTGCGAGCGGCTCCGCGGGGGGAGCGGCCGCAAAGGGAGCTCCGTGCACCCCTCGCGAGGGTGGGGGGGCTGAGAAGGACACCCCGTGGGGCGGTATTTTCATTTCTCAGCCGTTTTGCTAATAATGCTTCGGTTACAGTGCGCTCGTCCTTCCCGCTGCCGTTGCGCCGGGATGCGATTTTATGAGGGGACAGAGCCGGGAGATGGCGATTTACACCGAATAGTGCGTATTGTCCACCCTGCTGTACTAAACCGCACCAGGTTACGTGGCTACACCGACACCTTATTTCAGGCGCAAAAATTAGCGTGTCAAGCTGGCACAAATTCCACCCCCTTCGCCGACCTGCATCCCCGCGATTGCAAGCGGGACAACTGCAAATGCTCGGGCAAAAGGTTTGCTCCTGAAAAAATGTAACGCCCGCACTTCCTCCCCCTCGGCCGCCGCCGGCCGCCGGTGCGCAGCCGGGAGGAGCGGGGAGCGCAGACCCGCCGTGCCCCTGCCCGCCGCCCGCCGGCACCGCCGCTGCTCCTGCTCCCCTCCGCATCCCCGGCGGCATCCCACCGGGACGGCAAGCTCCCTCCCCTCCTTGGAAAGGCACCGCCGGGTCACTTTGCCTGTACGTGCGGCACCGGGCAGACCTGAGAGCGGGGCAGCGCGCAGACCTCCTCTGCGCCGGCTGACCGTGAAAAATCCGGTTTTTAATACGTGCGTGTGTTTGCAAGACAGAGTTTTCCATTACCTGTTGACTGGGTTCACGTACACACGGGAAGCTTTCGATATAATGCTGTTTTCGCTCACTGTAAATCCCATATGTTGCAGTCAAATTCTTACCAGCTGGGAGGGCCAGAGCAGTAAAACCCAGCAATTCTGTTTCATCATAAATCAAGTTTATGAACTGTAGTATAAGGTATATAACTCTGGAAGCTGCGCTCTTTAGTGGTAAATGGCTGTTGAAATGTTCGACTGCGGCATTGTCAAATTCCCTTTTCCACCTAAAACTTGACACAAGCTAATTCTTACAGCGATAGCCGTCTCTTGCTTAATTTGGAAGAAAACCACCTGGCATAAATTGTATTAGGCAAACGGAAACGCACACCTCGAAGTGTACGAAGATTTAGAATAAAAACCCCAGGCGCTGACGCCGCATCCAGCCGACGGTTCTGATTCGCATATCGGCAATCGGATGTGTGCAGGCGCCTGGCCGCGGCAGGCTGTCACGCAGTTGTAGGCAAAGAATAAGTGACCTCGTTTTAAAAGGAAATATAAAAGTACCCGTTCAAATTTCGTTTTAAGGGGCACTTACCCCCTCCTCCCCTCCTCTATACTTAAAATGTGTACAACAAGATCGGAAGAGAATTACGCCCGCACAAGACAAAACCCATCCCAGCCTACGTGGTATTTCCTCCTCGCTTTTAATTTCTTACTGATTTATTCAGGAGCTTTTTAGGAAAAGAGGGGCCGAAGGAACTAACCCGTTGTGCCCCCTCATTCGTGCTCGGAGGCTGCTTTGCAGTAGACTGAAATGACCCCTGCGCCTCTCATTCAAACTTCTGATTACCATCTACACCGAAGTTCAGCATTTCTCGTTTGGGGTTTTACCCTGCACTAGGTAGGAAGGTTCTCCAAAACTATCTGACGAAAGGTAATTTGGTTGATTATTTGGTCTTAATTGTTTCATACCTATACTTATGATTTCTAGGAGCTTTTCAGAACGAGCTACGGCGTTTAGCAAGTCACCGGCGATTATCACCATTATAATCACAACCACGAATACTGCGACGATTGCCAATAAAATATATCGATCCGGCGGCAGAGAACGCCGCAGTGCAGCGACATAATAAAATATTTGGGTAGACTCCTCCGAGTCCCGGGAGGCAGGGTAGGGTCTCTATAGGGCTCTGCAGCTTGTCAAAACTTGTCTAATCAAAGGAAGTGAAAGTGGGGAGGAAAAGGACTGGGATTTCGCTGTGTAACTTTGGAGCTGGGAGACGGGTTAGGGATCGAGCTGAATTGGGTTTGCTCATGCCAGGGTGCTGGTGATGCTGTAACGGGCATTTGGGCTAGGAAAAAACCGTCGATGCGTTGTCAATCTCCCTCCACAAAAATCACCCGAAAGATTCTCGTGAGAAACGGCTGTCAAGATTTTACCCTTGGGGGAAAGAAAAAAGAAACCACACGCCGCACGCCCACACACCCACACACACCGCATTTAAACGACAACCTGTTATATGCCGGGGACCCCCGGGACTCTCAAAGTGGTGTATCTTGCGTTTGAACCAATTTAGAGATACTTTAAAGCTGGTTATTGCTTCGTTTAATAATTGTTCCATTTTCCCGCCCGGTAGCAGGAGATTTAGTCACAGAAAAAGCTCCGCAGATATCCGCAACCTCCTCGAGAAAGTACAGAGACGTGCTCCATCTCTCCCTGTGGGACCAGGCTTGCATTTTGTGTTGTAATGTACTTATTTTGATGTTTCTCCATTCAAACTTCCGCTCGTTGCTTTTGTGCAGTTGAAGGAAAGAGCAACAACAAAAAAATAACCCCAAGGATGATCTTACTGGCGTTGCCCCTGTGTGATACACCGGGTTGCCTTGCAGACTTTGCTATCTGCAGCCTGGATTTTGGCAGGGGGTCCGGGCAGGCAAAGGCAGGGCGGGAGGCAGCCTGCCCAGCCGGGGCTGCGCCGCCTCGGTTCGGGGGAAACGGCAGCGCGCCGGCGGGCAGCTGACTTGCTCTCTTTTGGGGCTGTGGAAAGAGGCTGTCATTTTTATTTTCTTTTTAATATGCACTTAACACATATATGTGTGTTTCGGGTTTGGGGGGTTTATTTTGGTTTTTGTTTCTTGGTTTTTTTTGTCTATGTAAAGTATAGACAGCCTGTCTATGCAGAGATTTAGAGTAGCTGCTAAGAATGCTTAAAGTGCAGGACAAACGGGCAGAAAACTGCTACCGTTTGTAAGGTCGTCATAATACTGTAAAACAAGATCGGGAGGCTTAAACCTCCCCTCCCCATCCGTTTTATTCCGCGGTGTGTTCCGAAGTCAACCGGCTTCTGGGTGTTCGGGATTTTACCCAGATGTAAAAAAAAAAAAAATAAATAAATTGACTCTTTAATTTTGTTTAACGGAAGTGAGCTCTAGCAGCGGAGGCTGCTCTGCTAGAATTGGATAAGTTACCGCTTTCCGTGCCTCGTTTTATCCGTCACCCTTCGCACCAGTTTTGCGTGATAATCCTTGCTGCAGTTTAGCCTGCGCTAGTACCGCACCACCTAGCCTACAGCAGTTCCAAAAATGCATCTTGATTTATGTTCGCAAGCGCCGCTGCCAGAGCAGTGATGCTGCTTCTGCTGCTGCTGCTAAAGATCTCATTTTACGAATCGCGCTGGCTGCGCCTCGCTCTTCTGGAGGAAGGGAGCTCCGTTTCCATCTCCGCTGTCAGAGCAGAGCGTGTAACCTTGCTCTGCTTCCCCAATGGAAAAGCAAAGCATCTGCCCTTCCCCGGTCTCTTAACGTCCAGCGCCTTAACGCGCTGGTATGGACCATTGACAGGCAAATATAATCTCTCATTAGGAAGTTTAGCTCGCCCGGCTAGGCAGCGAAGTGCTGGCTGAGCCGCCCCTAATGCGAGGCAGAAGAAGGAGACAGGACCAGGCGAGAGACAGGAGGCGACCGGGAAGCGCTTTATTAGATAAATGTATTAATCTGGATCCCAGCTGTATTTGCAGTGTTTTCCAAGATTCCTTTCTTGTCGGATGTGGGTTTCCCTAATTAATCACTCATGCCGCTGTATACATTACAGCTCAAGAGTGTAATTTTAGTCAGTTGTTTTGAAGCGCGTTACTGTTTCCCATCTGATTTGCATTTGTCGGTTAAGCGTACAAGAAACCCAACACGTGTAGGTAGGAGTCCCGATAACCGGCTCCCCGCCGCACCGAGCACCCGGCCCGGACACCCCACCCCC
>VZSF01008250.1:270376-314604 GCA_013398295.1 Chionis minor
GGGCCGTTGGGCGGGGCCGGCCCCTCCTTCTCCGGGGCGGTGGCGGCTCCGCCCGCCGAGGGACGGGCCCGAGGAGGGGCCGCCCCCGGCCGCCGGCGGCCTAGTCCCGGCCGGGCCCGCCCCGCTGCGCCCGCGGATGCCCGGGGACGTCTGGCTTCATCTGTCACCAGCTCTGCTCGCCTGCCCAGCTGTCAAAACAGGGGGTGTCTTTTTCATTCCAGCTCACGAAGTACCAAAGGGGAAAGGGGCTTTAATGCCTGTGTTTGGACACAAGCAATTATCCCTAATTATTGTTTTTCTTTTGAGCCTGCCCGTCCTGCTGGAGAGCCAGCAGATGAGCATGCCCTAATCCTCCCCAGTCGGTTGATCTCAGTGGGTTTTGCGGGACAAACCGGGTGAGAAGGCTCCGTGGCTTTCATCTCGATGTGAGTTTTGAACTGATTGAAACTCGTTGCGATGGGAGAATTAACCTCGGAGCCCAGGCTTTCAATGGCCCCTGATAAGAGATTATACGTGTTGATGGCAAGCTTTTCTTGGCAAAATGTTTTCAAAGGACTCGGAGTTGTTAAATCAAAGCCCTATTGAATTGGTGGTAGGCCTCTTTAGAGCTCTCCCTCCTTCTTCATTCCCCGGTACTGTGTGCTGGTAATTACAAGCAGGGGTGGGAGAAGGAAAACAGAAAATCCTCTTGGAGGCACACACCCATGTGCGCAAGGGTGATGACCAACATCAGCCAGAGAACCATGGGGAAGCCAGAGGAAAATTTTCTTCATCCCACAGAGGATAACTCCATAGACTCCAGACGAATCCTGTTCCGCTGCAGTCTCCTGTCTTAAGTCTGCTTCTTGCTTTTCTGGGCTTGCAGCGGAAATCCAAGGACTTGTGCTTCAGTGTTACTTCCTCAATAATTCACCCTCTTATGTATATAGAAAGGAATTAAGAGAGAGAAAATTCGTGTAAAAGCTAGAGGCTAGGTGGATCTTTCAGCCACAAGTACGTGTCTATGTGTAAGAAAAGCTACGTAATATTTAAGAAGGGTGGAAGCCTTGGTGAAATCTCTTTAAACAGGAGCCACTTATTCTTTGAGTTTGCTTCTTCTCCACCTGTCCAAAGTGTGTATCCTGGACTCCGGAATCACACGTTGTGGTAAAAAGTCACCATAATTATGAAGTTTGAGTCACGTTTAGTCGAAGACTTTCTCTTCTGCTGTCTCAGAACAGGGACTTTGAGAAAGCCTGCATGCAAAAGTGAAAAGATGTCTGCTCCCACAGCTCTTATGGCTTGGGGAATCTCTGTGTGCTGATCCACCCTAGATTTTGTAAAGAACGTGCGTTTGTTCCGTTCTGGGACACTGGATGTGGCCCTGATTTTAGTTGTGGAAGGCTAAGGCGTAGCAGAAGAAAATCTTCTGGGAAGCAGAGGAGGAGATAAGC
The DNA here is from genome assembly GCA_013398295.1 of Chionis minor. Taxonomy (NCBI): domain Eukaryota; kingdom Metazoa; phylum Chordata; class Aves; order Charadriiformes; family Chionidae; genus Chionis; species Chionis minor. Next base: position 271,810 of record VZSF01008250.1, read on the forward strand.
ATTGTCCATCAGACAGACAACCTGCATGAAGAGAAGCGCTGACAGGAGTGTGGCATTACCGTGGCTGCCTCAGCCGATGCTGCAGCTGTGGGAGGAGGCCTGGGGCGAGTGTGCGCTGTGTGCTGGTAGTCACACTACCCAGACCGTCAGCTTTAAAAATTGATACTTTGCTGCATTTGCCTTATCTCTCCAAAACGTTGCGTGTATTTGAAATCCTTTGTTTAAAATATTTGTGTGTGAAGGAACATTGTTGGCTTTAGAGTGCTCTGCTAGTTACTGGTAAGCCTTGCCTCCTGATGCAAGCTTGAGCCAATGTAATTTACTGAAACCTCCATGACCCTGAACTCAGCTCTTTTTAATGCCTATAAGTGTTTTTACCAGAACACAAACATGTAATTTTATTGTTGGTTGTTTGCTGTTGTTTTTTTTTTTTTTAATTTAGAAGCTTAATTATTAATTTAGAAGCTTATAATTATTAAAATATTATGATTAAACTCCAATTGCCCATGCAATTGCATAGGCAGTAAAAGTGCCAGAACAGTAACCTTTACTTTTTAAGTGACATTAAATTGCCACAAAAAGCCAAGTTGTTTAGGATCCATTCAGCCTCGATTGTATCTTGGAAATTTCTTGCCAGCAGATTGTTTCGTGGAAGGCTTGATAGTAATTGGAAAATATGTTTCTGAGTTGAAAATTGGTAGGGGTTTTTTGTTTGCTTTTGTCAAACAGTATCTCAACAACAACTGGAATTACAAAGTGCACATTTTGGCTTATTCAGTTCTTACTGTTGACTGGGCCTGTGATTATTGTGGAGATTCTGGGAAAGATAATCATAGCTTTACTTGTTCTGACTGTTTTGATTGTTGAAGTGTTTTGCAAGGGATCCCAGAGAGTTCACAGGCTATGCAGGGTCTCAGTAGAATTTATACATCGCGCAGGATCTCTTCTGCTTTGGTGAGCTTCCTGAATCATCACTAGACTGTTGCAAAGCTTGTCAGGAAGAACATACTTGCAGGGTTTATATTCTCCATAGAAGCAGACAGCTGCAATGTGGATTTTATAGCTTACATACGATGAAAGAAACCTGTAATAGTGTAGATAGAATAGAGTGGCTTTATATATATTTGGCAACTCTGAAGAGACATCTGGGGCTAAGGTTGTTTCGTTGCTCCTTCAGCCTGCAAGTCCTGAGTGTTTCGTTTGCCACATAAAATACTGTGCGTCCAATTTGTAAATCTAAAGGGCTGGTTTCAGCCCCTAGGACCTTAGAATTTACGTATCCGGTGAGAAGCAGCACTTGGATCCAACAAGCAGATGGTGGAAACGCGGTATGACAGCAACACCTTTATCAATCCCAGCAGCAGCTGCAGCACAGCAGCCCTCAGCCATGGTCACAGGCACTAACATCACAGGCAGACGTAGTCTCTTTCACCAAAGGAGAGAGACTCACGGTGTATAATGCAATGATGGAGCTTTTGAGGTTCCCAGGTTGAGAAAGGTATTTCGGCTCAGTAGTTTCCATGGTCTTGACACATAGACGAGTTTTGCCTTTATATTTGTGACATAAAAATAAATAACTTTCCCATTTATATACCTTTATCCCATTCATACCAGGATTTCCAGTGTCTTAGCTCTCACTCTCCAGACTCAGGAAAAGAGTCCTTGTTCCCTAGAGCAAGGAGACAGTATTAATATTTCCTAATCAGATATTTCCCAGATAAACTCCACACATCACAGGATCACTGTTGGTCACACAGACCAACTAACCAACCCAGAAAGAGTTCCAACATGTTCCTGTCCAGCCCTTAAGTAGCAGAAACCAACATCGCTATAACTATTTTTTCTCCTCATACAGATTTGCCATTTAATCACATACAAATAGCTATATAGTCCAATCCCCTCCACTGCATTATTCTTTCCCATAGGTCAACAAATGCTTCATTCTTCAAAGCAATAACTAGACCATGTAGAATTAGACTTCAGTTGTTGCTCAGCAGGAACAAAGGGGAGCTCTTATGTGAAAGTACTGTATGGGCCAAATCCCACAGTCCTTATTTTTACACATGCTACTTACTTGTGAATATTTCTATTGGTCCCTGTAATTGTTTTCAACATTTATTACCATCAAAGGATGAAAAATAGTGGGAATGGTTACCATACATGCTGTGTCAAGTACTTACTATATGGTGTTTCAGAGAGAGTGCAAAGTTTTTATCTGGAACCTAGTTGCCAAGCATTGAATCTGTTTTAGCTATAAGTGAATTCTGGTTCTCAACCCACGTTTGTTTTTTTAATAACAATTTTATTTATTTTTTTTAAAGTAAAAGGGGGTTATTTCTTGTTTAAGGGATATTACTTGTTTAAGAAAAATTTTCCGGGGTAAGATAATTATGTTTCTGCGTATCTTGATAAAATGTAGCAGGATTTTTTTAAAAATTGTCTCAAGGAAATCTGCAAACACTTAAGAGAGGACTTTTATAGCAGATCATTATTTATAGTTTATGAGAGCCAAAAGTGAAAATGTTCCAGCCTGTAGCAGGTGCCACAAGCCACAGTGAAGAAATCCCGAAGAGTAATTACATGCAAATACTGCAAGGGAAAGAAATGCTAGCCAGTAGAGTTTAATGATGTTAAAAAAGATACAGGCAAAGGCAAGTTAAGATGCCTAATAATGGGCTCAGACATCACTCAGTGGCTAAAAGACCCTTTGCTGATGTGTAGTTGGGTACTGAGTTCATTCTGGCACACAGTCTACAGGTTATCTTTCTAAGATGCAAAGTAATGTGTACAAAACCAGGTATTCTTCAAAGAGGCAGAAACTTTCGCTATTCTGCTTTCTGTATCCATATCAGAGGGGAATCTTAGTACAAAATCTTTTGCTTAATGTCCCTTACATATAGATCAATTAAATCCGTTATATTCTTTATATTATTATTTTTACCAATTGTTTCACTTATTATTCCACTGTTGCTCTATGTGAAATAGTACTGTTTTTTAAATACCTCTGAATACATCGTTCTTAAAAATCAATGCTCTCCCCCTTGCACACGCTAAATATGCTTATTTCCCATCACAAAGCTACAGACCTTCCCCAAAGCCTGCTTTTCACCCCAAACGCAATGCCATAGCTTGCCTGTGCAGAAACCCCAGGCTATCCCGTGCGTTCAGCTGCAGACCTTGTATCAACTCATGGCCTTCCTTTCAGCTCCAAAAATACTCTCTCCACTGGCCATACACAGAAGGACATAGGCGCAAACAGGCACACATGTTTAAAGGAATCTTACTTGTTGGCTGATGTTTTGGATAGTTTGTCACCACAAGGTCATTAGCTTTCTTAGAGATTCATTCTAACCTGTTCAGTTAGAGTCAGATTAACAGGGCCAAGCAGCCTTTTGCTGTTTAGAAGTTGGGAAGATGACAAGCACTTTCAGTTTAAAATCAAAGGGACTTTATGAGACATTTTTCCTTTGGTTTTTTGATTGTTCTTTGAATGGGTGTAAAATTTAGTGAACTGTTTGTCTGAATTCTGACATTTTATTTCCATCCTTACTTTTTGTTTTGATAATATGCCTTGCTTTCCTGTCACCTCAAATCCTCAAAACACACCTGTGTATGTTTCCCTGGACACACTGGAGCACAGAATGGGATGCAAGGGGAATCCAAGCATCAAGGACTTGAGAAAGGACCTGCGTCAAGTGCTGGGTGTTTGGCTGAATGACAGCAAGTGGAGCTGGACTTTGCAAGCTTACGCAGATAGCTGGGTTAGGCAAAGAAATACATCTGTGCATGCAATTACGCTGGTGAAGCTTTCAAATCAAGAAGATGTCTGCCAAAATGAGAACTTAGAAACACAGGAGAAAGCCATAGACATCAAACTCTCCAATTATAACACCACCTGGAAAAACGCTGAGAGAGATCTTGGAAACGGAAGATTTTCTGGCAGATTGACCAATCTGTGACTTACAAACAGTGCAGTTTGCAAGCAGCAAGTGCAGCTGCTGTCCTTCATGATCTGTGGTTGGCTGTGGCCAAACCCTGCATGAACTGCGAGACAATAGACACTGAAGAGCCTAAACCCACTATGTCATCTTGCAGTGCAGCTTCATATACAGTCTAGACATGTCTCCCAGTCAAGCAGTAGGATCTTAGCTAGCCTTTGCCACATCTGAGGTGCCCTCTGTCTCCTTCTTTTCGGAAGCATGTGATACATATCTGTTATCTCTCAGTCCCTGAAGATCCTGGCATACAGCTTATTGTAAGAGGTGGTGCTCACCCTGGCCTGAAGTTTGGAGCACAGTCCTGGGAGGCTTTGACTTTCCTGTGTAGACATGGCAATCTGTATTCCCTGCAGAAAAGCAAGGGATAGAGTCCTAGTATAGTATGTCTGACAAATTAACCTGATAGTTTCCTCTGAATCTGAACTGGTGGCTTATAATCAAAATTCAACAGCAAGCAGCGAAAAGGAAAAGCATTCTTTACATGACTTGAGAGCACCAGCTCAGACTTTACTCCAGCCTCCACCTGTGACCAGTCTGGTAGACAAGAGGAAAAGACAACCCTCCCAAATAGAATGCATATGCTGTAGAATGTGCTAGGGTAAAAAATACCTTATTTTCCCTTTGCAGGCTCCTAGCTGAAGCCATAACACATGAAATACTTTTCTTCAGTTGAGTTTAGGTACAATTAATTGTACATTTGAGACACTTTCACTTGAAACACTGAAGATGTAACTCAAGAACAAGGCCATAGTTAAAAAGAAGAAATGCTTGTACGCTTGAATTTTAACTAAGATGCATATCTGTCATTTATGTGTGTCATCCTCCATTTACCTCAAGATGAGAGAACACTTTCCCTGTTTCTAATAGTCCAGAACAGTCCAGAAAGAGATGCCCAAGTGCATGGATAACAACAGTTTCAAGACTGCAAAACCAGTGCCAATTGACTTACAGGACAGGGAGAACAAAACTTCTCCTGGTAGATAATAGAAAGTGATTCACACAATTGCATTATTTCTATTAAAGTTTTTCAGTCTTTGACTTCAATTTCCAGCAGTTTTTGTAGACGTATGATGAAGGAACCCTAATATATAACTAACTTCATGAATAATCTCAAAAAATAATTTATATGATGAATTTTGCCTTTTTGTCTCAATAGTATCAGATTTACTTTAGCAGATGTCAGCATTTTAAATGCAGTTGGAGCACTTCTGAAATAATTGCTGAACTTGAAGTCGTTTATGATCAGCTACAGTGATGATGTGCTGTAGATTAGATTCTAGAAAGCAGAATATTACAGGCACGCTCAGTTTACAGATGTTGCTGTGTTAGTTTTTGGTGTCCTAGAGAAAACTATTCAAAGATATTGAAACCAGCTGTTTCTCCTGTTACTGCACCGGATGCTTATCTTCTTGCTCTATATATCAAAATATCAGTGTCAAAATTTACCATTACTGCACGAACTGGAGACACTTTGATCTAAAGATAAGATAAGATGGTTCAGTCAGTATTATGTAGCAGCTGCCCTTAGTATATTTGAAAACAAAATTTAAAAGAATGTTTTCATTATTATTCTGTAAAAATATTACAAGCATGAAGTGAAGGAACATCAAGCAAATGATAGGACAGCCACAAAATAATTCTGAATAAACAAATTGTTTTGATGTTAAACAGGAAAATGCATTTTTAGAGACAATTCCAGTTTAAGTATTTTTACATTTCTGATTCTCAGGGAATTCAAAATATCTATTTTTTTTCTAATTCTGTGGAAACAAAATTCAAAGTCTCACTACAATCTGTAAAGTGAAACTTCTGATTGCCAGCTGGCTTTAAATGTTGCTTGGACCCTGTGAAGCCTTTAAGACAAGTGCAAAAAAGTAAGATGTAAAATACAGTAAATGTAAGGAACTTTCAAAATGCACCTCTGAAATGACAAGGGATCCTCTAAAAAATGGTAGTATAACTGGAAAAAAGGGAGGAGGGGAAAGAGCACAGAGAAGACACGAGAAGGTGACAACTAAATGTCCATACACAGGAGATGGTGTACAGCATTTATTTGAGAATTAAGGGAAGATTTCATACACCTATATGTCTTTGGCAGAATGTGAGAGCTGGCTCACAACAATCCGTGATCTTTGTGATCCTTTTCTGGGAATGGTCACAAAAGCACTGCTCACAAGTGTGCTTGTTTGACAAACTGCATAAACCCATTTATCAGAGACTCATCTCCCAGATGCCCTTAACACTTCATACTGTCAGCAAAAGTGATTGCCAACCTCCCTTGGGTCAAAAAAAGGCCCATTAGAAGCAGTGCTCTCCTACCCATCTGCTGGAACTGTTACGTGAGACAGCTAATTATATGTTTCAGTCTTTCATTCCCAGAATCAAATATATCTCTCAGTCTCTGTATCATCGATTACATTAACTGATAACATTTGCAGGAATCACGGACAGTGAACTCTACTTCACCCTGAAGATAGGGATAATAGTCTTTCCATCTTTTCTTTTTTACTTTCTGCAACTGTTTAGAACAGAGAGAGCAAACAGGGATAGCAAATCTACTACGCATAAAAGTCCCTTGAAGCGTACCTTACAATGAATCTCACCTTCTTGGTATAATTGTACTTATCTTTCATTTTTATACCCTACCACTGGTATGATGTCTGAATATATCAAATGCAGTGCGAGCAGTTTTTGATCTTTTAGTACATATGGCCATGTTTCTTGAGAGAACCCAGAGACATGCTGGTCACATCGTGTACTGAAACAGGCAGGTATTTCTCTGGAGTGTGGTCTTGTTAGTCTGAAATTGAAAAGGATTTAGTGTGGAGCAGTGGCTGGCTGGGAAGAAATTGGGTTACTGGGTTGCGCTAAGCTGATAATGAGAGATTCAGCAAGCAGTACTCTTCTCTAGATATTAAAAGTAAACCAATGCTCCAGAACTGTACTGGGAGGCCATCTGGTACAAAGGTACCTGGATACCCATGTCTCACCAAAAGTGAGTGTTGTGGTTTGGGCCTCAAACCAGGACAGTGAGTTGCCTAAAAATCTTGCAGAAGATGGGCTTATGCTGTTGAAAGATGCTACCTCTGGCTAAAGCGCTGCAGTAAGACTGTGACCGTTCATGCACATGACCTATTCTGCCTCTCTGGTCTCCTTCTCTTGTTTCAGCTGGTTACAGCACACATACTCTTTCTGCCCAAAACTTTTCTAAAGTGCTGTGACTCACTTAGTTTCACCCAATAGTGTATTGGTTGTTGATCTAAGTAATTTCATATAGTCAGCGTCCTATTATTTGTTCTTTAAAGATGATTCCAAAAAAGCAAGCTAGTTTTGCATATATTGCATTGATCATCATGGTCAGAAAGTCTGACTTTGGCCTAAATTCAGGAATATCTAGGACTTCATCTTAACCCCTTCCATGTCCTGCATAATCATATAATCAGTTGTCTGTCATACTCTTTGCACGACAGACAGTTATGAATGTTGCTCAAAATTATGAGATTATGAGGTTATTGAAATCTATCAGGTCGTCCATATAGGCCTATTTCATTTTTCTTCTTCTTGTTTAGCACTGTATTGCTGCAGCAGACAATAGCAACAGGGAGCTCGCTACGCTACGTGAGGAAAGTCTTTGAGAAATGCAGTGATTTCCCTAGAGTGGGCCACGGGTAGCAACTTGGTGACAGGAAGTGTGTGCTGGGCAAGCACTGTTGGAGTATTACAGTGGCTACAAGTGAGCAGACAAGAGAAAGTTGTACTACTGACAATGAGCTATTGGATTCAACTTAAACCACTAACAGGAACTTTTACTGCTATTGTACATATTAGCCTTCATGACTAAAACAGGCTTTATCAGCAAGAAACTAGTTGGCTGGCACAGCTGACTCTACATTAAGAATAATTAGCCTTAGTTATCAAAACATTACTTGCATACTTTCCAAAATGCAATGTTAAAAAAAGAACAAATCCTAAATGCAGTTTCATCCAGCAGAAACCCGTACTAATATAGTATGTTTTCCTCAGTGAAAGCTGCCCATACAGAGTCCAGTTTGTATATTCAGAGAATGACACTACTTGTAAGAAACATATTTGTCAGCTCTTTTCATATAATTTACCACTATCCTTGGCCAAAGGAATGTCAGTGGTGGGATGTAGCATGGATGTTCTTATCTTTTGCTCTTTGGACTCCTTTTCAGTAGGAGCAATTTCAGCCTCATGGAAAATGCCATTAGGAGATGATATGAAACCAGAAATTCTCCAAAGTCAGTCATTGGAAAAGGGCTTAAACCAGAACAGTATGTTCAGATAAACCTCTTTTCCCTTTCTCTGCAAGACGTTCTTAGACTGGATTCATAAAGCTGTTTACTTCCTTTTTATTGTCATTTCCATAGATTTACTTACAGGTTTGTTTTACATTATCTGATGGAGATTTCTGCAGATTAATAGAACAGAACAAGAGATTAAAGACAGTCTTCTTTAGGAAGAAAATTTTATATACCTTTATGTAAAATCTATTATTTAAAGTTTTAATTTAAGTTTATTTAATTTAACTTAAAAATTAAATTTTATTTCAGTTTAAATTTAAACTTAAACAAAATTATATGTGATGTTCTTGAAATTCTTCAAGAGAAAACTTGAGATCCTAGGGAATGCTCATAAGTACTATTTCTGCATTGTGTCAGAGGTGACTGAAGCCATTTAGTTGTCATTATAAGCACCAGGACCTTTATGGTGTTGGAAGGTTGCTTACTGTGAGCTGGGTGGCCAAAACTTTGCTTATGATGGCCTCACTTCACTTAGGGACTACTCCAGATTAAGAACATACAAGAGCTACGTTTTGTTTGAAATAGCTGTGTAGTATTCCACTGGATTTTCAGACATCAGTTCTGACATCCTGAAATCTGAAATGCTTAGTTGCATGCAAGGCCTGTTCACAGTAAGCTAATAGAAATTTATTGAATCCAATGGGAACAACATAACCAAGTAGCTCTAAAGTTAAGACAAGGGAAAAGTGCAACTCATGCACTGTGTAGTGCATCAGAGATGTAGTTAATCACACAAGCGTATTTTCTTTGCTTATCTGCTGGTAGATGTGTGTGTTATCAGCCGTGAAATTGGTTATAGTGCTGGAAACAATCCCTTTCAAAACAGGCTTTGTATTCTTGTTCTTTCCACAGAAAGAACAGAAAGAATTTTGAAAATACCACTTACCTGACTCCTGGCAGGATATTTGTTATACTTTCCTGACACACTAGTAATAATACATATAAAAATGGTTTCAGAGTTTTAGGTCAAATTTTGCTCTTCACTATGCTAATGTTAACACAGAAAAGCTACTGCGTTTCCACTTGTGTAACCAAAAGCAGAGTTTTGCCTTAAGGAACATGAGTGCAAACGGCAAGGTATTAAAAACACAGATGTAGAGAGAGAGATCCATGTGTAGAAGTGGTTTATATTAAGAGGCAGTTGCTGAAGCAAATGAGAGTTTTGCCCATGCAAGGCCCGTTTGACCCAACATTTTTTCTTTGTGAGTGGTAGTTCCAGAGAAACCTTTAATGAAGACAATTTGTTCTGCCTAGCCATGAATGTTTCAGATCACTTACCCTCTTCTTGCACCCTTTTGGTATTTTTCTGCACTGATGCTGCAGCAAGCCTCAAATCCTAGTCGTCTGCATGCTCAGCCAGGAATGGCAGTGCAGGCCTGATTTTTTGTTGTCATCAGGGGATTATTTCCAGTCAATCAGAAATGTTGTCAGTTGGGATAACTGGCTGCAGAGAATACATAAACTTTTCAGTTTCCCTGTGCGTTGAAGGCCTGCTAAATTCTCTGCACAAAATGTCAGTATGTCATTTTAACACCTGAAGAAATTTCTGAGGAGAAAGGTTCAGTGAAAAGCAAGTTCAGGTCTGCTTGTGTTGAACAGAGATGATAGAAAATATTAAGCAAACCGATTTCAGTTTTTCATTGCTTTCTGAGCAACCTTGCCACCTGGCTTCAACATGTCTAGTAATATACTGACAATAGGTAAGTAAAACTGCAACGATAGAGTAACACTGATAATAGATGAGTAATATTTTTACTTTTTGGTTACATTTCTGAGATGTAGATCTTGGACACTGCGGTCAAAGATTCTGCTCCCATCATCAAAATAGTCGTCAGGATCAGGGTTGACTGGAAAATGTGTCAGTCATGGAGTTAATGGGTGGATTGTAACAAGCAATCATCATAATTCTAAATTTGGAAAATTTCGAAGGTTTTATTTTTCAGGCTGATGTTCTTTTCACATAATTTAAAGGCTAAAAAAATAACACATTTACTTTTAAGATGTCTTGTGCTGGTCCATCAGTCACAGCACTCTGTGCTGTTCCCAATGACTCAACCACACTTTGGCAGAGCTCTGGGGACACACCAGGGAACTCCATCTTGGCTTGCTGCTAATACACTCTACCCTAAGAAACAGTAACACCTTCTTCTGAAAATTGTGCATACAATAGGGAATATTATTTTATTCATAGAAATACAATATAAATTCAAGAGATTTTTCATGGTGAAGACAGAGAGGAGGCAGGTCCAGAGAGCAAAGGTAAAGCTTCTCTTCTTATTTGTCTTTGAGTATTGTTGCCTAGTCCTGATTTTATCTGAGCCTGGAAAAGGCACGAAACATTCCCAAATCCTGCTCTGTGTCTTCGCAATGTCCTGTTGGACAGCATAAGCACAGCCTAAGTGCAGGCTCCTGCCAAACAATGTGGCCCATGGGAGTGCACGGGTGAAGTTTTCCCTGAGCAAACTAGTTGAACAGCCCCAAACTGGACCAAAAGCTGCAGCACGTAAGCAGTGTAGATGCATGGTGAATTTAGCTTCAAAGTCACTTGGCCTTGCAGGATATACGTTGTCACGCCAAGATTAACATTTACTTAAAAAGAGCACTGGTTTGAGCAAAGGAAAACTCTTGCAGTAATCTACTGCCTTCGGAAGAGGCGCAATTATTTTTCTTGCCAATTTGCAGTTTTTCTGTTTGACCTCCATCTTTTTTAATAGTCTGGGGAAGCAGGCAGAAACGTATCACTTGTAAGCAAGGAAGAAACAGTAGTCTTGTGAGTTCCAGATATCTGCATTGGTGTAGGTACTGTGTGTGCATAATTATTTATTATCGTAAATGGCAACGTCTAATAGCACACACAGAATTGTTCATAACTTAGTAGATTCAATAAAGCTGATGTTATTTCTTGCAAATGTATTTTTGAGTGTGTCTCTTAGCATGGCGCCAGAAGTGAAATAAATTTCACTGCTTAACTTCTTTGCTGTGGCTGACTGAATGACTTCAGGCATGGCTGTGAGCAGTACTTCATTCTCCGGTGCAAAGTATATACATGGGTTATTTGTGAAAAATGGACGTTTTCTGGGGAAACGTGGAAAACAATGTGAAATAGTTAAAGGATGGACAGCTATCAGGGTGCCACACTGAATCTAAAACATATGGCAAAGGATGCTTTTTGACATCTGTCTGTAGAGCTAAACTAAAGAAGGTTTGAACAAAATCTTAAGTAGTCTGGAACAGTAATAAGTACCTAAGAGAAATTTAATGTTTCTTACTACATCTGGCAATAAAACTGAAATCAGAACAAAGAATTATGTTTCTGTGAAAGTTTGGCAGATGTACAGATGAACTCAGGTACTGGAAAGTGCTAAGAATCAGTGACAACGCAGCTATCAAGCTTATATTGTCATGGCATTGGAAGTGGACTCAGTTGGATCACTGGTATTGATCAGCAAACAGGCAAAAAGAAAAAGCCTAAGACAAAACCAGCTGAAATAACAGATGATTCACAGAAGGTCAAATAGACATATAAACACAGACTGAAACAAACTAATGCAGGGTTTTCGCAGAGAAGGATAAGCAATGTAGATATTACCGGAAAGCATTTGATAGTCACTTTTTTCATGATCTTGCCTCCAGAAAAGAAATCACTGTGCAAAAATATACACATCATGCTAGAACCATTCCCCTTTAAGCAGATGGTGACAGTAACATCTGCTTTGGTGCGTTTGCCTTCACTAGCACCTGCTTGCAAAGCAAAGATTAAATATTATATATGAGTACAATTTCAGCCATAACCAAGGCAAGTGGCCTATACTGCAGAGCAGCAAGCTTTAAGAGTAACAGCAGGATGAATTTGCAAGAGAAATCTTCCTTGCGAGCTGGCAAAATGCTCTGGGCAGAAATTATTCAGTGAGGGCAAGTGTTTTGGGGTTACATCCACTGACAGATCTAGCCAAAAGTAGGTCCCACAGAAAACATCTTCAGAGCACAGCTGGGAAGCACAGAGACTTCCCTGCTTTTTGAAGGCAGAAAATGGATTGAACGGAGTAAAAAGCTGTGAACAATGTAATAATGTTATGCCATGCACAATTCCAGCTTAGTGCACTCCATGTAAGAAAAGAAACTTCATTTATATAGAGATGCTTTTAGAGGTACTTCATACCTGCTTGAAGAACAGCACTTGGAAATCAGGTCTGAATTGAAACCAATACGATTGCTATCAATGGGGGGCAATTCCCATCAAGAGGAAACTTTAAAAAACAAATGGAGAACCATGTGGGGATGGGGAATGTTAAATAAAGTTATACAACTAACAGAATGGATGAGCAATATGTTAGCTATTAAAAACCAGACAAACCATACATGTGTATTGTTCAAATCTAAAATAAAATCGCATGATGTGGAAGAGAGAGAATTGCCCTGTAATTACACTGATAATTGGATGTGTTCAGCTTCATATAGGAAAAGAGATGTATACTAGTTCTATAAATCAAGTACACATACTCCTGCATTTGTGTAGTTCATTTTCATGTTAACTATTTATTGGCACAAAATTGTGTACCAGTGTTCGTAAAACTGTAGGTTAAGCAAAGTTGCAAACTGTTCCCTGATCACATCTGCTGTGCAGCTTATGTTATACAGCTCCAAAGCAAAAAAGTATGTATTGTGTCTTTCTACTGTTTGTATAATTTTTGAAGGGGAAAAAATGTACAAAAGAAGGAAAGAAAGTTACTGTAACACCCTTTTCTGTGTTAGTGACTGAGGGAGTGTGCTTGCCAAACACAAGCACGGGGATCAGAGACACAGATCAGCTCCGTGCTTTTTTGCATGGCATGGATGAAGAGAAGTCAGAGGCAAAGCAATGCAGTTCTTTTAGGGTTCCTGAAAGTGAAGCCTGTCACCCCAGCAGGGTGAATCAGAGACCCACAATGAAAGCCTAGGTTCAGAGTCTGGAAAGAGTGAGGCATCGCAGGAAGTTGAGCCACAATGACACACGCACTGAGGAGGTCCTTATGGAGCAGTTGCCAGCATCAAGTGTGGAACAAAGCTGTCTGTGCTGCTGATCCTCACTGGAGCACAGCACTTTCATTACTTGGGATTCGGAGACACCCATGTACAGGCTGTGAAGAAAGAGGCCCATCTCTTAGACTCTGGTGTAGAGAAGTGTCAGAAAGGAGCTTTAACTTCTGCTGCAGAATACAGCCTAGGTAGCCACCTTATAGCTATGAGATCCTGCGCAGACTGGCAACTGGACACGGAGATTTTAGAATGGAGAAGTTGACATTCAATTACTCAAAGCTCAGACAAGCTTTGCAGCTACACAAGTGTGGCTTTCTGGATTACTTTCTTGGATTTGAGTTCTTCCTAAGTGTCATTTTGCATGTCAAAGTAGCCTTTCTATCCTTCCCATGAGCCCCTCCAGCTACATGTGCACTATCTTTTGGGGGCTGGACAATGCAACAAACCAAAGCCCAATGTGTTTTCTGACCCAGGTTCTACATCCATTTTGCCATTGGTAAGACTTAAGTATTTCCCCTGCTTCTCACTCTGCAATACCTCTAAATTTGCATGACCTTACTGTTACAGGGGCTTTCCTGCCAAAATGTTCTTCCTAGCATGCTTCCCCAGGAAACTTCACTGTAAGGAGAAACCCCTGCCCCATCTGCTGTGAAATGACAATGACATTCTAATACCGCATTTAAAGACATAATGCAGGCTACAGAGTCAGGCTACAGAGTCATGCAACTTTATTACTTGTTTAATTTGAAAACAACCTAGAAAAAAATTTAATTCTACTCACTTGTGGCTTCTCCATCTGGAGGGCATTGAGCTAGTCTCACTGAGAGATCTGCCACAAGCATATTGGGTGGATCAGATCCCTGTTAATGTCAGTGGGAAGTGCACGCTATCACTCATTGATTCTACTGGCGGTTTTTAGTACCAGCACAAAGGAGGGACTATACCCTTGCATTAACTCACATTGCTATATAAATTAGGATCTCCCAGTGTTCAGAATTTATAAACTAATTAAAACCAAAAGCAAATCACATACTGCTCAGTTATACCATCTCTTTGCAGCTGACAACTTTGTATAGTTCTAGGTGTAAGCCCTAGAAAAAGCGACAGCTATTGTGATGTGCATTTCAAGCACAGGTGAAAAACCAAGACTGAAGGAAGGGAGCAAAGAAGAAGGAGCGATTTTACATGACTAATGGAGAGAACCCTGCAAGGAGAGCATGTGCCACTTAGCGAGGCCTGGGGGTCTCATAGCCCCAGAGGAGGCTCTGCTGCTGCTTAGTGCTGCGCATCAGGGCCCTCCCATTGCTGCCTGACTGGCTCCATCATCATGCAAGGTGTATCATGGAAACCAGAGTGGGGGTCCTCTCAGCAGATTTTGAATACCTCCCAGACATAGATCTGCATACAAACTGGACATCTTGGATCCTTTACAGCCAACTAAAACTTCTAGAGAAGAAACTATCTCACTGACTTTTTATTAGTGAGATGAATTGCATTCAGAAAATGTCCTTGATCTTCGCCCCCCCCCTACTGTAAAGGAAATCTAGATTATTTGCATGATGTGCAACCTATTTTTATACAACAAAGAAGTCTTACCCTTGATACATGAGCTTTCATAGCAGGAGCGCAGCTGCAGCAAGGGGAGGAGAATTTGGAGTTTACTAGAATTATCTGCATGCATGCACTGCACCCAACAGCCAAATTGTTAGCACTAACTTAAAAGTAACAGGCCACTCTCAAAACTCATCCCGGTTTGGAATGGGGATTGAACTCAGTTCTCCCACTTCCCAGGAGAGTCAATCCATTGCCAGTCTGCTGGATAATTGCACTCCCTCTCTCCCATAGAAGCTGTTCTGTTTTGTATGAATAATTAACTAGTCACTGCGGCCGTAGTTTGGACCTGACTTGCCCACATCCCAGATGAGCGTGCTAACTAGCAGGCTGGAGAATCACTCCCTTACATTTCCCATTCCCCTGTCTGGCCCAATGAACACTTAATTATTTATACAAAGGGATTTATATAGCTTAAAGAGAAGAAAAGCTCATTTGGGGATAGCCTGGGGAATGGGAGACCCGAATCCAAGTCCTTGCTCTGAATCAGGCCAAATGAGAATTTGAAAGCTGGTCTCCCTGTCTAAAAGTAAGCTCTTGCTCTTGGGACCTTTGAGTTAAGTCTGGTTGTGCGTGCAACAGGGCACAGGGAAAGACCTTCCTCCTTGAAATACCATAGCAATGAAGTCTAGCTTCCTGCTTCCAAAAGAGCGGCCATAGCTAAGAGCCCGAGCTGGATGTAGCTGGGAGTCATGCACCCGCATACCTTAGACATTGCTGTCCCTAGCGTTTCACACCAGCGAAGTGTCTCTTTTAGACACCAAACCCCTCCTACGGCACGTGCAGGAAAAGAGAATTGCTGCTTTGGGAACGAGGATCCCAAAGGAACCATAAGCCTCAATGTTACATCTTTGTCGTCTCTCCCCTTGTTCCCCTGATTCCATAAACCAGCCGCAGGGGCTTCAGGAAATGATAACTGAGTCTTTAGACACTGCCATTAAGTTTAATACCTGGTGTGCACTTGAAGACTTCTGATTCAGTGCACTTTTGCTGCATCTGTACCGCCCAGGCTTTTTCATTTCTTTAAGGTGTGGCAGTAAGATCTGCCCTGTGTGCAGGGATGGGATGCCAGTGTACACCAGGTGATTCTACCACTCAGGTGCCTTTTTTCAAATTAGTCAGGGAGCATAGGCAAAAGTAGTGCCCCTCTGCTCACTGACATGTGGGTAGTGCAGTATCAGGTTTTACAGCCATGCGGCAGGCAGGGACACCAGTCCAACACGTGGTCACACTGTTCACAGATACACTCATGTGACATTTTAAGAGACAAATGTCCTCCAGAGTCTTCACTGTGCTTTGTGGGTAATCAAGGGGAAAAAAATGTTTCTGATGATATTCTGATATGTTCTAAAGAAAGCTGCAGTCCAGAAAGAGGAAAAATTCCACCTGAAACCACACTATGAGGACTAATCAGTGATTTTTAAAAGAAGTGTTGTAACTCCATCACATTACAAGTGTCTGTGCCAGCAAAGATATGAGGGGACACCAATGTCTGCTTCTACGAGGTAAGTATGTGGCCCTCAAGATACCTCACAACACAATGCCTTTACCTGTCTGACCCAGAAATGTTGCTTGGGCATGTGGTTGTGCAACAGAGTGAGGGGGGCAGTGGTCTACCTAGGCATGCAGGTTCACCTGATGCAGAAAATCCAGCTTTCTGTGTTAATGGCTCCTGCCATAAGAGATAAGATTCATTGCAATAGGCTTCAAATCACAGCAATTTGCTTAAGTGAACAGATTCCTTCACCAAGGTTAGAGAAAGCCAAGGAGGGGAGTTGTATTTGTGAGTTTGGTGGGGGTTTTTAAAAAAAAAAAAAAGAGGAAAACCAACTTTGAAGTACAGGTGCTATAGAAGGTGCTGAAATAAAGCAGGTGGCTTGGAAATATGGTCTGAATCTTTGTCAATTATTTTTTATAGCATTGGCTTGACTGACCATTGTTCTCCGAAGGAGTACTACTTTTTCAGAGAATTGACCCTCCACTTACCCAGTTTGAGGTTTTAAGGCTGCAATTTCTTCCACTAGGAGAAAGTGGTAAGATTAGCCCAGGGAAAGGTTTAGAAATGAATACATGAATGTAATTTGTAGACACCAAGTATCTACCTGCTGTCCACTTCAGCATGAAGGCTGAGCCTACTGGTTACGTGCGGCAAAATTTGAAACACCACCTATGTTGTTGGAAGATTGCCACTCTTTCTTTGTTCTTTTCTGAGACTGAGGATCTGACGTGTGGTTATTTATGTTAATCGAGAGTTTTTTTCTCTTTTGCTGTCTGCCTGCACCTCTGAAAGCTGCTCCCTCTTGTGGCCTAGTGAGATTTATGGCATAGGATATGAATTACACTATGCTTGATGCTATGCATAAAAGGGGGAGCAAGGCATAGGCTTATGAACTGTAAAGGGGGCCAGTTCATAAACTTGATTTGTGCCTGACTGTCTTCGTTCTTGTAAGGTACCCACATTCATCTTCCTTAGAGACAAGTGATAAATTAAAATGATTAACAAAACATTTGCAAGTTCTAAAAAAAAAAAAAAAGAAAGATCATCCTCTTGAGTAATTATTCTCCTCTCTAGGAAGCAAAAGGCAGTGAGGTAGTGCTTCGTTTCTCATCAGTATTATAATAATACACGGCACTTACATATCTGCTTTCCTCTGTAGGAAGTAACCTCACAGTAGTTTACAAAGGAAGTCATTATCATAATGCCTTAGGCATGCAGAAATGAAGGAGCTGCTCAACATCATAGTGATTTCTTTCTATTGCTAATTCAACAAGTTGGTTCAGTCTACATATTCAAAGCACTTGAAAATGGTGTCAGTAAGCTGAGAGTGAATTTCTATTCTGGCTATCATCAGCATTGATATTCTCAGGTGGTGTTGGTTGTGGTGGACTGGGAGATGGTGAGATAGACTGGGAGACTGGGAGATGTGGTGGATGGGAGAACATCTTTCTGTACTTTTAATTTTTATCATATGCCTTTGTCCAATAATAGGTAACTGCAAATCAAAGACCTGCAGTTAGTGCCATTTTCATCTCAAATACTCACAGGTGTATCCTTCTGGATGCTACTACGAAAATGTTTCCTCCTTCATCCACAGTGACACGTTTTGTCTCTGCTGATACCTTTCATCAACCCATTTCACAGGGGAATGTAGGAAATTATGTGGAATCCCCTCTGTCTATCTCCCTCATCTGTATTCCTGGAGGCCTCTCGCTGATGAGCTGTGAGTATAGCCAAAAAAAGGAAGCAGGTCTCTCTTCCCTTTCATTTGCCAGCCTGGTCATATTTAGGGTCTCTGCGCCAAAATCAAACGTAAGTGGTGAGAAGTGTCTACCTCTGAATTATGCCCTTCCCCTCCCATTGGCCCACTTAGAGGACTTCTTAAATTCCTTCTCTTCTGTGAACCACACGTCTCTGTTTGATTCCCTTCATCCCTTGAACAGCCTGTGTGCACACCTGGGGCTGAGGCTCGCTTCAGGTGGCAGGTAGCCGCTAGCATGTCAGATCACACTGCCGACAGACTTGAAGGTCACGTTGGTTTCTTTCAGCTATTTTCCCTTTCATTCTGTGACCTGTTCGTGGGCCTTCTCTGCATTTTGGCTTTGGCCCGGTGCCTATTGGCACCAGTTTGAGAACTGGGTGCGCAGGAGGCCGGACCTCTCGTCTCTCGGGTAGCTGTGGGTGGCTGCACTGGCCTTGCGGTCCTCCCTTTCCACTCGCCCTCTGGGCCCTGCTGATCCCTTTCCGTACTCAACATTATTTTTATTCCCCCAACCCCCAAGTCTTATTACTTCATTCCTTAACTTTGACAACCTACAGTTACCAGGCCTCTTGCTTTATCACCCTCCAGTCTTTCCATCTGAATCACTTGGAACCACGTGCTCTGTCTGTGGCTGGCCCTTTTCATCTCCTGTCAGTACCTCCCTTTAGTTTTTTACATCAAATTCTAGTTTCATGTCTCATCTGTGGCCTGCACTGCATCGCTTCTGCCTGCTTTTCTCCTTGTTGCGTTTCATCTCCCTGTGCCCATTGGTGTCTCCATTCTGCCCACCCCACCGTCCCGTCTCTCTCCTGGTCAGGTTCCCTGTCAGTCTGTATCTTCCCTCTGCTCTTTCCCCCCAGAGCTTCCTCTAAGCCTCTCTGTAAACATGCAATTCATCAACCAAACCCATAAACAATTCTCAGCTCGCCTCTTCAGTCACAGAAACCTAAATTAAAAAAAAAAAAAAAAAAAAAAAAGAAAAAAAAAGGTCTCAAAAATTGTGAGAGTCTAACAAAACAAACAACTGAATTTTTTATTTATTATCATTTCACGTCCAAGTATCTCCTAGGATCCATATAGAGCGCCTGATACATCAGTCTGTAAGCACTTCATATGGAAATAATTGTTTGCAGGACCTTCCCTACCCTCCCCAGGACTGCAAACTCTCCAAGACAGGGATGTTGTCTTTGGTTTGCCTATCAGATATAATGCACAGTTGTGATGCACAGCAAATGTGATGCACTGGAATGTCTTAGCAATAATGGCATCGGTGTGACGATGATTAATAATGTTATCTCCAGCAGTTGGTGTCTGTTTAGATAAAGGAATGCCTTCCCATGAATTGGGATTAATAGCTGATCTTTTGCCTTCCATTTTTTACATATCTTAGCTTTAAATTGTGAAAATCCATTCTAATCTCCTCTTCACCAGATATTTTACACTGCCTGAAACAGGCTACCTGTTTCTGTTTGTTGTGGTGGGGAAACAGTTACGAGCTGGAGGGTAAGGAAGAGAGAAGGAAGGGTTCATACAAGGATATGAGTTGTTCTGAGTCATCTTTGGAACCTATCATTTTTCCACTCACTTTAAAAACAAACAAGCAAACAAACAAACAAACAGCAAGATTTGGTTTCTTTGTGCTTTTTGTGCCATGTGTTGAGGGCGTCTTGTGTCACTTTATGTAGCATAACATGCCGAGATGCTTCCTATCCTTGGATAACCTGAAGCAACACGATGCTCTTAGAAACAGAATTGCAGATGGTATTTCATATCTAATGTGTCAGGAGTCCTGTAATAGCGACAAAAAGGCTACGTTTTTGTTCTGGTTATGGAGTAGATTTTAAATGGAAAAATTCAGCAGCAGCATGATGTACTCTTTTAAAGTGCTTTTTGCTTATCTTTCGCCTCCCCCATGACTTTGCCATAAAAATTTACAACGGTAGAAGTCTGTTGCCCTTGCATGTTGACAGCATGAAATGAAGAGCTTGTAGAGGCATTTCGGAGGTACTCTTTTTTTACAGTAATGTGAAAGAATAGTCTCAATCAGCCCTCACCGCCGCATAGGACACGCACACACACATCTTTTTTAATTGACGTAGATACATTTCATATATCTGCTGTCACAGCTATTCTGAGGGTAAGGCTGCACTGCTCAGGGTGCCACGAGTCTGTTTAAGTGCCCTCTCAGTGACCTCTGATGTTGCCTGGGTCACTTGATTAGATGCACTAATGCATCTAGCCTGTAGTTTTCTAGACCCGTCACTCCCCTGCTCAATCAAAGCATCCTTGATTACAACAGCAACTTGCTGCTGGTATAATGGCTCCAGATTACAGCAGTGTTCATGTTTGCACACAGAAAGGGGGAAAGAAAAGATCCATAAACTTCTCATTAAAACAAACTGAAGTCACGAGAGGAGCCTTTTTTGGATGACAGACACAGGAAACTTGCACTTGATCTGCCCTGCTTTTGCCCGTGTGTTTCACTGCAGTCACTTGGAATTACTAGAGAGAGCTAATTCAGCTAGCTAAGGCTGTCAGAGGATATATTTGAATTAATTAAAACAGAAGTTTTCTAGGTAATTGTACCTTAGCACCTCATTAGAAATAAGCAGTAGCAACAATTGGAAAGATGAGTTCCTGAAGTGTTTGGAAAATATACATTATGCTATTTGGAGCAATAAATGTTGTTTATTAGTTTTCAAAAATACAGAAAAAAACCCTTTAAACCTGCAAATAACCTTTCCTTTGAAGCCATTACAACCAATACAGGAATTCATATGTTTTTCCAAAATTGCCTAAGTATACTTTTATATGATAGCTCTTTAAGAAATTATTATAATTTATTGTGATTTACAAATATTTGAAACAGTAGTTATGTATATACAAAAATTTCAAGTGCCAAATAGTGCTGGTTAGTACAATAATTATTACAGAGATATAGTGTTCATAGCTATTTTATGTGTCATGTGTGTTCATGTGTGCACACTTAAACAAATGTTACCTTTTCCTCTTTTTCGATATGCACATTTCAGGATGTGTCCAGACCTCCCGTTTAACAGAGGAGGGGAGCAGCCTGCAGCTGCATCAGTACAAGCAAATTCAGTATTTTCAACTAGTTTCTGTGTAATGTTATTACACCTCCCTATGCAGGAACCTCCCTGGTTAGACAGTGCAGCACCTTCCACTTGCAAAAGACCACACTGAAGGGCCCACCCCTAATTTGTTGTCTCATTTAGCCTGAAGGGAAAGTCCTCCCAACTGGAGAGCAGAAGCAATGCTGTTTCTCTTCAGAGAAACAACTCAACGGTGCTGTGGCATATACTGTACACTTAATCTAAGACATATTTTGCTAAAATCCTCAAGTTATATTCAACATATGGCAGAGGATCATTATTTTAAGTCTTTAAGTCAAACCAGATATCCAGTTGGAGGTGGATCTATCATGATCTGGCAACATTTTCTTTGAGTGCTCAATTTTAACAAGTGTAAAAAGGAATTAAAACTTAGACTAAAGCTACAGTGATGTGCTGCAATGGTCCCATGAGGGCTTCTTGGTTGCCTTTTATTAATGTCCTGCTACTAAAATGACTGGACATTGGAATTGTTTCTAAAGGCATTCACCTTCTCTTGCGATTCTGCTAAACCAGCCTAGCCAGAAATGACATTCAGACTCATAAAAACACTTCTGTAAAGCAAATTTTCTCCAAGCAACCTAGACTCAACTGTCTTCATTACAAATTGGTTTATCCCAAATGTCAGGTATTAAAAACATTTGGAAGCAAAGATCTGCAAGGTCTTTACAGTCATTTTTATGTTATACAGGCTGAACAACATTACATTTTTAGCTTCAGTTTCACTTTGAAACTGTGTTACCATCCATCATCTGTGCTTAAGATGAGCTTTTTTGTCCTGTGCTTCTGCCTGTCTCACACCCCCACTTATGACTGCTGTATATAGTTGGTTGGACGGGGAAGAAAAACAGGTAATTCAGATCCTCATTCATCCTTTCTGCAGTACTTCCACCAGGGTCATGAGCACCCATCGAAATAAATGATTAAAACATTTGTGAGACAGCCTGCTCACATTTTGAAAACACAAAACTGATTACAATAGCTAACCTTTCATAAAGAGGCTTGCGTGAAACCAGGTACAAACTAAAAGGGTAATTTTTACAAAGAAACAGCAAATAAACAAGCTGACTCAAGTAGGTCAGAACAGATGTATTTACCTGAGATATTAATTGTGTTGTTACTAAGTGACAGCATGAACAACCCTGATTTTGCAACTACGTGATGCCACTCAGACCCAAAACCTCATTTGTAATATAGACATTACTGATGTGGAAAAATATGGTATGGGTGCGGGATTACCATACCTTAAAATTAGACATATACATGGGGTCCAAAATACAGCAATAGATGTTACTTAGAAGGCCTGGGGTATGCTAATCTGTGTTTGAATTTAGGCAAGACTGGATTATAAGAATTAAATCTGCATCTGTTGTGGATTTTAACTTGCTGAAAATCCAGGTGATCTGGACTCAATTAATCTAACTCAACTTTCTTAAAATGCAAAATTTATTTACTTTCAGCAAATCATAAGAAATATAAACCGTAAAACACTCTGAC
The DNA here is from genome assembly GCA_013398295.1 of Chionis minor. Lineage (NCBI taxonomy): Eukaryota > Metazoa > Chordata > Aves > Charadriiformes > Chionidae > Chionis > Chionis minor. Next base: position 294,648 of record VZSF01008250.1, read on the forward strand.
TTCATCAGTAACTAAGGACTGTGTCTTGCAATATCCTCTTCCCAATGAGGACCAACTTTTCTTTCTCTTTCTGTTTTAAACAGTTACTCATTAAAAAATATTTTGAAAAAAGTAAGCTGCAAGTGTTTCCAATGATTATTACAGTATTTATTTTTTTATTAGCAGTGGTGATTTTACACACCCAAATATTTCTTTGTAAATGCTGGCTTAGTATTTGAGGTTAGCATACTTGAGTAAATATTTAAAGAAATAAAGGAAAAACATCAAATGTTCATAGTTGTTGCCTGATATCAGGCAGACAGATTCAAAGCCTACAGTGAACTCAGCTTTATTTGTTTCTCCCAAGTATGACAAATTCCGTTCAGCATATTGAGGAGCAATGCACACAAAGAGATTTTTTTTTTTTTTTTTACTTTTGGGGTAGAAATTCTGTTGTTTGATATAATGGCTTTTGCTATTCAACTTGCTTCCAATTTTGAAAAAAAAAAAAAAAAGGAGTGGAAAAAGATGAATGATGCCTCTTTTGGGGAGTAATGTATCCATCCCATTATATGCTCTGTTTCCTGCATAAGATGATGATTATTATTCCATCTTTCCTCTTAAGACATGTCTAAAATCTTAGTCATGTAACTTGCTGAGAGGTTATTAGCAGTATGTATAGACTGCATGTTGTGTTGCAGGTGTCTATGTTTATTATGAAAAACTGAAATTTAAAAATCTCAATCAGTACTTTGTCTGTCTCAGCTTTCAGCCTGGCCTCTGAGTAACCTGATGCTCCAAACCCCACCACAGCTGTCATCTTCTTCAGTATCAGATCTCAGCCAAGGGCCAGGCTCTTGCCCTCATTTTCTGAAGTGCAATTTCATTATGCCAGTGGAGTTTTTGGAAGTCTGGGATATATGAGAGTGCATGTTTGCACCAAGAGTCTCCGCACAGTGAAAGGAGGATGGTACGTTTTCACTGATCGGCAGAGCTGCGTTGATGCTGCTGAGAAGGGGAGCTGCAACAGGGACTGAGCACTGAGTGACCTGGTGGGCTCCAACTGTGCCACAGCTAATCCTTTGGTTAACATCAACACAACTGTGCGCGCAAGAGGATTTTTCCACCTTTCCCACAGGGATGCAAAGAACAGTCCATAGAGAAGGACAAAATGTTTTGGTGGATGTGTCTTACAGAGAGTAATTCTTTCCAGCTAATTCTTATTTCAAGCCTTGGATGAAAGAGCAAGTGGGTCAAAGTGGCAATTGTCCCCAGGTCATCTTTCTGTAGGGCTGGGACTTGCAACACAGAGGGGAAGCTCAGGCAGGACAGGAGACTCAGCTAAGTGATGACCTCTGTGGTGTGTGACCACCAGTTGGCAGAAAACACCCTTAAAATAATGCTTTTCTTTGCAGAAACACTAGCTTAATTGTGTACTGCCTGTATCTGATGTTAGATGACCCTTTTCCTTCTGAATATCAGTGATGGTACCAGGATTTCCACATGTATGAATGACTTGATATAAATTTTGATTTAGAAAATATTTGCTTTTTATTTTTCTCTGTCTTTGCCAAACTAGAAATTCTGCCTACCCTCCATTTTATTATGCAGTACAGAGGGAGAATAAACCAGTTGCAGGCATGTCACAGCAAGACAGAAACAGGAATGGGAAACTTCACACCCCTGGATTCAAATGAATTTGGAATAGTTGGGCTATTTCCAAACTATCAAAGTTTTTATTTGAAAGCAATTTAAAAATATGTATTTAAGAAGTGGTCCAATCCTGCTTTGTTTCTTTATAATTAATCAAAAACCCCTGAGAAGACTCTTTGAAATATTATTTCTGAGCATTCATTACCTTTGCAATATCAGTAATATCAAGTGTGATCCTACATAGATTCATTAAGGAACTTCTTGGTGATTTACGTTGTCTTCACTGTTCTGCATGAATATTTAACAAGGTACCCTTTCTTCAAAATGGGTGCTAAAAATCATGCTTGCATTAGGTGGGTTTTTTCCAGTTCTCTTGCAGATTACAAAAAATAAAAAAGACTTCAATTTGCCTATTTTGAAGGAGTCTGTCTTGTTAAAAATGTTTGTAGTCCCTAAATAAGACTGGACAGGTGGAAATACCTAGATTATGGCTTAATGGGATGATGTTCTTAATTATCCTGAAACCAAATATTTTATTTATTTTCTTTTTCTTTCTTTTTTTTTTCAGTTCCATTGACTGATCTCCCACTAAACATTTGCGTGTAACAGGAAAAACTCCAACAAGGTCCTTAAAATTTGTGAAAATGGAGTGCAATATCCCTCCCCTAACCTCCCCAGGAGTGCTTAGAAGAAATGATGATATTCCACTGGCCCGGCTGTGTTAAGCAGGTACCTTCTACAACTTTCAGCAGGGAATCCAACTCTGAGAAGTATTAGGCACAGATGCAAAACATCGGTTTCAAGCAAACACAAATCTTTGCTTGACATAAACGTAACAGACTCGTGAAGCTCTGACACAGACAGCAGAAGTTTGCCAGCATTCCCTGTTACCGATGTGCTCATCAATCAATATCACATTGTGCTCAGCGTTGTAGAGTGCCAGAAGAGCACTTGACTGAAGAGCTTGTAATAGAACCTGGAGGCTAGACAAAGTAAGCAGAAAGTAAGATATATTTAAACAAAATGAGGAAAGAGTGGCTAATTACATCTGAGCTCCATCTCTATTTGCCAGAATTCTAGGGAGGACACAGGGGGATTCTTGTAGTTTCCTGTAGTTTTATGATTTTTGGTCTAACTTTGTGTCCACAGCAGTGATTCCCACACTGAGATTTATGGATCACTAGGGAACTGTGAGGACATGGTAGATTGTCTATGGAAATACAGTATTCTGCAGTGTTTTGGAGCAAAAACCATTCAAGTAAAAGTTTGATGACAAGCAAGCAGAGTGGTCCCTTATCATTGAAGAGTTGTAACGGACTGTTGGCCTGAAAAGTTTGGAAACCTTTATGGGTTTCCATTGTTTGGTAGTTGTTCAGCCCACTAATACTGAAGATTTCTACAGCCACCTTTTGGAACATTTTGCTTTTCATTTTTAAAAGATTTTCATAAAAAATTATTTCTTACTCTACTAATTTGTGGACTCCGCCTAGTGCTGGCAAGTCATTCCATAGTTCTTAAGCAATGTACATCATATGTAGGCTGAAGCACTAATAATAAAACTGGAGCTTAGTAATACATGACAGATCTCTGAAGGAAAAAAAAAAAAAAAGTATCTCAACTTGATAATCTTGGCTGCATAGTAACTACAGCACTAACATGCTGGCTATAGAGAAAATTGCATGCAGGGTCTTCTGTGCACCTCCAGGCAGTTCTGGTGAAAAGCTGAAGCTCTGGACTTTTCTATACAGACATAGAATAATTGAAATTTGGGACTTCTTTAAACAGAGAATATTTTCCTCCTTCAGCATTGTGTGTATTTAAGCCTGTGTATTTGAAGTGTTTTTAGATTCTTCCGCCCTGTAATCACTGCAAGCCAAGTCTGAGAACCCAGAGCTAAGAAAAGAAAAGTTTTTAAGACCTCTGGGACTGCACTGAAAGCCAGCTAGACCAAGGGGGAAAGACTTGTAAAGAAGGTATTGGGGCTGTGGAATATATCTTTGCCAGGCAAGGTCTCAAGAAAGAAAATGGAATCAGCGTTTCCTTGGCCTCAAACCAAAAAGCTCCTCTTGCGAATCTGGAGTATTAGGCGGTCCTCTGTGAAAGAGCAAATATTTTTGGAGTTCAGCAGTAGAGAGGTATTGAAAGACTTTTCAGAGATGCTGACCCAAGGTTCAAAAAGGCAATGCTTTCATGCCAAGGAGCAGAAAAAGCTGACGTGCAACATGTGACCATCAACCCCACAGCTAAACGGGGAAGAAAACATTTCACAGAAAATGAAAAGGGAAAAGAAAGCTCGTGCCAAACAAGGAACAATACCACTGATGTGGCAGCTGGCATAGGAATAGAAAATGTCTGTCGATTTGCAAACTCTCCACTGAAATATGCCAGCAAAGGCAAGGCATAGGTTACAGTCAGAGTTTGGGGTCTCAAATGATGGAGGAAACTTGTTCATAAAAGCACACAAACAGGAGGAAGCTACAAATGTAAAATGAAGACAGTCAAAAAATAGTTAGGAATGACATTCAGGGATGCAAGTGAAGCTAACAACTGAACTTCTGCAATGGAAAGATGACAATGAGGCATTGTACTTAAAGGTTCAAGGTGAGACCGTGTGTACCTGGCAAGGAACAAGTCCCATCCCTACGGAAACAGGAACTGGGGACAATCGCCAGCTGGAATGAGAGCTCGCAGGAGCACACCAGCTCTCACTGCAGTCAGACAGAGCAACCACACTGGTGGCCACCAGTCGTCTGGCACGCTTGCAGGAGTGGGATTGCTTAGGGACACGGACTCACCGGTGAGGCAGTGGGAAGACACAGCATCTGTCAGGCAACCCACAGTGTTGGCTCATCTTTTGAGGGGAAAAGAGACCAGTGGAAGAACTATAAAACGTGACAGCAGATGGCATTATTTGTAGAATCAAAGAGCCAGCAGTATGTGCTGAGGCCCTAAAAACTGTAGAGAAGAAAGGGGGCAGACTCAGACTCTGCATTGACCCCAAGGAGCTGAGCGAGAACATTAAAAGGAAACGTTTCCACTTGCTTGCAAGTAACAACATGTGTGCTGGCAGAGTGGGAGCCAAATTCCTAAGCAAATTTGTTGCCTTGGCAGGGCTTTGGCAGATTCTCCTGGACACAGAAAGCCAAAAGTATTGCCTTCTCAGTAAAGTGCTTGGCAGATGCTGCTGTGCAAGGTCGCCTCTGGGCATGTGTCTAGGACCGGAAATGGTTCTGCAGCACTGCTACAACTAAACTGCTAAAGGTTTGTGGTTGCCATATTGAAAAAACTGTTTCACCAGGACTCCTGGTGTCACTGGAAAAGGCCTTTTCTGGAGAACTGGGAGTAAGAAGGTTCTCAGAAGACTCATCCCACCCCATATTTCCTGTGTGATCTTGCATGTAGTGTCTGTTAAAGGAGTCTTTTGCAAGTGAGTTGTGGGGACCAAAACATGCCAGAGACTGAGGAACTCAAGTACTGTGCTGAGGGAAGCTGGAGAAAACACTACTTTTCTCCTCCCTCTCTCAACTGTCAGGCCGCAACTATGACAAAGAGAAACATGGATGGCATTTTTCCTGACTACTGCAAGAGTCACCAATATTGAGAGGAAAACTGCCAGCTGGTGTAAACTGGCCCAAAGCAGCTCTGCTGACTCACACCCACTGAAGACTTGGCCATACCAAAATTTTAAATGAGGCATTAATTAGATAATAGCAATTTGGTCAGAAAACTGAGAGCTGCATTTGGCATGGGTGTCCACCCCTGGCTCCACTCTCCATTCCTCCCCAGGGGCTGTGGAGCTCTGAATGGCGAAAGCTTGTAAATCTTCGTGCCTGGTCTTCTTCACTACAGGCTGCCCAGGCCAGCCCTTTCTCCTGCCTTTCCAGGGCCTCGTGCCCAAGCCCTCCCCAAAGCAAATGATGCACCATGCTGACTGGTTCAGATGCTGCCAAGTCCTGCTGGCTTGCAGCTGGCTTGTTTTTACCTGCCATTCATGTCACCTGGGCTATCACATCTTCTGCCTCGTGCGAACACAGCTGCCTTTTCTGTTGGGTAAGAAAGTAAGCGTACTGCCCCAAATTGCTTTCCCTTTAGTAAAAATTTAGTAGCAAACGCCAGCCATTCGCCAGAATCTGCTTGCTTCAAACATCATGTTGGTTCGGCACACAGCCACGCGACCAGGCAGGGGCGATCCCTGAACACCCAGGCAGCGGCACTGTGTCTGGCCACAGAGCAAGGCACGAGTGAGGCAAGCAGCCCCGCGGCAGCCCAGGGGAGAAGACCGCCGGGAAGAGGGCTGCTGCGGCTTCTGTGCCCAGGCCACCGCCGGCCGCTGCCGAGGCTGCCGACAAGGGTGTGCCAATTAGTGCCAGTCATGCAAGTGGTTCCCGCGGTGTGGACACCTGTCTGCGAGGGAGAGCACTGAAATCACCCACACATCTCACAGAGGTCACCAAGCAGCCATTTGCTGCTAATAACTTTTGGTCACTACCAACTTGGGCCGCAATCGAACCATTGACCTAGAGGTGAAAGGCTGTATATCCCATTACCAATCTGCTAAACCATCCAGTCCCCCTATTACTGCAATTTTAATTAACTGAGCCAATGACATGAAAGCTGAAAGGAGGAGGAGCAGGCAAGGAAGCGAGAACACATTGGCTTTTACACAAGATTTATTTCTTTTGAGTGGATTCTGCTTTTTGTTGAACAGCCTTGTCCTAGCCTGTGCTGCCCATGAGGCCCTCCACGACCTGCTGCTCAGCACAGGACCAGACCGTGCAGTGTCTCTTCATAGTCAAATGGGTGAAACACTGCTGCTGCCCCCCCTTTACAATGCAGCCCCTGGTAAAGCAGTTCCTGACACCAAGAAGATCTGAATTTTACTTTAATCTGGAGTAGTCCTTAGAGTAAAACGCAGAAAAAATGAAAGAAATTCCCAACATGATAAATTCTGATACAGTCTTTTTCTTGAACAAATAAACAAAAACCTGTTTGGTCTCAGGTTCCTGGGTGCAGGGATCTAGAGAAAGCCTGTCTTAATGCTCTCTGTAACAGGGATGTGCTCAATAAGTAGAAAAGTGGATGCCTTTGATGAGCAAATGATTCGACCAGCCCTAAGCTCAGCTGATACAAGTCACTGGGAATGGCTTCACACTTGTGTGAGAGAGGAACAAAACACTATGCTCCTCTGGTGAGAGATCATGCCATTTCCAGATGCAGAACAAAAACAGAAAATTGCAATTTGTTCAGACTTGTTCAACAGCGTGCATCACTTCCTCACCTGCTTCTCTCCATAAATTTTAGTCAGCATTTTTGCCACTGGTTGGGAGCACTGGAGGAAGGATGGTGAGCCCTGCCGGAACTCTGAGGTTGCCATTCTTGGTTTCACTCATGCCATTATCACCAACAGCTTCTCGTGCAGCAAGAACCTCTGTAGCTTTCCTGTGACGTCTACTACCGTTGCTTGAATGATGTATGCAGCCTCTGTGGATTCAGAAATCACTGCCTCAGGCTCTGAGTAGCTCTGCTGCCTTGTCCCCTGCCTGCATGTGGATCTTGCCCTGGAATTACACAGCAGTCGGTATTGCTCCTTTGTGCTCGTGTGCTTCCGTACCCAAGCACCTACATTTCAAACAGCATCCACTCCACTGGCAAGCCTGGAGTGCTCCATGCTTGTTCTTGCATATGTGTTTGATAAGTCACGGCATGACTATTTTTTGTGTGTGTGTGATGATTATCCACCATGGTCTAATCCCGCAACATAAATGACAGAGAGTCCCCAAAACACAGCAGCTCCTCGGGGTCTAGCATCCTGTGAAAACCCTGCTCCTCGCAGGCTGTTCCTGTCTCCAGCAGCGCAGGCACAGGGGGAGGCCGATCACAGCTTGATTCCAGTCCCCATCTGTCTGCAAAAGCCAGCCTTTGCTCGGGGCCTCACACACAGTACGGGCCAATCCTTAACGCAGGGCTTCCCGGCGGCGGGGAACAGCTCGGCTGGAAGCTTGTGCAACCCCTCCTATGCATGAGCTTCTTTTGATGCTTTCTTGCCTTGGTATTTCAAATGCTTTGCGTGTGTAGGTTGTGTAACAGGTCTAGAGAAAGAAAATGAGCACTAGGAAGCCAGGAATAACTGTACTTTTAATTATACCTGTGGTTGGGATGGAAAGTAAAGTATTAAGCAACTATGTGTGCCCTTCTGGCTCTTGTCTTTTCTCTCTGCCACTCTCTGTACTCTATGGACTCTGCTCAAGATGCACTAGCCTGTTCTTTAACAGTCCCCATTTTCCTCTTAGCACCCCTCCAGAGTGCAGCCTCGCTCTGTGCCTCTGTGGCCTGCCATCCTTCACTGACCCTTCTCTCCCTGTTGCCAAAGGAGGTGTTAAAAGTGCTGCTGTGCAGACCCGAGAGTTTGTGGTGCTATGAGGAGACAGATCAGAAATGCTGTGGCAGCTTCACAGCTCAAAACAGGGGGAATGGGGAGGGGTGAATTACATGGGGAACATAAGCAGCAGCGCTCCTGACAATGAGCTAACATTCAACTCCTTTATCAGGCTCCATCTGAAGATCAAAGTGCTGGAGGTCTGAATGTAGCAACTGCACTGCGGCATCGAAAATGTTGTGAGGGGAGAGGATACGACACTTGCTTGGGAGGGAGGCATAGGATCATAGAATCACAGAATGGCTACAGTTGGAAGCAACCTTAAAGGCCACTTAGTTCCAACCCCCCTGACATAGTCAGGGACACCTTCCACTGGACCAGGTTGCTCAAAGCCCCATCCAACCTGGCCCTGAACATTTCTGGGGACGGGGTAACCTGTTGCAGTGTCTCATCACCCTCACAGTAAAGAATTTCTTCCTAATATCTAATCCAAATCTACCCCTCTTTAGGTTAAAACCATTACTCCTCATCCTATTGCTATGCTCCCTGTTAGAGAGTCCCTTCCCATCTTTTCTGTAGGTCCCCTTCAGGTACTGGAAGGCTGCTATAAGGTCTCCCTGAAGCCTTCCCTTCTCCAGGCTGAACAACCCCAACTCTCTCAGCCTGTCTTTAAAGTATTTCTAGAGAAACCTCCGCATTACAGGCTGGAGTCAGGTCCCTGTCCTGGTATGCCTGCTCTCCTGCTGCTGTGCTCAGGGTAGTTAGGTGTGCACCTAGGCAGTGACCAAAGGGCAGTGAGGAAAAGCATCTCCACTTGTGTCTTCGCTGGCCCTGAAGGTGTAAGCACACTTCCTCTGTCCCAATGTAAAGCCAAAGATGGCTACCTTAACCCTGAGTGCTTCTGACCACCCCTCAGTGGCTGGCTGCCAGAGTTTGTGTTCAGCTAACAAACCAGCCCACCTAACGGAAGCAACACAACTTCTTGGAGGAAAGTGGACTCTCCGCTGGTGGTCTAGTCTCAGAAGGCATCTGCCCATGATCAGTGGATGCAGAAATGGAAAACGGTGAGATAATTGGACGGCCCACAAATTAAGGCAAAATCTCAGATACAAAGATGGGCTTAACTGACACCATGACTGCTCTCTGAGCAATGAAAAGGGTGGTTTCAGGCTGTGTTTGCTACAGTCTCCTGCTAATGTGAGCAGGGAGTAAGGCATTAATAGCACTGGCTTTTATGCTTTTAGACTGAGAGCTTCAAAGTTAATAACCTGTTGAGATGAATGAGACGGTTCACCCACTTCAGAGCTCTTTCCCAGGCTGCCTGTAAACTCAGCATGACAAAGATTTACACTGGGTTCCTGCTTTTAATGATTTGTTTTCGTACCCATCATGGCTAAAAATGTGTGTTGTCCACCGAAATGAAACTGTAGATTCTGGAGCACATTTCTTGCGTGAGAGCTGGATGTCACAGCAAATTCCACAAGCACAGAACCACAATCCTGGGTTGTGCTTATGACACATCCGTACCTCAGACAGGCATAAAGCGGGTGTTTTGTATGCTGATCTACAAAAGCCTGCCACAGAGCATTTATCTCCTCTTTAGTGATGATGCAATCCACTTTACCTCTGCAGAGAGTGTTATTGGGAAACACTGCCGCCCAGGTCCCTGAAGCAGACCTCTCCGATGCTACCCTCCCTCCAGGAGCGTGAGAGGATGTTGTAGCCTGGAGCACTATCTGACACATCACGATAAACAGTGGAGAAGAGGTCCTGGCATGCTTTGCAGCTGGCGGATGCTCTGCTTAGCAGAGCAGTGTGGAGAGCAGAGCCTGGCTCAGCGGCTTACCCATGGCAATGGCACAGCACTGCAGACTTACCCTGCCCAGGACTGCAGCGCGAGGCACAGCCGGATGGGCACAGCTGGATGAGCACAGCTGGATGGCAGCCACAGCTGCTGTGAGAGACAGAGAGGGAGACAGCGGGACTGCACCACATTAATGTGAGAAAGACAGTTTTAGCTGTGGGAGAGCATGAGGAGGATGGGAGTCTTAACACTAGAAATCTGACAGGACTCGGAGGTCTTGTGGAGGTCTTTCTCCCACTTGCTTCAGTGGGTTTTGCCCAACAGTGTTGCTCAGAATATTTTGAATGGGAAATACTTTGGCAGAATTGCTGGGTTTCCCGTGTCCTCACCACTCCTCCACCTTCCCTGTGTGGGGATCTGTGGGTCTCTGCATCAGACACTTTCACACCTGGCCTGCTGTAGTACTTGAAAATCATGGTTCCTGGATGTCCCCAGAAGCCTGGATGTCTCCCAGCTATGAAGTGGCTTAAGCTCACACACTTTTTCCTTTACTTTGAAGCTCACCAGGTTTGGACTTCTCTTTACGTGCTGCAAAGCTCTCCACGTGACCTCCTCAGTCACATCAACATCCAGTCACTAAAGAGAGCATCAGACTAACACCCCCAGGGACCACCCTCACACTGCATACAAACGAGCCACAAGAGACACCACGTCCTTGGCCATTGCGGTCCCAGGCACTGCCAAGCGATGCCCAGCACAGGCGCAGGAGCCTCCTTGAAGCACCATCCCATGCTGGCAACTCTCTGTGGGGGCTGCAGGAAATGGCTACTTGCAATGGTGTCATCCTACTGCAGATGCCACACCACAGACATGTCAGAGACCAGGAATGGCACCAGACTAAAACTGAGCATCTGAAGCACAGCTACAGCAGACAACAAGAGATAATCCTGAGGCACCAGAGTGACAGAAGTGTCCTGCCAGGAGTTTGGCTGCATTACAAACAGGACATGAATGCTAACCATACAACTTGGACCCTCTGGGGAATTTTTGCTTTCAGAGTACTGGAGGTTTGAAGATCATTAGCTACTTTTAAGCAAGAAGAGGAGGGTTCAGGGCACTCTGGCAATTAAGGTCATTTCATTGGAAGGTTCAGGAGAGGACATCCTGCAATCCTGACCCACTCCCTACACCAGGTGTCTCTCCAGTCGCTTGCTGCTCCCAGTTTAGGTTTTGGGGTTTTGTTCTGGACATGGGACCAGTTCCTAGGCACTTTAACACACTCCACAACCTAGCCTGGACCTGAGGTGGAGAAATGCCCCAACTCTACCCCTGGCATGACATTCCCTTCCATCCCCCCATGCCTGGCTCGCTGAGCTTGCCACTCTCAGGTCACGTAGCAGCAGTCCTGAGAAAGCAAATGCAGACACAGCCACTGACCCAGATGTTTCATTTCCCAGTGGGATTGCCATCAGTACAGTAAGGGCTTGTGTCCCTGCCCTGTGTGTAATCACCAGTCATGTGTTAAGCTTCAGCGAGTGCATCAAGGGTTACCAAACTGAATTTTAGCTCACAAGAGCGGGGTAGCATTTCCCAGTTCCCAGGACAGCAAATTCGTTTCCCAGAACAGCAGGTTCTCCGCTGACCCCGCACAGATCATTGCTCCTGTCCCAGAGCTAAGGATTTGTTTAAGTGTACCTCACTGGGTTTCCCTGGGCTTGGATGAAGACAACGCTTTTGTTGGTCTGGAGTGGCAAGACTCACTGTCATGGGATCTGGTGTGACTGCTACCTGCTCACCATCAGAGTGGTCCCCGGCAGGATGGACCATCCATCACCCAGCTCCATTATCTCCCTGGCTGTCGGTTCTTTTGCCGTTAACGTGCACTTAATGCCCCTCTTCCCTCATCTAAATGTCTGCTGTCCCCAGGAACACGCAGACATAACATGCCATCACCAGCACACAAACTTTTCTCCTGCTGCTTTATTCACTGCTCCTGACATATTGCTGGTCTGTACCTTTCAGGCATGGGTACCGAAACCAGACCAGCAGCAGGGAGAAAGGCTCAGTCGCTGGAGCAGACAGACTAGACCACTAGCCCCATATCGTTTAAAGCAGGGAAAATACACTGATGCTGCTGTACTTTAAGTTAAGTGGAAGGAGAGATGCTTTATCTGCCTTCCTGCAGCTCCCATTTTCTTGTTCAAGGAGTTTTGGTTTCCCTGGGGAAAGCTGGACCACCCAAGGATGTAGCCACACTCTGGAGCACAGAGGAGGGTGAACATCTGCTGGCAAACACAGAAGGGTGGGAAGGAGGGACAGCAACAGCAGAGGAGAGACAGTAAGTGCTCACAGTCACAGGCTGCAGAGAGCAAGCAAGCTCAACAAATGTCCATGATGCTGGTGAAATCTTGCGTCTGGGGGGAGAGGAGAAGCAGTGGTGAACCATACCTGTAGTCATTTCTGCATGCCCGCATTATTGAAATTCACGCATCCAGTCACACTAACAATTTTTGAAAACAAGTTCACATGCTCTTTTCACCTATCTAACAAAAAAATATCTCTGTACATCCTTTAGACCCTTTAAAATGCCCTCTGGCATGCCAGCGGTGGAGTGCGTGAACTGCTTTATGGCATGGCGTAAAGGTCCTGCTGGGATTCACAGTGATCTCAGCCTCTAACCCCAGGCTCCTTCATTTTAAACCTCTGCATGTTTGCACACATCTCTTAACAGATTTACATATGGGTTCTCTGTAAACAAGAAAGGTTTTGGTTTGGGTGGGGTTTTTCACTTTTTCGTTTTTGGCAAACGCATTTTTTTCTTCATTTAGCTGACTAGTTTTCATTAGCATCCCTAGGAGAGGGAAGGCCTGAGGCTGTAGGCTGCAGGGGAGAGTGTCCAGCGCTGCTGAGACTACGGGCTGAGGGTGTGGGCAAGCTGTGGAAGGCAACATTTGAAATCAAGAGATGTTTTATTGCTTGCGAAGCAAATCGCACAATGGGATAACACCACAAGCACTGGGGATTTCCGCACAGTTTGCCAACGCGCCCTTTCTGGTTTCGCTCTCCCAGCAAAGTGAAAAAGCTACCCGAGCACTCAGCATCCCATACTGAGTGTGCCTTCCCCTCCCCGAGCGTCCTGCCCTCCTTGGGCCCAACTCTCAGCAGCACTGTGCCGAGGGCAGCTGGCATGCAGGAATCTGGGGTGGAACAGCCCTGGGTCTAACAGTGAGGGACTGCTGTGCTGCTTTTGAGCAGCCAAAAGACAATCAACACTGTTTATTTTGCTTTCCTTATCAGTGTTCTCCCTAATCCGCTCTGGTTGTCCCACATCAGTCTTAAAACATGAGCGTCACCCCATGTACAACATTATTTTTTATCAGGATTTTTGGATCTTAAAACACAGCAGTGACACAAAATGTCTGTGACATCTGTCACAAGGGAAGGAAAAAATAATTTATTGTTTCAAATCCATCCCTAACAACTTTCAGAAAGTCCTTTCAGAAAGTCCTTTCAGATTGCAAGACCCCCCCACACCCCCAGAGAAGGCTTTCCAGCAAAGGAAGAAGGGCTTTCCACCAAAGGAAGAAGGGTTTTCCACCAAAGTTGGTTAAAAAGGGGGTTTTTTGGAGCACAGGGCCACCAGTAGCTTCTGATGACATCTTCCTCTGCCCTTTCCTCTCCTGCCCAAACACTGGTGCTTTACTGTGATGGGGATGAAATTCCCCCAAATAAGACTGTGTATATCTTCATGTGCCCACAGAGGCTGGCTGGCTACCTGCAAGCTCTGCTATGTATCCAGGATTTCCACCAAATACAGAATCTGGAAGGGGGTTGTGCTTGTGGAAATCCTTGCCTTTTCTGTAGATTCCCCCTTCCCCTTTGCTGTATGGACCTATCTTGACAAACAATAACTGTAAACTATGGTGAAGTGACACTCTTTTGCAGGTTTAACAGGTTACATTTTCATACATGGATGCCTTCCTAGCTCTTTCTAGCTAATGCTTCCTTACAGATTCCCCTAGGGAAAATGACTTCAGCCTTACTGATACAGATGACAACAGGCTGACCTTCTAGCATTTGATCGCACTTCTAAAAATAAAGCTACAGAGCACTTACTTTTACTGCAGTATCCCAATGAAAGGCATAAAAAAGGTTGTAACTTCTCTTCATAGTGCCCTGTGCTGCTGCTCTGATCACATGCAGTGACACCATCTAATAGAAATAGTCTCAGAAATAGTGTGTTCTGTGGCAGAAAGAGAACTGGCTTTGTTAGCTGAACTGATTTTCAGAAGGCTTGTAGGTTAGTTTTCAATAGAAAAAGTACATTTCATAAACAGAAAGGAGGCTCAGTGCTGTTATTTGTAGTAAGCTGTTTACCCAAAGCAGCATTTGGAAACTGAAGAAAAGTGAGGGAGGATGTTTAGATAGTGTAATAACTCTGAGTTCATTTTGAAACTTAATTAAAGGGTTGTGTGATGCCACTTGTGAGTCTTCTCCGATAGGCTATTACTGCATGCTGCCTTATGCAGTTTTTCTAACCTTACAGCCACCACCCTGCTTTATCATTTACATGTGTTCAGCTTGGAAAATAAACAACCAGAAAAAGTGAATGGTCTCAAAAAGAGAGAACGGTCTCAAAAAGAGAGAACGGTCTCTGTGCGGAGACAGTGGTACAGCTGTGTATCCCCATGCGCTCGGCACAGCTTGTATTGCTTTCTCTTAAACGTTTGGATTAATTTCCTGCTCAGAGCAGACCGATCCCTCACCGAAGTAAAACCCATGTCAGCTTTAGCAGGAATGTTTTCAGAGTCTCCACCTGGGAAGACTACGTCTCTGAGTGGGAAAATAAACACATTGGCCTTCAGTTGGTTCACCGACTATTTTCTCTGCTGACAACACTAATTGTTCTGTCAGTCAGGATGATGATGGTTTTCAGCACTAGGTCCTGAAAGAAGGAGAGGATAATGTTGCCTTTTGTTAGTATCTGGGCTCAGAAAACTTGGTGGTACCTAATTTCGCTTGTGTTCATAAAGTTAACTTAGAAACCAGGGGAGGCTGGATAGCACCTCCCAAATGGTCATGAGCTGACACAGACACATTCAACTTGCACTGTGTCTTTCCTTATGTTTCAGACTTAACAGTTTAGGAAGAATATTTCGTATATGCTCACAAGTTTTTGAACTGCACCGTACTCTCAATTATGTCATTACACTGGGAGGTGGCTACATTTCAGACAGGTATAACAGAGCAAAGCTAGGAGTGTTATTCACATCACAACACTGACATGCAGGAAAGTTATTTGGATTTTTTCCGTTTTTTTCTCCTCGATGAAGGCCCTTTTTATAAAGAAGGACTTTTGCAGATCTCTAGTAGTACCAATAGAAAAATACCAGTGAGATACACCACAAAATACTGGTTGAAATCAGCACCAATTGTTAGTATAAAGCAGATAAAAACCTGTAACTGGTAACTGAAATTACTTTGCCAAACTTCTGGACTACCTAGATTCACATCTATACTGACAGTGTATTTCTGGAAGTTCAGTGATTTTATTTTAAAGTGATCAGAGTACCAATGCTGTATTACAGGAGCAGAGAGCCCTCTCTGATTATGTATAAGACAGTGAATATACGCCTTTCACACACAAAAAAGGAAATAAAAAGCCCAAAGTATTTCTTATACAGTAATTTCTTATACAGTAGTTTCTTACACAGTATGTCTACAACATAGGAAAATGAAATATTCTCTCACAGATAACACTAATGCCTCCAAACATGGTGCTGTCATCTTCTTTCTCACAAGCCACTCATTTCCTATCCAGTTAATGGAACATACCCAGAAACAACCGTTTATCCTTTAATTCCACTTCCCCAAAATATTTCCTTGAGTGTTACAACCCAGGGCAGTTTGGGGGAAATTCAGCAGTACACACATTCTCTGTAGATGGCAATACACTGCGAATTCATGAGTATATACGTGTTTATACAGATAGATAAACCCTCCGTCTGACAAAGTGTTGCACAAGAAACTACAATGTCAATGTGCATATACACTTTGCATAAAGATGGTTACACTGGTGTCATATATATGAAATATAGTGTTCAAGGCACTGGCATACCCTCACAATAGACAGTATTTGCAGCTGTCTAGCGAGCTACCTCTTCTCCTGCATTCATTAAGCAGCTGCAGAAATCGTGCCTTGCTTCCTCTTGTGTTGCACCACTTCAACAGTTCATTTTGTCTTTCAGACATGAAAAATTAGGGGTTTACTGTGAGGGTAAATAAAGAAACACCCACAGTGGAAGGCAGCACTGAGCTGCTGCCTGCTCCTGGGGAGGTCTGCTGACCTCTCTGTGCCGTGGTGTCCCTTATTCCTCACCATCTGGCTTCTCTGTTTAAATTGCTCCACATCCTCAAGTGCCAACAACAATGGAAACCTCTAAACAAGCTGAAGGCCACTAACACATAAAGTATAGTCAGTGGCAATCGTGATGTGGCGCACATAGGAAATGGTTGCCTTGTTCTGAAATAGCCATCACGTGAGTCACCACGCATAGATCATCTGATAGTCAACCCCAACTACCTTTTATACTGCATCACACCACTAGTGCTCATTATTATGAGGCTTTGAGGCTATCAGTAATCTGGTCTACTGCATTGAGGCTTTGAGCAACCTGGTCTAGTAGGACGTGTCCTTGCCCATGGCAGTGGAGTTGGAACTAGACTACCTTTAAGGTCCCTTCCAACCTAAACCATTCTATGATTCTATGATATTCCATATTTCTCATTGTTTTCAGACCAAAAAATCTACATAACAAATACTTAAGTGTTGATATTATGGATATTCAACACACTAAAACATTAACTAGAAAAAAATGCACTGATGAAACTCTGTACAGCTCCATGTGTTTGATTAGTCTAGACATGAATTCCCATCTCCAAAACAAGAATTTTCCATAGGAAAAGACTCACGGCATTGAAGTCTGGTATCTTACTCCATTCTGTGTCTGCGAATAAGTGCTCTGTCATGTTGGTTATACATAGAGCCTATCTATCACCCCTCCACACGCACATCTAACCCATACAGAAATAAGACTGTGGGTGTGGGAACGATTTTTATTTTGTGGGCTATATATTGCTGCTTCAAATTACTGGATGATCATGTAATTTATTATTATTGTGTGTGGGTTTTGTTCTGCTGCAGGGTGGTTCTTCTTGTTAGGATGTTTCTTTTAAATACTGATTACAGTGCCAAAGGATGAGAATGGCCATCCTTGAAATCAAAAGGAATAATTAATGCACAATATCATGAAGACATCTCTTCGGTCTGACATGTAATAAGTGTTATGCTCTTTTTTGTTTCATTCTTGTTCTGTAGCTGTTAAGGGTGGTTTCAAACATGTCTAGCAGGGAGATCAGTCAACTAATAACTGGTTCAGTCTTTCTTCCTTTGTTAATTAATGTTGGCTGCAACTGGAGTTAACACACTGAAGGAAGTCAGACCTTGAAGTACATGTTTTGGGACTTTGCACAACAGGGAACTGGGGCTGAGAGTTAGGACTGTGAGTTCTGCAGTATCATATCCTTAACAAGAAGGTCAAAATCTAAAGATTTTGGTGGCATCAAATCTGCGGTGGAGATTTAGTAATATTTTGTTAACTCCATGTCCAACAGGCAATAAAACAACGATGGGAAAGTTTATTAAGCTGCACAGCTACTGCAGAAAACTTTCATCTTTTGTGTTTTTCTTATTGTGTCTTTCCCCCCCGTTTCACCTTGTACTAGTTCCTCTCCTGATTCTTTCCCTTTTCCACAGTAAGTCCATGTTTCTCTAGCTCGTTTGCTCTTCTCGCTTGTTATGGCTGCCACACGTCACCGGACCTTAGAATGAGGTATGATCAATCATTTACGTTATTCAGATTTTGCTTTTTTCTGTGAAGGAAAACGTGGACCTTCTCACAACAAAGTAACAGTTTGTGTCTTCTTATTACTTAATGAAATAAAAGATTGCTGCTGGAAATTCTGAATGAGCTCTAGAAAATCTGGTTTTAATACAGTAATCCTAATTTTTTGGCATAATAGCACTGCAAGATCACTTATGAGAGGGAGAAATAATAGCAATACTTAACAGAGTAAACATTTATTAGCCCTTTATTGTAGAGTTATCATATTTCTTCACTATTAGCTAAGCTCCAAGCTTTTATTTCTTCTGAAAACTAAGCCTGACTCTAACACAGACTTTCCGCACTGCCTTTTTATGTTCAATAGACCACAAAATATTTTGCAAGACGCAATGGCAAGTAAGTAAAACAAAGATATGTACTAATATTTGAAGGTAGAACTTGGTCTTTTACCCTCTTATGCTGGTATCAGAAAAAGTCTGTCCATGTCACGTTAATGGGATGGGACATGCTTTAGGGAGTTACATATTTATATTTTATTATCAGGATAGCAGTGGACTGTCCCACTGTTGTGTACTGGCAGTAAGCTGCTCTATCACAAATGGCTACTTCATTTTCACACTGAATTAATCCCGTTGACAGACATGACATACTTTTCCTGCTGGGTTATTGTTGGTCGTCGCTGATAGACTGATTTATGATTGAGAGGGATTGCAAGAGTGCTGCATTTTCATTCTAAGGTCTTGTCGAGAACTGCCCAAAGCAAGCGAAGGCACATCTCCCTGCTAGATGCACATACACATCTGTCTTGGGGTTCACACCCTTGTAATATGTGGGCCTGAGACTGGGAAAGTTATTAGAGTAGTTGTTTGGAATTAACACCACACTTTGGTGCTTTTTCTAAAATTCTGGACTGTGTCTCTGACATCTGTCCACAGACCTGCTGGGTCTCTCTGTGGCCTGTAACCCTGTTGTAGCCCTGATTTGGCTTTTCTGCAAGTTTTCACTCCCTGGTTATGTCTACCCAAGCTTTACATAGAGGTTTTCTCATTCACCCACACAGGCATAGCTCTCACTCTGGTTTGTGGTGTTTCACATTTTGAAAGCTGCAATGTCTTTCTGTGACAGTGATAAATGCAGCTTTTGTCCCTATCTGTTCCTTCAGAGGGGCCCTGCAAAGATCCTTCTCACTTTGACCCTCTCCTCTCCCCTCTTTACATCTCCCTGTTGGATCCTGTTTGTCTGAGGCGCCAGACACCACCAGTCTGGTCTTCATGTCTCCTTGCTGCCACAGCATCTCCACACACTGCTACTCTTCCTCTCACTTTCACAGGGTTTGAGATGATCTGCCTCTGCCGATCACCACTGGAAACGGGAGCTGTTGGCAGCGAAGGACTTACAGCTCACTGCACAGGGGAGGCCCAGGAGATGTTACGAGCCTTTAAACAGTGAAAGTACACCGTTGAAGCCCTGAGTCATCTCCAGCCCAAATATTCCACAATGGACCTGCCTGTAGAGCAACCCATGATGTGCCCAGCGCGGGGCTGAGACAATTAGCTGCTGGGAGAGATGTGAAGACCCCTGGCCATGGGGGGGTTCCTGGTGGGACTGGTGACTGCTATGCACAGCAGCAACTCAGAGGACTCCCCTGGTTCCTCTCTGACAACGCATTGCACTACGCAGTTGCCCAGCTTGCTGCCACCCTGCTTTTGCTCTGGGGGGCAATGCTGCAGTGGTCCTACAACACAGGCAAGTGGTGGGGGGGATTTTGGGTTATTTCTGCAGTCGAGCTTCTGCTTCCCAATACCCGTCCCTGCCTACAGCTCGCTCGCTCGCTCTCCAAGCCCCCACACGTCTCGGGCTAACGTTTTACCTTCTGTCCCAGACAGACAGCAGGGCGCTTACATTAGAAAACAAAGCAAAACAAAAAGCACCCCCAAAAACAAGCGTACCGACCCCAACAGGAGGCTGCAGGAGGGTCTGCCAGGACGTGGGGTGGGGAAGGTTCCCCGGGCGCCACTAGCGGCCGGGATCAGCCCTGGTCTCCAGCCGCCGGACCGGCNCCCCCCGGGGCCGGGCGAGCTGCCTGCCCCCGTGTCGCCCCCGCGGCCATACCATCCCCAACCCTCCGCCGCAGGCGTGGGGCAGCACCTACAGGCAGAGGGGCTTTGTTTAGTTTTGGGGCTACCTCCCACCTCCCCCCCCCCCCCCCCCCCCCCCCCCCCAAAAAAAAAAAAAAAAACC
>VZSF01008250.1:314822-398851 GCA_013398295.1 Chionis minor
CTCCCGGGCCTTTTTTTTTTCCCGGCCGGGGGGGTGGGGGGAACAAGTTAAAAATAGCTCCGCGGTTGTCACCGGGCACCGGGCGAGGACGTGGCAAAGCAGAGGCGCTGTACATTTGCCGTTTCTATTAAAACGTTAGTAAAGTTAACGCAGCCTCGATGGCATCTGAGATACTAAATAAGAGACCAGTTTCAACCTCATTCCTCACTGGAGGGGATACACTAGTATGTTTCTTATTTTTATTTTCCTTATAGCCTGTTAAATTGACTAATAAAGTCAACACAGAGTTCTCTGTGTGGCTTCAAAAAACTCAGTAATTTTGTTAGAAAACGTTGAAATCCAACCCCAAAGTATTCAGCCAAAATATTTAGTTAAAGTAACCCTGTGGGTTAATAAACTAAACAAAGGCAAACCATGCAAAACTGGAGCAATGAAAACCAGGCTTAAATAAACGAAGGAAAGTTTATAAGAACCCTTTAGCTGGAAAAAAACAGCGAAGGAAAGCTGCATGAAAGTTTAATATGAAGCATGTGATACGCAGGGGCTCGTTTTACAGGTACGCGGCTTCGCCTCGGACGGTCGTTGTCCCCAGCAAAATTTCGAGAATTTTTTCTCTGCTAAGCCGCATTTCCTTCGAAACCTCATGGCAGGGGTTTCTGTCGAAGAAAAGCCTCGGCAGATTTTGGCAGGTTAAGAGGAGCGCTTCTCTTCCGTGCTGCTGCTCGCTCCCGCTGCCCGCGCTGAATCCACCACGTTGCTAATTTCGGTGTCTGATTTGTTTAGTTATTTCAGCTCCAGTAATGTGGTTGCAAAATATTTACCTTTCACACAAGAATCTGGATTATTTTGATTAGAGACCGATGCGCTCTTCAAAATGTTTGCTTATGTGCAAGAGTTCTTCGAAGAGGGGCACAACAAAAGATCTCTTTTTTCAACCGGCGTTTTTAGTCTAGTTACTAATAGCTAAAACCCGGTTTCCTATAGGGATGGAGTAAGCCTTTCTCAGAAAAGATAGAGAGATTTAAAACCAGCTGTTTAAAACATCTATGCTAAATTATCTCAAACTGCCTTCAGCACGTTGGCAGTTTGGTTATAATTATAACCACTGCTGTTCTGCAGTTTAGATCATCGCGAAAGAAACCTTCACGACAATTGTTTTTTGATCAAATAAAGGGCATGGGATTGGTGACATGTTTTTCTCTACGGAATAATGGGTTTCCAAAATTATTTTCTTTCGCATTATATCCCCAAAGAAGCAGCCGGGGAGGAGAGCGCTGGAAAAACAAGCCCAAAAATAACAAGAGATTGTTTAAACTTCTCTTAGTTGCTTTTCGTTTTCAAGAAAAGCTGAATAAACAGCGTCGGCCCCGCCTGACAGCGCAGAAAGCAGGTTTGCAATGAAAGAGGCATGCAGAGGGAAAAGAGGAGGGTTTTTTTCTTACCCTTTTCGAGTACTTAACTTTCCTCTTTTCAAAAAGGAGCTGCGTGCAGCGCAGGGAGCACTTTATTTACCGTGTACAGAAGAAACAAGTCAAATTTAAAATTAACCTCGAGTCGTGCTGGGAATAGATCGGACCAAATGTTGGGGGATTTCCTTTATTCCCCGTGTCTGATATTTTTGTCTAATTCCGCTGCTTAACCATCACCCCTTGTACTGCCAAGGAAGGGAACGGTCCCTTTCGGTGACAAGACCCGATGAAATTATTTTCTTTAAAAAGAAAAAGAAGAAGAGAAAGATGGACTACGGAACTAGGGGCAACAAAGCTTTACAAGGAAAGAAGAAAGACTCGGGTAAAATACGACACATTTATCTATCAATTGCTAGACAAGACAAAGAAGGCTTAACAACAGTTTGAAAAGAGTGGCCTGTGAATGGTTACTATTCAATTTGTATTTTATTCCCCGCTGGTCATGGAATTGAGATCAGAAGAAAAAGTGAAAACACATGGCTGAGGTCAGTAGGATCAGAGAACCACCACATACAGCAAAGGGAAGGAAAAGCAATGGGAACTTGTGTGAAGAAATGGATTATATAAACAGAGCTTACCATCGCCTGCACCCCATTATCCTATAATTTACACTGCATGGGAGCATAGAAATATATTAAACTAGTGATAGGTTTCACCGTTGCTTTATGCCAATCAATTCCATTATATACTTTCAGACATGTTTAGAATTCTTGGACTAATGTGTTTATTTTAAATATCACAGGGAAATTATGACATCACTGGCAAATAATGCTGGGGAAGGTTGCCTTCCTTTTGAAGTACGCTGCAGTGAAACATGATTTTAATTACATAATCACTTTGAAACCGTAATTATATAATAAACGAGGGGGATTAAGCGGGAAGTATATAGTACATTAAAAATTGCTTAGGTCCTTCAAAAACAAACCGAACACACAATGAGAAATAAATGCTCGGTCGCGGGGACCGCTCGGCAAATTCGGGCTTTCGCATTCATCTGTGTTTTCGTCCGGGGCGACGAAAAGATGTCCCCTCCGGCAGCCGGCGACGTTCGCTTGCCTGCCCCGTGGGAATTGAACCCAGCGCCGGTTTCACCGGCTGCCAGCGCCAGGCCCTGCCCCTCCGCCCCGCTCCGCGCCCGCGGTGCCAAGCCGGCCGTCACCTGGGAGGCGGCCCCATCCATCTTCCGCCGCACAAAAGACCCAGGCAGGGACAAATCTGTTTTTAAAAGGGGAAATTAGTCGCCCTCCCCTCCGCCCGCCGGGCTCCGCACACGCTGGCGGCGGGGCGGGGGGGTCCTCCGCCCCCCCTCGTCGCCCCGCCGGCCGGCAGCGCCCCTCGGGGCTCTCGCCGAGCCCGCGCCCGTCGCCTCCCCGGGGCTGGTTTTGGCCCTGCCGGCGGGGGGNGCCCCGCTCCACCGGGACCCGCGCAGGGGGGCCGCGGTGCCGGGCTCCGCTTTCCTCCGGAGGGACGGGGCAGAGGAAGTTTTGTTTCGCTGTTCAGCTTGGGGTTTGGTCGGTTTTTAAAGTTGTTGCTTTGGTGGGGATTTTTTGTTTCTTCGGGTTGGTTGGTTTTGGGTTGGGGTTTTTTTTCGGTTTTTCGAGTGTTTGTTGGGGTTTTGGGGTTGTTTTTTTTTTTGTTGGGTTTTTTTTTAAAGCTCTAGACCAGAGTGGGGCATGGTCCCCTCCCTGTCCCCCGCCAACCCGGGGCTGCCATCTCCTTTCCCCGCATAAGCACAGGAGCTCTGCCGGCCTCCCTCTGCCCCCCACCCCGGACCGAGCCAGGCACCTCCGCTGCCGAGGAAGGGGGGGGCTGGCTGTGGGGATGCCACCGAGAGTGCAAGAAGAAAGGGACCATGCCCACTCAGCGGGTCCACACACGCTGCCAGAAGGACAAAGCCCTGGGGGAAAGGGATGGATCCCCGGACCAACATGAAACTCAGACCCAGCTAACCCAGCCCAAGAGTCTCTGCTTGCACCAGACACACCAGGGGGTGTCTTCCCCCTCGTTTCCACTGTTTTATTTTTATCAGGGGTCAGCTCGGCTCTTGCCACGTTGCCAGTAAGCCGCTCTTGATGCTTAAGGGATGGGTTGCTTCCACTGGGGATGTGCCTGGTCTTTGGGTCTGCACTGTGTATTTCCTCTCCCATCAGACCACCTCATTTTCTGGGAGGTGGAGGGGAAACACAGCAACACGGGTGCCCTGCACCATAGGAAGGGCTGGGGCCACCTCACACAGCTTTGGGCTGGACAGGAGGGCTCCAGGTCTGTGTTCTGCCCTCCAGAGACCTGGAGGTGATGTCCATTTGGATGTGGTTCCGGCAAATGGATGGCTCAGAGGAGACCCTTGCAAGTGCAGACAGGTCCTGCAAAGAGCTGGTTTGCAGAGGGCTAAGCACAGGCACTCTGCTTGTTGCAGCTTGACCTGGCCCCTGCTTCCAGGGAACAGAGTGGCCTGGGAGCCAGGGGGCCAGGGAGCTCCATGCTTCCATCCACAGAGTCTCAGGCCCATCTAGCAGGCTTTTATTTTGTCCCTGAAGTCCAGGGTCACTTTTTCTTGGAACTGCAACAAGCTGCCACATGGCTGGCCTGGAAAGTGCAAAGGCAGGAGACTGCTCACTGACAGCACAGAAAGGCAAGTCGTGTATGGGAGCCTCATCAGGTAGCTCTGGACCTGGGAAGACCAGCTGGCTCTCCACAGTTCCCTGCAGACCAGCCCAAAAGCCCCGTTTCATCGTGCAAGGCAGCTTACACGCACATGCAGATGCTAACCGCATACCCAAGAGACTGTCCCAGAGAGACTCATTTCCCCAGATGCTAACTGTGTGGTCATGGATTCTCAGGAATATAATTTTTTCATACGAAAACATTTATTTTTCCGCCAGATGTCATGGTAATTAACATGGAAGGATGCGTCCTGTTAAATGCGTGAGGGAGATCAAGGTGCCTCACAAGTCTACAGGAGTCCCTGGAGGACCAAGTACCAGATGGCAGTGAGGAGGCTCTAACGAGTGCATGTGGGTGTATAAAACAGGCCCCATCAAAAATCGTATGAGAAGCTATCACAAGGTAAGAGACAAACTGGTCACAAAGAGAGGGAGAGTAGATGGAGCCAGGTTTGTGGTGGAGGGACGTGACTCCAAAGTTCTCTATTGGATGTCCTGCACTGGCCAAAGGGCAAGTGCAATACAGGTGTTTTAGTCAAAAATTAATCTGCTTTCTGTGCTCATCATGGTGTAATGCCAGCTGTGGTATTGCCAGAAGTCCTGGACTCCTCATCTCATGGGGGAGAACTAAAGAACAGAGCAATGTATGGGGCATCTGCCAGAAAGAGAAGAGAATAGTCTTGAGTCTAGGGAGTCAGTCACTGTCACCTGTAAACCACAGGCGGCAAGCAGGGGGAAATAGAAAACGTTGAAGACCTAAAGGGCAACAAAGTTCTAAGAGGGCTTGAAGCACCCACAAGAACTCTTTTTTCCACTGTGGAGACATGGAACTCCTCACCTCCACAGCTCTCAAAGCCCAGAAGCGTGAATTAATTAAGCAACAAGGAGGTACATTCATGCTTAGTTCACGACAGGACAGCCCATGGGGTTTGTCCCTGCAGTAAATTCCTACAGCACGTATTTTTGGAGGCTAGGAGATTGCGCGGCAGTATCACTCTCAGCTCACTTGGCCCTCGTCCTTTTTTTTCTCGCACTCTGGCACATTTTACTCTCTGCATAAACCAGATTGTTTTGGAACATCTCGATAACAATGCTAATATAACAATTCATACTTAAATAGCTTATTTCATCCAAGCACCTCAGAGCCCTGCTCAGACATTGGTTAGGCTGCAAAATAGCCTTGGACTGACACTGCAGTTTGTTTGCTTCATATTTAGTAAAAACTGTGTGTAGACTTGGACCAACAGATGGAAAGACGGGACAAAATTATTTAAAGAGACTTTCCCACAGTGGAAGTTCTTAGCTAAATGCAGTGTGTTGCAAAAATCTCACTGGCAGTTTGAAAAGCAAAGGAAACTGAAATGAAAACTACACTGGGAAGTTGTAAGGATAAGATATAATTAAATACAACATACTGGGCTGGATATTCTTGGTTTGATTTAGTGTAGGTTTATATCAGCTTCATTTAAATTTAATAGGAATTGTTTAGTTTACAGTGAAATAAGTTATTTTGAGATGACATGTCCTTCCACAGTTTTTGATTTGACTTGAGGGAAAAAATATGCTGCTGCTTCAGCAAGCAACTAGCAAAAACCCAATAGAAACATCTGATCTATTTACGTTCTCTAAAGATTCCTCTTACCTGCCAAGGCTCACTCTTTTTTCCCTGGACGGAGTGTCATCTGGAGCATGCCCAAGGCTGTTTCTCTGAAAGGGATAAGATGTCACAAGTCTGAGAGAAGACCTGTCTCCCGTGCACTAATGGTAACACAGCCCTGCCTTTCATTCACCATCCACGGGCAGTGGAACAGAAGCTCAGTAAGGCCCTAAATGCCCCTGACCATCCTCTGGCAGCTAAAAGGAAGATTCCAGTCACTGTTGGTGCAAAGATGTTTTTCCACACAAACCTTGGCAGAGACACAGAGAAGAGGACCTGGGCAGAAATTTCAGGTGTCCCTGCTTGTGAAACCAAAATGCTGGGAAGCACAACGCCCCTCTTGCAATTGATGGAACTACCCGAGTCCATTTATGGGCTCTGGGACCTACCAACAGACATGCAAAGTCATGGAAATGAAGGAGGAGAGAGTGCAGTTTAAGCAGTGACAGTGGAGGACTGCTGTATCACTGATTTTCCCATGTGCAGCCTAGTTACGAAGAGATTGCAGGGTGCCGAGCTAGAAGAAAGAGAAGAATAAGTAAATGCAATGGCTATTCCTTCTACTGTTCATATTACAGTAAAAAAAATCTCCTATTTCAAGGATGTTGACTGATGTAAAAGAATCAATCAGATGAAAAAAATGGAAGGTGAGGGAACTGGAAAGTGTTTTTTCCTTCTCAAAAGACAGCACATTTAAAAATATCCTCTTGATAGTCACAGATACCCATTAATTCATGAAAAACTGCTTGCCAGGTTTTACAAAGCACAGGGGAGCAGGTCTGTAACTTCATCAGTGTATCCAGAATGTCTGGAAATAAAACCTTCCAGAGAAGACAGATAGTGTATTCCTTTTCATTATTGATCTGCTACCAGAGAGAAGTCCATTCATTCTGAAGCTCTTTGGTACAAAAGAGCTCGCTCTTCTGAGAGTGAGAACTTGTATAAAAGGAAATAATCCAGATGTAAACTAGGGCTGGAAATACCGTTATATCAGTATTAGGCCTCATGCAGATACTCGTAGTCTGATATACTTCTTTTAGCCTTCTAGTAAGTATGAAATGGTTTGAGAAAAACTGAGCCATTTTACTCTGGCATGATGATATGCACATGGAGGGGTTTCTGGAGTTTTTGTTTCAGTAGTGCCACTGGAAGCAGTGAGCATCTTTTGCAGATGAGCCTTAGGAACTGTTCATCTCTGTTTTGGGAGCAGGCAATTTTCTGCCTGGGATTTTCTAAGTACAAAGATGGAGAAATTGAACTGTCCTTTGATTGAAGCCATACCTTCCTTGAAGTCCAGACACGTGGTTAATTATTTCTTTGCCTTCAGACATGACTAAGTGACAACGAAAGCAACCTTGAATATTTCAATGTAGTAGAGAAACATCATTTTCTCTAAGCGTAAGATATTTAAATAAGATTTGCTCCACTATTCATAAGACTGGAACTTTGTCTGCCCAAACATGGTCAAAGTAACTGTTCACCAGAGAAATACACTTTGTGAGGCCTAGAGGTCTTTTAGGAGACAGTTGTAAATTATATCCAGGCATCAACTTTTTTGCTTCAAACTGCCTCAGTGGATCCAGAGTTCTGTGTGGCTTAAACCCTCGATCTATGAAGAGCGATCATTCCCAACAACACTGAACAAATTTGAAATACCATGTGTGCTAGGAAGTTTCAAATACACGGAGGCATGGGTTTTTTGCACAGAGAGCATGCAGGTCCTTGCTGAAGTATTCCTCTCGCTGTGATCAACACAATATCCTTAAGAGGACATGTACGTAAGCCATTAAATAGTTTTTATTACCTTCCACATACTCTTACGGTTTTGACCTTTTTCAGTCTGTGGTGCCAAAAAGAAGCTTCCACTGGAACTGCCAATAACTAAACTCTACGTGTAGGCTTGCACCCTGCACAACTGCTTTTCTTAGTCACCTTTCACAGATGCTTTAAAACAACCCAGAAACCTATAGGTCTGTGGACCACAAGCCGATCAAAAAAAATTATTTGGTCAGTTCAAGACTTTTGCCAAAATTCCAGATGACGACACCAAGCACGCTTAACTGAGCAACGGAGATCATGACAGACCATCCCTTTTATATTACACCTTACAGGAGCGTTTGGTTCTAGAGGAACAAACCATCCGTTTAAGGGAGGGCCTTCGGCCTTTGAAACCTTCTCAGAGGCATTGTCTTTTTTTATCTGAGACACTGTATAAGCTGGAGACAAGTTTCCCACTATTTCCCAGCCGAGCCTCCTTCAGACTATTTCTGTATCCTCCTCCCTGCTGCTGGCTGACCTAGGTTCTCAACTGCAGTTAGCCCATTGCCAATGCCACCTGTGCATTACCTAATTATAATTATCCCTGCAATGGTTTGTTGATGTGACATGGTTAAGATCAGTTCTATCAAGACGGAAGTCGTGAATCTTTTCTATGTGTTAACAGCGTCAGTGTTTTCCCCATGCTGTCAGCCCCAGACCTGTTGACCTAGATGCACAGCTTGTGGAGAACACTTGAGCAGAGACATGCCAGCCTCCCAGTTCACTTTGCTGTGACTTGCTCTTTTACTGCACACAGAAAATACCTATGTACGTATGGTGCTCAAACAGAACAATGCGTCCTAAGTACATGTCTTGACTTTCTGAAGCTTCGGAAACCAGGCCCTTACGTAGGATCTGGTCCAATTGAGCTGGTCAGTGATGGTTCTGAAAACATAAGGACCTCCTCAGGCTGCTGTCCTGAATCATTATGATCATTAGTTCTGTCTTGAATTTAGAAGACACCCCGGAAAGTCAGACAAGCTTATGTTGAAGTATCACCTCCATCTCTCAGAGGCAGACAAGGCAACAAATTGCACTTGAAGCAGATTGTGATGTTGGTAACTTACAGACAAATAGTACTTATTGCACCAATATCTCGCAGCGGGGCAAAATCATAATAGAGGACACACAGTGAAAACAAATGTATTTAAACATAACCACATGTTCTGTGATTCCACAGGACTAAGTCTTCAAAGTAATAATATTATTTGTAAAACACCTCCCTTGGCAAATTATGCTGGGCCATGCAAATACTGCAATAAAAATGTCATTTGGAATGTTATGTAAAATCATTCAAGTAAAAGTCCAAATGAGGAGAGCAAATAAAGGAGCCTGGGATGGAGAGAACGTGGCTGGATACCAGTGAAATACATGGGATCAAGAGGGGTCCACCTAGAAAACATCTGGAGAAGGAAAAGGTATGTAGCTGCCTAGAAGAGCACCGGGAAGGCAGAAGATCAGCAGAGAAGTGGTGATGAGCATTAGCAGCTTCAAGCAGGAAGATAGGCTGTTAAACAATAGCCTATTGCTGTAAGAGAAGCATTCTGTATCAAGAAATAAACAGAGAAAGCTGGCAGTGACCAAGGCCCACATCCTCAGAGGATCTGTGCCAAGCTGCTACCCTGCCAGGTCTGTGTTTGAGTCTGTCTCTCTTCCTCCCTCAAGCACCTGCTCGTCCGAGCAGCTGAGACCACATACAGTGCAGGAGTCCTCCCTTCCCATGTGCAGGGCAGAGATTTTGGCGAAACTGGTCATGGCGACAGGTGACCCACGGAGAACCTGCTGGTGAGCTGCAGGACCTACTGGTTCAACGGTGATGACTGTAGCTTCCCTGCTAGCTGCCAGTCATATGGGAAAAGTCAGCTATATTAAATACTCTGTCAGTTGCTATACTTACTGATAAGGTGAATGGTTTAATTTTGTGGAGAGCTTACAAGAATGTAAGTACCATAGAGATGTTCCTGTAGGGCAGCTCTGCCTATTTACACAGCACTGGACTTCTGCCTCGTTAAAGTTTCAGCGGTGACTCTGGGTTGCTCAGCATCTCGATTGCTTTAAAAAATAGGCCCTTACGCCAGATCCAATCAGATTTTTACCACAGTAGACTGCAATACAAGGTCAGAGAAGGCACCTAGCTGTGACTGCCAAGCTGTAAGGGGGACAGACCTCTTGCAGCAGTTCTGTCCCATTTTTCCCACACCTTCAGAAGACAGTGTGGTGGCTGAGCAGCTTTCTCGTGACATGGCCTGGCTGCCAGGATTTTCTCTGCCAACAAGTGCTTATGAACTTTGTTGTATTTCCAAGGAAGTAATTTTTTAGCTGCTCAGACACTTAGCAATGTGGCATTTTAGTGACCTTAGCAACGGTACGGATTCTGGAAACAGGGCACTTTCCCACCTGCTGGCTCATCTTCTCTGCTCCTGACACTGTGGATGTAAAAGGGCTTTATGATTCCTGCTGTATAAAATGATAAATCAATTGCCACCTCTTAAAATTTTGAAGGCTATTTGTGAGGCAAGAAGTGAAACAAAAAACTTCTAGATAGACATGTATTGATTTTTGTGCCATACAGATGCTGGTATAGGTTATTATATACCAACAGGTTTCCTAACATTTCTTTTCATACTCTGCCACTTAGAAGACATCTATAGTAGCAACAGGTCAGTTGAGGTGTTCAGGCTAAAGATGCCTAGATACAAAAGAGGTGGCTTCATGACTGGGCTTCCTCAGTGTGAAGATGCTTTTTTTCTCCCCTGGAATTTACTGCTGATTTAAAAGCATCGGGATTGTTGAAAGTTAAGTCATACATGTGACAGGACTCCCTTGCAAAGCAGGCTAAGTCATTCCACTCGTGTAAAGAAAAAGGAAGAGAGTAGTAGGAAAACTAGTGTGTGATGGGTTGGCCAAAATGAATAGACTAGAAAAGGAAGGAGAGGACCAGATGAGTTATAAGCACTGGAACAAAACCTCTGCTTGAGAACCCATGATTGAGTCACAAAATCCCAAACACCCATATTCTTCCACATGCAGCAGAATGGCTGTGAAGGCCTCAGAAAATGTGTATCCCGGTTCTTGCAGTAGCACAGCCCCTATGAAAGGATGACAGCCTGATCCATTGTGGTTGTTGTGTTAGGTTTGTGATCAAGATTCTGGCTGAGGGTTTGAAATGCCTGGCCCCGTTAATCTTTCAAACTGGAAGGAGTCAGCTTAATTTCAAAGGCGAAGGGAATTACATTTTTGATAAAACATAAAGATCATAGAGCCAAGCAGTCAAAATCTAGAAAAGAAAGAAGTTTATGCGACTTAATTCACTCCCCACCACCACCACCATGTGCTGCTATGACGAGGTAGTCCGATTGCATATTTACATGATAGGCTTTTTTCCCCACAGGAGTATTGCATCAGTCAGAGCATGGGATGTGATGCTTGGGGGGTAAAACGGTCTTGTTTACTGAGGAAACCTGCTGTCTGGAGGTCTCTTGCCTCATTTATTGAAGAAGTTGCAAAGCATGTAAGGAATAAGGTGGGAGAGTTGTAAAGAGATGGTTAAGGTAGTTGAAAAATCTTGTGACACCGCCGTTCATCTCTGTCACACAAAATTCCTCTGTGATGCTAGGCAAGGCACGTAATTTAAGTGATATGAGCTGCTGGTTTGTACAGCAAGCCAGAAACAGAGAACCGGCTTGCAGAAACCAGAGCAGGATCCAAGGCAAAGAATAGGACTGATGGCAACCTCTGCGTCCAGAGGGAGCCTCTCGCACAGACACCGCTTTGGCATCAGGCAGCTGGCTCTAGGGCTCCGTTTGAGTCGGGGTCTGCTTCCTGTCAGCACGGCAGCCCATGCCTGCTACCTGCGGCGTGAGGCATCCCACCCAGGCAGCCACTTCCCACGGCAGTGTTAGGTTCCCCAAGCCGGGCACGTGCGTGACCCTGGGTGCCACCCCATGGCAAGTGAGGTCAGTCTGGCTCACTCGACTTCTGCGGTAACAAGGATATTGCCTATACCTGGGAAAGAGAAAAAAGAACTACATGTTAAGAGCAGAAGAGGACAAGAAGTCCAAAGAAGCTGTGAAGTCAGAACTAAGCAAACAAGCAATCATTTGTAGGCCACAAAATCAGTGCTAAGCTGCCAAACCAAAGAGGCCCTTCAGAGTTGCCTAACAGGAAAACCAGCAAGGAAAACAACCTATATTACTCCCACAAAATGCCTTACAGCTAGAAAAAAAGAAGTCGAAAAGCCCTCAATGATTAAAAAGCCACAGAAACACCAAGAAAAAATAGCTGGAACACTTTTCAAACAGCCAAAAGTGTGAAAAGATGTAATTAAAGAGAGCAGTGCCTATGGTGCTGTATGACAAGACTTAAACCACTCTAAACAACTTCCTTTTTTGCCTGTTTCTGCCACATTTTGCCACACACTCAAGCATTTGATTGATTTTAGGGAAAGAGATTCTATTTCACAGCTTTATTTCTGCTTCTTCTTTCACCTGTGTCTCTGTTCTACGATTTTACCTTCCTGGGTGTTGAACACCATGGTTCAGCTAATGTTTAGTTTTTTCCTTTCTGTGAAAATACAGAGAAAATAAGAGCAAAGGTGTTCTAATCAATGGCTTAGCTGCAGAGTACAAACAATCTAGGGGAACAGAAGAGTGAGGAGCAAGGATTACAGACGACATGCATCTAGTGAAGAGGAATTCACAATGTGTTTTCAAATACCGAGAGACATCTTTATCCTTGTGGTGTTTGAAATTGTAGCAATCCCAGATCTATGTAAGTCAAGAAGCTCATGCAGATCTGTTAGTCCAGCAGCACATTGCCATGAAGGACTGCTAGTGATGGGTTACATATACATCAGAAAATTTAAGTGCTCAACCTTTGTCAAGGATTTCTAGGTTTCTCTAGGAACTAGACACCCCTGACCTTTGGCAAATCACAATTTTCCTTTCCCTTTCTGTCATTACAATGCTTGATTCAGTGACCCATTCGTCCCTCTATTTTGCCCACCAGCACTACCACAACACCAACCATAGCACTAATAACAACAATAATCATGCCATGGACTTAATGAAGTATTTGATCATTTAAGTTGTGAAGTGCTTTTCATTAATTTTCACAATTATCAAAATCAGATTACTGTAGGTGTGCTGTGCCCTAGGGACAATGGGGAGAGACACGTTGGGCTCACAGAGGAGCTGGGTGGGCAAAGCACTCCTGCTGCACATAAGGAGCAGGAGTGACACCCTGAGCATCACTCGCAAGTCGGGCACGAGCTCCAGCTGACAGGTTCCCTCTACCATACATTACGTTTGATTCATGCCACGATACCTGTAATCAAGACATTGCCCAGATCCTATAATCACCATGGGCTGAATGTCAAGGTTGGGTTGACAGGGGAACTAAGCTGACACCAGCTGAGATCCGTGAAAAAAAGATTTTGGTGGTGTCAGGGCAGTAGCTCCTTAAGATTTCAGTCCTCCATAGCCTGGAAATAGGAGCAGTGAGTACTCCATCGCAGAGATATTGTCTGGAACACATAAACACTTTCTTAACATCTGTATTTTCAAATACAGTACACTTTTAGCTTGTCTGCTCTTCAAGCCTTTGAAATGATAGTAGAGAGGATTCACTTTGTCCATGCTATTTGTAAGACTTCAACGATGACAGGAGAAGGCACTGCATATCCTTCACAGGAGTCTGTTCTTCTATGGAATTGCAATCTGAAAGTGAAATTCTTTATTTACTGGAGTTTAATGCACACACAGTTGGACAGGCATCCTTGGTGGAATAAATAATTGATTCTTATGCAGTTGGCTAGTAGATGCTTTGAAAGTCTCTTTTCAAATGAGTTGATGGCCTGCTTTCGCTTCTGCACAGCCGCCTACAAGCACATACTTCCAACATAAAACCACTTGTGTGGATGATTGCTTCTCTCTCCAGCAATCAAGGTGTTTGCTAACAGCTTATGTGTGTTCACTGCTGAAGGGCAGTTTCTGAAAACAGCGGTGTCTTTTTTTTTCCAGAAATACTAATAACATGCTGCTGTGAAATGATTGCTAGGATACCAATCCTTTTATTATTTTATGAACTGTGGTTAAATCAGAGGGCAGCCTATGAAAGCAAAAGTGATGCGGTATAGATGACAGTATCAGAGCTCATCTCCCACCATGCCAAGGCAATGAAGAGAAGCCAACTTTCTTTCTTTCTTATTTTAACTACATTAATGCATTAAATGGAACAATTATCTTATGAATTGTGTAAGGCTGAATGATGATTTTCCCTTTGGTTGAGACTAGCTTCTTTTTTTTCCCAGATCTTGTGTCTATTATATTCTGATCGTTGCTAAAGCAATAAAACCGCTTCTGAATCTCGTATTATTATTATACAAGGGCCAAAATATCAGACTAACTGACAACACAAATCTTAATGAAAAACATGTTGTGAAACAAAGTTGTTTTCACATACCTAATAGAGAATGTTATACAATCTACAAGTAGTAAACCTTTGGATTGGTATTTCAGAGCATATTCATGACTTTCGTACACACTACCATGCACTTGTTCCAGTTGTCACACTTTAAAATTGTACTTTTTTATCATATTCTATTTACTCTTTTAATTTTTCATAAGTGTGACAGAGAATGAGAATATCACTTTAGGAATGTAAGCCAGGGATCCCTATGTCTGAATTTTGTTCTAACACTACCCTGGGGACCTTGAAGAGAATGATTAGACTAAGATGGTCTCAAACATGTATGGCAAAAGTTGGGCAGCTATGTTTCCACCTAAGTGTTTGGCTAAAGAGAAGCTTGGTTTTCCTGTTTTGTCTGCCTGGCCATTTAGTATGGACCTGGTTTTTGATGTGAATCCCATCCTTTTTAGGTACCTCCAAAGACATTAAGGACTTACAAGTTCATCAGGTTTGCAAACCTCACCTTTGAGTGTGTGGATAGAATCCTGCTGGATGCAGCATGAGCTTTGAAGGGGCCAGTGTTAATTTATCTGGGCAAAACCAATATTTTGAGGTTATGGAGTTGGAGCCTAAATATTTTGTAGAGGATGTGTTAGTCTTTGGTTCCTGGAGTTAAGATAACTGATCTCACAATGACTTGTATGAATAATCCTCATTTGTGTTGATTGTCCAAAACTCCTTCTCAGCACCAAGAGAATATTTTATTTTAATGATCAGTAATCTGAAAGGGATGCAATGAGTTCAATTGCTGTTCAATTTCTTTTTTTTTTTTTTAAATATATATCAAGCATTAATAAAAATAATCAGAATTCAAAGGTAATAATCTCTATAGAGATAATTATAGGTAGATGTGATGCCTCTGTAATTGACAAAGTAGCATCATCAACAGTCCTCTAAGCAACTTGCAAGTCATCCCAAGCTTGGGACACAAGACACTTGAGTTTGCGTAAGCTCTGGTCACTACTTGCAGTCTTAAGTTCTGAGGATACGCTTTAGGCTTAAACCCCCTGTTGGATCCTTTCGCTGGGGCTTGTGACATTGCTGTCCCAATGCTTTTAGGATCCTAAACTAATCTCTGAGAGCTTCCAAATCTCATGTTCACAAGCCCATTCTGAAAGCTTCACTTGGCTTTCTGAGAAGTCACAGAAAAGCAAGGAACATAGGTTCAGGAAAGGAATCTCTTGAGGGGAGTGATTTTGCTCATGGAATAGCTAAAAGTTACAGTTGGGGGGGGAAATTGAGTGGAACCAAACACCAAAAAAACCCAACAGAGATTGTGAGATGCACCTTTTCCAAAGCTGTAAATCTTAGACTGTTTTCTTGATGGCTTCTTAACAACAGCTGTCAAACAACATGTTAGATACTTTTCCTAGTCAGAGTTACTTTTTAAAAAACAATTGATTGGGCTTTGATTGGCTAGGTCTAGCACTAAGGCACTCAACAAAATTCTTGACATACTATAGGATTCATATCATAATTCAAAAATAGACATTCTGGCTTCAGAAAAAGTTACAACCTAGTGAAACTCTGCTAAGCTGCCATGAACTAAACCTAGTCTTCATATTTGCTCAGCTGGAGGTATGTTTATTCTATCAGTCATAGATATTGCGGCCTAGCAAGCCTCAAGCTGTGATGACACTGACAGTAGGACATAATTTTGCAGATTGATGTTCACTATTCAATGGAAAAGGGATTCTCCTGTTCCTCAGCATTGGGTGCCAGATCCTTGGGGCTAGCTTGGCGGTGGAATGAGAACCACAGCAGCTCTGTGACTCCCTTGTCCTCAGGCCATCAGGCATCCCTCTAATTTCAGGGTGGTGCAAAGCAAATTTAGCAAGTCAGGCAACCTAGTCCAGCTAAATATATTCCGCATTACTTGTTGGAAATACTCTCTGTGCTCTAATTATCTTCAGTCTTTTTAACAGATTTCTGAGTCCTTCAGCATTTGCTTCAGCATAAAACTCTGTAAATAATTAAATGTGTTGATTACAATAGAAAAATTTTTGGATTGTGCTGTAAGTACTTATCCTTCTGTGGTTTTGCTGAGAAAGTAATGCTATTCTTAGGTAGGACCATGCAATCAATGTGAAGAAATGTGTCACACATATAAGTGACATTTTGCAGCTTTTCAACCACTAGCACTGCTTTGTTCATGCCTATATTATAGATGGCACTTATGTATCCATTTCATGTTATGTAAAGTTAAAGACACAAAGTCAAATCCCAGTATCCTGAGCAAAAAACTCGCCAACAGAAGGCTGTAACAGAAGCGAGGAATTACCAGATTTTCAGTTGAAGAGGTTACTTTCCTGGTTGCTATTTCAATGTGCTTATCTATTAGTCCATGTGCTGAACCGGGTGATATTTAAGGTGGTATCTGATGGGCAACCTTCTTCCGTGCAAGGAAATGAGATCGTCTTTTCCTGGCATAAGACACGTCTTGTTAAAAAACCATGGAGGGGATCTGAGGACATTTTTTGCCTTTCTCCCTTTCAGCTTGACATAAAAGTTTTCAGGAAAACAAGGGTGGGCAGAAAAGCAAGATTTCTTGCTGAGAACAAGTGAGCTGAGAACAGAGAATTTCCACCATGGAAATCACCACAGAGGTTATGTTTGCAAGGGAAAAGTCTTCTAGGTTTTAAGGAAAGTTTCTAAGCTGCAAAGGCTCCATCAATACACCAGGACTTTCAAGCTCTCACATTAAAAACTAATAAATGTATTTTTATGCAGTATGTATCTACAGACAAAAAAATTGAAAATGTTTGAAACACTCCTGTCTGAAACAATTTCAATTTGGGCCGGACTTACAACTGGGAAATAGCAAAAGCTGATTCAGAATTTTGTTATTTCTGAATAGTGCAAATTGTGTACCTATGCATGTGTCTTTGGGATGATGATGATGATGGTGTTTCTCAGCTGCTCCGCAGATCAGCCACAGTTTCATGCAGCCTTAAGGACATACAGAGCGTGCTGCCAGCCAGGCTAGCTTTCTTGGGTATGTGGACTCACCTTCTTATTACTCATCCTTGCTTTGCAGGATTTGTTTTTCCAGCATGTTAACAACCTATGTAAAAAGGCCAATTTGGCCATGTGAAGTCATACATATCATAACCTAAATTAGTGCTCAATAAAGCGATTATATGTCCATAATGTTAAGTTTGCTAATAAAAATACTGTCTTTCACTATGAATTTTGTCAGTTATGCATGGAAGATCACTCTAAAAATATTAACAAAGTTACAGAAATCACCAGGCTAGATGTTTGCAATGCTGATATTAGAAATACCCGGGGCTGGGGGGGAAAAGGGATGCGGATGTTCAGCAAATTTGTCATTGTGCAATTCAATGATATTCTGCCTCACTGAGATTCATCAATTCATTGAGCTTCAGAGGTCATCTGAATGATTTGGACAAACACAGTCAGCTACTAGCACTGTGGGAAACAGGCTGGAAAAAGACGGTGAAAAATCACCTACAGCTGACAGTGACATCAGGTTGCTGTTTGTCTGTCAAATGGTCCAGGCAAAGGTGCAAATTGTTTATTCCCTGGAAGCTACCTGAGACGGCCAGAGGCTCAGTGATGTTCACCAAGTTTATTGTGTCCAGCCCAGGCTGGGAGCCTCCCACTTGACTGGGAGGTTCAGGCGCTGGTTCTTCTCTTCTACTCCGCTCCGAATTTGTCAAAACCAGACAGACGTTGCTGACTGTCTCTTCAAGCCAGTTCACTCCCCCAGCATTTGCTGATATGAATGGCCAATTAGTAGTGTTCAGCAAGCTCTGATTTGAATTTGCATCTGCAGAGGAAAGGGTACATAGCTCATGTTACAAAACATTCCAGATTAAGAGACCAGATTCTGAATGCTGCTGCACTGGTTTTGTGCAAAGCATGAAGACAGCCCACAGTCTACTTTGGAAAGAACTCACAGTAATTTTGCACTCTAGCTGTGCCATCTTTTAAACTTTTTTTTCCACCTCCTATTTCCAATTTTATTTCATGTATCAAGCATTTTTCCACATTTTAAAAGTTAAATACAATCACATTGTTTGGGTATCTTCTTTTAATTATCTGGGTTTCTGTTTGCAATTATCGAACAGATCATAACTAATTATAAGTAGTAATACATTTTGATGAATATTACATAGCCAGTATTGAATTTTGCAACCTCCCTGCTTCCATCCATCCTGCTCTACTACATTGCACAATGTGACCATATTGAGGAAGATAAATGACAGCCCACAACTATTTTTCACTTCAAAGTGCTCCAGTGATCCTTGGATAAAAGCTTGAATCCGCTGAAGCCCACAGTTAACTTTGCGTTTCAAATTTCAGTGACAGTTAGTGTAAGTAATATCATTAGTAGAATGAGAAAAGGCAACTAAAATACTCAAAAATGGCTTTGTGAAGACAAGCTTTTTTCCTTTTGTATTATAAAAAAATTTGCACTCATTATAAAACCACGTTAGAATGGCGGTACCTGTGGGACAACTCTGTTCTCATATCTGATGATTTAGTCCAAGTTCCACTGCTATGGCTCCACCTTCGACAGAGTTACTATGTGCTTACACATGTGTAACAGAGCACCACCATATGGCTCTTTAAGTGTTACCACCAGCTACTGGAAACTGCAAATACATCGCATTAAATATTTTTAAAATCTACTAATATTACAGGATGGCGTCTACAGTCCTAGTCTGTATGTAGTATAGTCTATACTCCTTAGTCCATACACAGTAAATCCCAACAGAGTATGGAAATATTGACCAAAACCAAATCACACTGAATCTGCCACTCCTAAAAGTGCATACATAAATAAAAAGCAGAGCCTACCCCAAGCCCCTGATCCAGATTTGAACTTGGCCCAGTTGCTGTGGCTAGACACATGTTTGCTCAGCAGCAGAGATGCTAAATTAAGAACCAGTTGAATAATGATTCATTCAGTCGAGAACAAAACAAAACAACAAATGTGAAACATTTTACAAGCTGAAGAAAAGAACC
This sequence comes from Chionis minor, assembly GCA_013398295.1. Lineage (NCBI taxonomy): Eukaryota > Metazoa > Chordata > Aves > Charadriiformes > Chionidae > Chionis > Chionis minor. The sequence goes on from VZSF01008250.1 coordinate 333,893, forward strand.
CAGATCACATACATCTGAGATTTAATATTGCCACACCTTTCGGGGAGAGAAGGTCCACGTTTGGTACCTTGCACCACCCATTTCCAACACCGTGGTGACCGCTTCCCTGCAGTTGGTGTGTACATACACCGACGCAGTGCATGTGGGATCGGCTTCGCACCAAGCATTCCCAGAGAGTTGCCTCTGCAGAGACAGCAGGTGCCTGTGGACATTTCAGCGGCTCTTTGACTGCTGGGAAATCCAGCTAATGAAGAAAAGGTCCCCTCAAACTCTAGTTTTAGCCACCTCCGCACGCGTTTTTCTCTGCTGACCACCGTACAGGGCTCACCAGCCAATTGCAGGTCTGTTTATCATTAGTTTACTGCTCTCATAATCAAACTTCTGTACAAACAGCAGATCCTTTATCTTCTGTAAGAGCATTTGCTTTGGAGAGCGAAGGGCATATCAGTCACTTGTTAATAACAAGGTCAGACCACTTTCATCCCTGTGGTCTGCTGCAACAGCTCAGCTTGGTGGCTGCGAGGAAACAGAGACGCAGGAGTCAGTGTTCTTACCCTGGTGGACAGAGAGGATTTTAGGGTCCTCCCTGCACCCCCTGATCACAACAGCCATTTCTATCTCTCCTCCTGAGAGCCACATACTTCACATTTTCCCTGTGCAAATAACTGCTTAGGCCCTTCTTTCAAAGAGCCTTTATTAAACCACCAACTATTTGCTGTCGAGACATTTAGGATGAAATCATCGTGTTAAACAAATAAACGCAGCTTCATACAGATCTCTGCTCTGGGAGCAGAGTAAGAAAATAATTTCTGTCTGCTCTCCACAAAAGCGGCTGGAAAGGCCAAAAGAAAAATATTATCTTTACTTCATTGTGTGAAATATCGTTTTGGAGGATCTGACGCGTTGAGCGTTTGAAGAGTTTTTGCTGGCAGGTTTCAAGGGTCCCCTGGGTTGACCCCCTGGGATTGTTTTCTTCATTAATAAACTTAGCATGATGTGTGTTAAAAGGAACATTCTGTTTGCTTTGTAAATAAGGGATGTCAAACAAGAAGCAGAAGCCTCGCAGACACTAGGTGAGGTGCTCTTCAAGGGCAGGGGGATGCTTGTGTGGAAAAATAAAAGCCTCAGAAAACTCAAGAGTAATGTGACTGCCTTATCCAAACCGAGGCTTTGTAGGGGAAACAATCCTGCCTGCGAACCCAGACGAAGTAGCTTCCTTGCAGATCCTGGTGGGAAAGCGGCGTGTTTCTGCCCCAAAGCAGCAGAGGAGGAGCTTGGGAAGGAAAGCGCAGGAGCGCGTGCCCGCAGCCTGGCAGGGCGCACAGCGTGGTGCTGAGCAGGTACTCCCATCGCTGTTTGGAAGGTGCATTTTGACAGCTCTGCAGGCAGCCCCGCCCGGGGAGGGCTGGAGAGGGTTTCCGCACCAGCATTCGGCAAATCTGGTGCTGCTGTGGAAATTACTATGGTAAAGCTTCTGACTGGATTTAAGGGAGTAATTTACAAGAAAGTAATCATCCTTCTGCTGGTCCTGGGGTTTTCTCTCCCATCACAAAGCAGACAAAAAAATAGCGTGCTGTTTAGCAGTGTTTATTTTCTACCGCCTACCTCTCTGCCTGTATCACCACTCATCTCTCCCCGTGCTTCTGAACCCATTCATTTCCCATCTGTTGCCTGCCCCCTTGAAGAACTCTAATAAGCCTTACAAGATGGCTCAGCTCCTGTCATTCACAGTGAGAGTATCTGAGATACATCAGGAATGCCATAGCCAGGAAAGGAAAACTTCCCCAGTGTCACTTCGGGTCTTATTTGCAGGCAGGGCAGAGTCAGGCAGGGTGCGCGAGCGCTGCTAGACGTTGGATGGACAAAGCCCCCAGGCTGGCTCTGCCCAGCCTGCACGTATTCTTGCAGTGTGCCATCGTTGCTCTGGCTGTCATCACAGGGGAAAAAAAATTCCCGGACCGCTTAAATCCTGCTTACTTTAGGGGGAGAACAGTCAATCATACAGTTCAAAAGACAAGGCAGGATCAATTCTGTAACTTAAATGATCCAGGAGAGGAAACATTTCAGTGTCCAATTGTCCTTGGAAGTAAATACAGCTGAGGGGATCCTACTTACATTTACCATTTTGTGCATAGCTAAGGCTCACACCAGCTTTAGAAGCAATTCTAAAACAAACACGAAATTAGCAGTATTACCTTTTTCTTAAGCTGTATTACATCTATACTACTGAAATATTTATCATATGTAGGTCATGTACCACACAGTTGGTAAGCTTTCCAATTCCATCGAAAAGCTATTAACCTCACTAAGCTAATTTTGGAGTTAGTAACTACAAGAACAAACATTTAATTTGTATAAAACTAATATATCATTTCAGACATTTTTGTCACAAAAATCATGAAATGCAAATTATTGTTTGAAGAAGTGAATCAGATGCAGAATCATAAAAGCCACCATAAGAGCTCATGGTGACAAACAGGAGGATTTTCAGCTAATTTAATCAACCAATAAATATAAACAATGGAGAGATGTCTACCAAAAATGGTAAAAGAAAAACTGTTGGTGAAGTGATTTATAGTGGGTTTAGAATGGTGAAAATAAGATAAAAATTCTGGTTTGACTTTAGAAATTTGGCTACGTGTATCTTGTTCTGCAAGTGGTCTCTGCCAGGAGGCCAAAGTTGTGTTGTGCTGACTAGAATTACCGTTATGCTTAAAGATTTGGTTTTGTGCAACAGATAAGATCTATTAAGAGTTTGCTCTCTGTACCACTTATGTTGTATATAGTCCTGCTATGCACAAACGTTGCTATGTTGTTTCTGCATCCAAATTCACCTTTACTCTTCCCTTATTACCAAGTAACCTAAATTTTATTCACAAAATTTTCTTAAGCTTTTTACCTGGTCTGAGTTAACTGAACTATAGTAGCTGCAACCAGTTATTTATGCAACTTGTGAGTTTACCTAAGGGCAGGACACTTTCAGAAAACCAGATAGACTAGAAAGCTGTCACAAATCTTTCCAGGTTCAGGTAGTTAGTTGGAATACAGGTCAAGTCATTCCTGATCAAGTGGTAACATCTACAGACCTCAGTGATTATGTGAAATTACTGATTTTCATGTTATTCTTTTCAAGACAGGAGATCCACTGTACTGATAGTCCTGATGGCAACCATATCAGAGAAGTCAAAAAAGGCATGAATATGAAGATTGAGGTGATCCCCTTGAAAGACAAAGACCCGTTCAGATAGCAGGGTATAAAAAAACCCCAAACATATTGTTGGTACAAAGTAAGGTTGGAGGAAGTAGGGTCTTGTCCAAGCTACATCAAGACAGATGTACTTAAAAGCACCAAATGCGGAAGCATACTTAAATGATGTCCAAGTATTTTTTAAAGAAATTACAGTACATGCTGGTATTTCCAAGAAGCAAGGCCACAATGTAGTGACAAGTAAAGGATCCTGAAGCATTGCCACACAAAGTTTTAATGGTAGAATACCACGATACCTTTGGAGTCTTCACGTGCTTCAAACAGCAGACATTTATCATGACTGCTACGTGGATCCTTGGTGATAAAGCTCCAAGGGTGGTACGACTGCAATGTTAGGGGCAGCCCTGCTTTCCGTGTGAAAGGTGTTCAGCAGGCACTGTTTGAACATATTAGAAGATTAGCATGCAAATTACTTCTAAAAAGATGGAAATTAACATTTGGAAAGGAATTCTGGACTCCATGTAGCTGAAATGAAGCAGGCAGGCTAAGTAAGTAAACAGCATACCTGACAGGTGTTTGGGTAACCCCTTTTAAAAAATGCGTATTCTCCCGTGAACCTCTCCAGGTATCCTGTTCACTAGCCTTGGAGTTAAGAATTGTCTAATCTATCTTCTTCGCTCAAGTTAGTGAACTTTTTCACATTCTGTCCCCAGTGGACATGGAAAACAATTGATCACTGTCTTCTTCGTAACAACCTTTTACATATTGGGAAATTGTTATCCCTTCCTCCCCCTCCCCTTGCGCCTCATGCTTAGTCTTCTCTTTTCTAGACTAAACAAACCCAGTTCTTTCAACCTTTTCTTGTAGGTCATGTTTTCTAAACCTCTGATCATTCTTGCTGCTCTCCTTTGCACTCTCTTCAATTTGTCTACATCTTTCTTGAAGCGTGGTTCCCAAAGCTGGACCTAGTACACTAGCTCAGGCCTGGCCTGTGTAACCTAAAGCAGAACACTTACTACTTTTTTCCCTGGTGAGACATTCCAGGTGAGGCACCAAATAATAAGATTTATTTATATTCTAACTTTGCATCAGCAAGTCATGCTCTTGTGACTGTATGACCTCTGGATCCCATTCCACAATGCTGCTGCAGTGTCATAATCTTTCTTACCTTATTTCTGTGTATTTAGATTCTTCTTAGCAAGTCTAACACATTTCTCTGGCCTTTATTGCATTTCATCTTGAAGAATTCATACCCTCTCTCCAACTTACCAAGATTATTTTGTATTCTGATCTTATCCTCCAAAGGTTGCCCGTATGTTATCACTTGCCACAGTTGAAAGAGGTAAGGAACGGGATGTTGTATGCTGTGATTTGTCACCTGTTACGGTCCTAGGGCTGTATGGCCGCGTCATGTCTTTAGTAGCAATGGTATTTGTGCTGGTCAGCAATCATGGGAATTCACCATATATGCAGAGAAAGAAGTTCTGCACACCTTACGCATACATTGCAAGGGATATGCTGCTGACAAAACCCCAGTGATCAACTTCAGCCTCAGTTCCTCTGGCCAGGAACCACCTTGAGCATACAGCTGCTCTGCTCAAGTGCAACCCATACAACACCAAGTATGAATCAAAGGCATCGTATGTATTTATCTTATTTGAATTAGCATAGTCTGCTTTTAAAATTACTTCATCAGCCTGGACTGCTTTGCTTTATGCTTTATCTTCTCCTGAAACCTGATGCACCAGTTCTGTGAATTTAATTGTCTGGTTTTTTGAAGTCTAGTATCCTTATTCTGACACTCTTCTTATTTCCATCTGTCCAACCTTCCTTTTCATCCTATGGTCAATTTTCCTCTACCTTCAGATTCTTAACCACTTTTTTCCTAGAACCAGTAACTCTCCCTCCATATCTGTCCCTTCACTTAAAGCATTTTCTGAGGACAACTTGCCATTTCCAACACATTCTGGGACTATGATGGACCATTTTTCTCTTTTGCAAAAGCTAAACGAACTAGTGGTAGGAACTGTCCTTTAGATATTTCTCTACTGGAGGGTTTGGGGTTTTTATACCTCACAACTTTCTCCTCACCATCCAGCAGGATGGTTTGTAGTACAACTCTGCTACATCTTCCCTTTACTTTTTTTATCTTTCCTAGCCCCACATGTAGTCAATAGTGCTGCCTTGTGCATCTCTCTGAATTTCAAAATAATTACATATCCAGTATTCAAATTCTTATATCGATACTTGATAGGACGAATACTTGCATTCTTAAAATAAATCTACAAAATAATATAAACAAATCTGCAAATTCAAAATAAAAATTGAGATAAAAATTAAAATAAGCCTACAAAATACAGCTCCATTTTTTAGCACACACTTTCTCTGTCCTTCCTTAGCCTCTGTGCTTGTCTGCTATGTCCTGTTACAGCTCTGTGAACTCAGCTGTTGTGAACCTGGCAGTGTATTAAGAGAGAAACCTGCTTTGGTGTGCTCCTCAAATTCCTGCCGTTTGCCTGGAGATGCATCAGCAAAACGTTTTGCTGTCTTCCTTCATTTCTTTCCTCTTCTGTTGGGTCTCCCCCATTCACTACCTATTTCCAAGCTTTTTCCTGGATCTCTATTCTATTTTTCGCTCATTTGAGGATCCTGTCAGCAGTTTTCCTCAAAGCCAGTGCAAGCCCTGGCCCCACAGAAAGCTTTTCACCAGAGGGATCCCATTTCTGCCTAGCAATTCTCCTTTGTAACATACTGTCTAGTGGCTAAGGAAGCCAAAATCTTTCTGTCAACACCCTCTGTGCAGCCAAGCATTCTTCTTCTGCCCAGGCCATTATAATCTCCGGAATCACGTTCAGAGCCTCTTAATCTCCCAGTGCCGAGCAGATGCTGGTCATGTGGATCCGGTAAATCCACCGAAGGTCTTCCCTCCCCCATCCTCCAGTTTCCCTCAGCCTGGTTCTGGCTTATTTCAAGCCGCCTTTCTTCCCTGCTCCACTGCTGCCTGCTCTCACCACTCCTCTGCTGTGTGCACGTGCAGGGGCCCCCTGAGGTCCTCTTGGTGGCAGATGCTGCCCCTGCACATCCCTCGCCTGGCCAAGGGTCCTCATAGTCCAGCTGTCAAGCCCATCTCTCCATGCCACTTAGCCACCTTGTGCTTCCCCCACACAAGGCTGCCACAACCTGTCCACTCGTGTGTCTTCTGCCTGAAGACCTCAAAAGGCATTGCAGGGTTTTCCCAGCAATGGGATACCAGGGGGCAAACTGTTGGTGTAACTAATGCCATGGGATCTGGTGAATTAAGAGCTGGATTAGAAATAAAACCGGTGACCTTATTCTAGTCAGCAGCCTCCAGTCATGTCTGAGTCATGGAACATCTGCAGAGGTCCATTGGGTCTCCTAACTCTCCTGCAGATCAGGAAGTATTATTAAGCCTGTTTTATACTCCTGGCATGGATAGTCCAAATGATTCGTCCTGGGTCACTCGTCAGAAAATTTCCATTGCTCCTAAGCATTATCAGATTAGACTCTGCTGCTTTCCATGTTTAAAGTTGTTAAGTCACCTTTCTTATGATTTTTGTTGCTTGGTTTGTATGAGATGAGGTATTTTAAAACATTGTTGCTGTGCAATTTCTTTGAGGTAATAGGTTTTACAGTTATCAGCTTTTTTCATGAGCTGGTTCAGTGCCCTTTGAGGAAGCCTGTCCATTCCTTTATATGACTTCAGTCATATAAAAAACATGTATTTCTTGCAGAATGAAATTCAAGTTTTGGAACCTTTTACTTCAAAGCCATCTACAAAAGACATTTTCCTTCTTTTTTTTTTTTTTATTTTTAATAATGAACTCTTTCCATTGATGAATTTTTGGCACAGCCCGTTTTGAAACCTTGCTATTTGAAACAGCTTGCTGATGTTTTCTTAAATTACATCCTCTTGTGGGTCCATAAAATCCTGAAGTTATTACAAATAAATAAACGGAGTTTCTCTTCATGATGTAAACCAGCTTTGAATGAAGTCATTGAGTGGAAGTTTGACTTGGATTGCTTCTGAAAAGCTGCTCAGACCCAGGGCAAAGTTCTGCTTTTCCTCTGTGCTGCAGAAATTGGTGAGCAGCTGTTCTAAGTCAACTAAGTGGAGCAAACCCCTGTTGCTTAATGTCTTGTTTTAATTTCCAGTGGGAAACCAAGTATCAGAAAGTCCATACTCTCCACTCCCTTTTCTTTCTCTCACTTTTTCCGAGTAGTATCCTCCTGAGTGAGCTGCACAGTCAAACATTAGCAAAAGAGATGAGGTCTGAGAGTTTTCCCTTCTCTCTTGTGCTGGGCATCCTCTCCCATCCAGCAATGCAGGGGGCCTCAAGCTTCCCCCGGATCTGTGGAGCTGACACTGGTGTTTAATGATCTGTGCTCCTCAGCTGGACCGCAAAGCTCGTGGCACCAGCATGAAGAGTGGACAGCACAGTGCAGACTCTGCTGTGGGCCATGGGATGTGAACAGGCAGCGAGTGCTGTGAAATTACACCAGCTCTTCACCTCGTTCCCTCCCTGTTCTTTCCCACTGTGGTCCTCTGCACTTCCACCCATCTTCATGATTATCCCGGCTAGCCTTTTTGTCACTGAGAGAAAAATTAGACCTTCTCTGTCCCCTGCAAGCGTTGAAATCCGAGTCTGTATCACCTCAAGGAAGGCTTGCTCCAGTGAGCTACAAGGAGATGCCAAAAAGTTTTCTTCAATGCTTGTGGATTCAGGAAATCTTCTTAGTCTTAGCACAAAGCCGCGCATTTCTTTTACTAGCCTCTGGACCATTGATCTTATATTGATATTGATATAGTGATTGTTTTGACTTTCCAGATTCAGTGCAGTTTTCACAAATGCCCACGACAACCCAAACACTCAAACAGGTAGGAATCATTTCGTGTGTCAAGAAATCAATCAAAATGCTCACAACTTGTGTATTTTAATTGTTTCATTAGCTGTACTTATAACTAAGCAATGTAACCAATGAACTCAGCAGTCTATCTCGTAATACCGACTGTGATGGCCAGGACAACCTGTTCTCACTTCTCCTGAAAGAGGGCCAGACTCTGACACTGGAGTTGTATATCACCTTTCAAATGACGTGGCTATGTGAAAAGCCCTATGCAAACACTGGGACTGTTTGTGCAGTGAGGTACTACCTAGACTCTCGACCAAGATTAACAACTATGTGCCCATAATCTTCACAGGAACTAACTCACAGATGAGAAAACGACAGACAAGATGGCAGGACACTTGGAACATAAAATGCAAGCTATATTACAATATATAGCTTGAATTAAAAAGAACAATGTGTTAACAGAGGAAAATCGATATAAGTATGCCATTGAGCACTATGATTGAGACCTATGTGCTGTTTGCTCCGTCTCAGCTGAGATATTTTAGTCTCTTTTTTAAGAGCTGGTTACCAGAAGGTTGTCACTCTGGTCCACCAAGGGCTGAGCGCTCATACCATCGCACACCCCCACACTTTGTCCACAGGCAGAGGCTAGCACTGGTCCGAGGGTGACATTGTATTCCCACTCCTCTCTCCCCCTACCCTGAAAACTCTGAGCTGAATGTTGAAATATTGGCAGATATTTCTTTGTACCTGTTGCTGCAGCCTGTGGCGGACTGTGAGGCATCCAAAGCCACCTCTGCCACTCCTCCCGGGGGAGGTGGGGAAATGGTCCACCACATCTTGCTCCGTGGGGTGGAGGGAGTGGTGGGATAGATCAGTTGGGCAGAAGCACTTTTTGGCAGATTAAGTGTAACCAGAGATCCTGGCTGAGAGAGGAGGGCCGGTGCGTACAGCTTCCAACTACAGCTCCCGTGAAATTCTGTGGCAGCATTTCAGTGTGGAAATATTTCAATTTTCAGACATTAGGGGGTAGGGTAGGGTATGGAAAAAGCTTTTTGAAAAACTGAAACTCTTCACAGAAAGCTGATACTTAAACAAATGATTCATTTAGCTGCACACCAATTTTCTGTCAATAAACGGTTTCAAAAAAATTCCTGATCATCCCTAGTCGAGTCTGCAACCCATACTGAGATTTTTTATTACTCTGAGTACCTCTGAACCAGTTAACCCTGCTGTTTTCTCTTCCTCCACATAAGGTAGAGATTTGTTCATCTCGTGGGATGCTCAGTCAGCCCTTGGCTCCCCACACTGACAGCCAAGTTATAGTTTCAGCTCCACAAAACAGTGTTTATTTAAGAGCTAGAGAGAAAAGACACCTATGAACAAAGAAAAATAATTATATTTGTTTGTGTTATAGAAGCCCTCAGCAGTCCCACTCACACTTGGGCCCCAGTACATAGCGCAGGGTAAGATCATAGTTGCAGTCCAAAGCTGCTTGCGATCTAATTAAGACAAGATGTAACCCATTGGTGCAACAAACACTTGAGAAGGGAATTGAGGATGAGGGAAGTGGTTTCTTCTTAAAAGGAGGAGAGAAAAAGAATAGATTCTTGCAAATTGCCCCATTCCAGCATCTGGGGCTTGAAAAATCTCACTGAATATCACAAAACCAATAAATAATCAGGAGTTTGTAATAAAATTTGAGAGCAGGTAAAGGCTTGACATATTACTTGACGTTTTCTTTTCTTTTTTTTTCTTTACATGGGTGCTTCATGTTTGTGCCTTCATCTGAAAGATGAGCTAGCATTAATTGTATTGGCCTGTATTTTAGAGTGTGATACACTGTGATTGTCTACCCGTGGCACTAGACATGGAGGTAGTCTCCAGAAGGCAAGGTTTTGTTAAGGGGTCATAATTGTTCAGAAAGCCTTAAAAACTGGTGTGTTGAGTACAGTCTGGACAGATCAGCTCCCTGAACCTGTAAATACAATGCTGAAGGAACAGGTCAGAGGTATAGATCGGCCTCCTTCATCTAAATGAGTAGCTGAACATTAAAATTATACCTAATCATTCATAATTCATTATTATTTACTTCCCCATAGATTGTCTTCTTGTAGGTAGTCAGGTAATGTGCTTATCTCAAAGTCCCATCGATTCCCTGTATCCTCACACGTCCCAGCTCCCATTGGTTTCTAACTACTTGCCCAAATTTCTGTACTCTGGAAGGAGGAACTCCACATTTTCATATTTAATTCATGGGAACAGCTTTCTTTTAAGAGCTGTAGGGAATATGAGTGTGCAGGAAGTTGTGTATCAATCAGAATTATGGTTATGCCTTGTAGTGTCACACACAAACATGGTAAATGTGACAATATACTCCCCTAGACATGTTTTAGGGTGTCTTGATTTAATACTGGCACACTGGCAAGCTCAGTAAGAGTAGTTTCAGTTACTGTTTGGAAACCACCTGTAAAACAAAAATGCCTGGCAAAAGCAGAAGGTAATGGCAATTCAGTCTGCAACACTTCTCTCTGGGTCTGTCTTCAATACAAAACTAAACTGTGGCACAGAGTCAGTCACAATTTTGTTTGAAAGAGTTCAACCAAAATAACCTTTTTTATTTTTTGAAAAGTTACAGAGTGATAACTGGGGAAAACACAAAATAAATACAGTAAAAGATTCTTCAACATCACACAGTCAGTGATTGTTGGTGGAGGAAGCTGGAAGGAGAAAACCAAAAAAAGTCAATTTTTCAGCAAGCTCTTGGCTGAAAAGTTCCACCTTGGAAGGAACACACTGAAATCCCAACACTTTAGCATAACATAGTCTTGAAAATGTGTAAACATATTATTTTTTAAAAGCGTTCACAAAACTTTACAGCTGCTACAGGCAAGTGCTCTGGTATTTAGATCTGTTACAACTAGACATAGATTATCAATCAGTCGTTTGTAAAGTACTGCAGTCACTAAATTATAGCTCGGTCAGCCTAGGTTGAGAGTGCTGGTCTTCATTTCTAATGACTTCAGCATCATTCTTAGAATTGCATAGTTCTAAATATCTCTCAAAACTTTACTCCAACGTGGTCTAATTCTTCAGAAAATATAATCCTTCAAAAACAGTACTGAGTTAATACTACTTCGATAGGATAAAAAGGGATATTCATGATGCTGATTAGGATAGACTGTCAGTCTGACAAGCCATGAACATGAAATGAAAACTGCTTGTGATCATTTAACTCCTTGGAACACGGTGTCCCAAAACCAGGCTGTTAACTCCATTTCCCTGTTAAAGCAATTACAACTTGCCCATGTACAATTTTTCAAATATTTATACATAAATGTGATGTATTTCTTCATTTCCTGCCCTGAGCTCATGTAGCATTGCTGCATTTTGTTAAAAAAGCTGCCACGTTCCACCTCACTGTTGGCTGCATTTCAAAAGTAATTGAAGTAGTTGCTGAAGTATACAAGGAGTACCCACACCGCAAAATCTGTTTGCACAGTTATTTCAAGATATATCTCTGTTCTAGTGGAAATGAATGATTGTGTAAGGACTATTCATATTTGTCTACACTTGATATCTTTGCTCTTTAGAATAATAGCATCATTCTCCTTCAACAGGAATGTAAGATGGTAAAGCATGACCACAGGGACTTTCCATTACTGAGCTGTGAATCTGCCATTCTCCCTACCTATTTTCGTCTCTGCTTCCTAGTAAAATCCCAGTGACATGTCCCTCATGTGGCTCAGTAGGGCTCCCAGACTTGCAAAGCTAGCATGAAAGGAATGCAGGTCCTCCCATATGCTGCTGGTAGAAACTATATCCAGTAAACGTGAGCTAGTGATGTAAAATCTTTTGCAAATTTGCAGTCAAGGAGAGCTTGAAAACCTTAGGCTGCAACCGTAGTATTTATTCTGATAAAATAACACCTCTTTTTCTAATACACAGTTTATTAGAATAATAGGGGGTCTGAACGCTAAAGAAAGGGTAAGCACTGAACTGCCTTGGCTGGGATCTGATAATCCAGAAAGAAATCTTTTGGGAAATGCTTCTTTGAAAATACTTTTTCAGATATCAACACCACCACCACCCCACCCCCTCTAATGCTCTCAATGGATTTAGTCCTTTCCTTTAGCCCGATCAAGGATTTTATGTGCTTTTATGAAGATGGGGTTTTTTTCCAAAGTTTTTAATGCAACTTATTTGTGGCTTGGAGGAGAAGAAAGAAGAGATGGGCAGCCCTCTTCTAACCAGGCAGCCCGTTTTCCATGAGGTTTCTCCGAGTGAAACCACTGCCGGTAGGACCTGCCCACAGGCTGACTGCAGCCTGCAGTGAAGCCCTAACGAGGAAGCGCCTGGGGAATATGAGGAAATACCTTTGTTGTACTGTGAACAGTTTGCCCGCTTTACAAAGGTGAGTAATGTAAACAGGAGCCTTTCTACGTGTGTCATGGCAAGGAGACCAAGACTATCATGGAAGGTGCTAGTTTAATGGCTCTGGCACACGGCCAACAAAAAGGCTACAAGGTCAGGCCGTTTCCAAAGGCACAGGGTGCGAGCTGGCGCTGGAGGAGAGGTGGCCATTATACCCGCCGGTGTAAAACAGAGTCTACCACCAGCTGCTCTGATTTATAGGAGCTGCAACTGCGCAAGCCAGCCTCAAAAACGAGGGAATACAAAACAAGCTTTATGCCCCCTGTGTCCCTGTCTTTGCAGTCACGCATTCTGCACACTTCCCTTTTGGAGCCTCTAGCTTTGCATCCAAATGTTTAAGGGTCCTCCAGCTCCCTGAAGCATCTCAAAATTTCTTTGTTTAGAGATAGCTGTCTGCTTTCTTAGGCATGGACAGGTTATCAGTCAGCTTTGCACATTTTACTTATTGGTACTCCAAATTCAGTTAAGGAGATGAGTATTTCTTTTATGCAGCTAGCAATATCTCAGGTAAAATGTTATTGCAATTTATTAATCCATACACACCAGTCTCAAATATTGGGGTGTATAGGTATGAGCTGCCTGCCTGTGAGCCGGCACCCAAAAGCAGATGTGCACCTGCAATTTTGTACTGTAATACAGGAAAATACATACAGATAACCCTGTACAGCAAGGAAAGGAAAAGCTGCAAATCATTCCTCATAAAAGCGTCATCTTTGCTTGCGATATAGATATCAGCAGTATAAACGGAAGTACTCAGATCTTGGAGACAAGGGCTCATAGCCTTCTAGCAAGAAAAGAGCCACGCTGCACCCATCTCAGAGAAACCCTTATTACACATCTGTTCAGATGCCATTGGTTGCACATTGGGATGTCCTTCAGCCGGAAGGCTGGTGCTCTCCTGAGCCGGGGTCATGGGCACAACAACTCCAGGCTTCCAATATGGGAGGGTTCGAAGCAGGGGGAGCCAGGCTCCAAGCCTGGGAGTCATGCTCCCTTTTCAGAGAAGATAAAAGCAGCAGAGGAGAGTTACAGCACAACCGCAGCATCTCAGTTGTTAAAGAGTACTTGAACACAATATGTTTCTGGTTAGTTTAAGGAAGGATAAACAAGATTTAATATATGACAATGAACACAAGTTGGTTTTTTCTTGCCCTACAAATGATATTTGGATTCATTCAGATTCATGTAACTTCCACTCACATAAGACTCCATTCCATTTCCTAATTTTCCGTCTTCCTTATTTCCTAAAACATGAGTTGTTGAGCTAATGAATTAAAACACTTTGAGGTTTGGTTTTGGCTCTGTGTGCATCTGTGCTCTTTTACTACCATAATTCAATGTGACAAGTTTATTGTCCTAACAAACACTAGCACCTATTGTAGAACTATAATAAAAAAAGAAAGATTGCTTTAAGCAGCACATTTTCTGCAGAGAGGACCAAATGCTACCTATTGACATTTTGTTTTCCTCAAATCTTGTTCCCCTTCTCATTCCATAGTGTTCAATAAACATGCAAGTCTGTAGGCAAAATGGGCTAGATTAGAGTTTGAGGATCAGCTTCTGCAATGAGCTGGATCAGATGGAATTCATTCTTCTTATTAGCTTTCAGCTGATATTTATGAGCCTGAGCTCAAGACTTCGTTTGTGCAAGGCACATTAAACACTGTGAATGCAACCCCTGCCCCAAGGAGCTTGCAGCTCGAAAAGACAAGTATGCAAAGATAAGCCAGATAAAAACAAAAGCCTAGGACTTTGCAGAAAACAAAGCCAAGACCTTCCTTTGCTGAATCAATGTGCAAAAAGCCAACACAAATGAGAGGCGGATTTCTGCATAAGAACCACCTCAAATGTTTCTACACAAATCAGCACAAGGCTGGCCCTCCAGATGAATGCCTGTCCAAAACAAAACAAAACAAAACAAAACAAAAAAAAAAATCAATCGCCCAGATCTACAGCTAAGTAAATAAACTACAATGACCCCAAAATAAAATGTGAAGCACTCTGTTTTTCAAGGCTCACAGAACAAGATTTTAATGACGCATATGGTCTTTATTTGACCCATAATGGTTCTTTGATATATAGTGGCAAGACTTTAACTTACTGATGGAATAACTTTTTCATGTAACCCATCCTATTGCTAATTAAATAATCAAGTCTTTTCCCCTTGTATCTGTTTGAAAAGCTATGTTCAATAGCAGGTCTTGGAATATTTTACCAGCAGAGGAAAGACAGAAGAGTGACACACAGATAGAAACTAAACAGGAGTCACTCTGTCCCACTTGCTCCCTGAAAAATAATTCATACTTCTGCAGAGATACACTAATTCATTATGGGGCTGGCACAGCACAGGTAACAAGGCAGTTACGCACTGCAGAAGACTCCTTTTGGAAAGAAAGTGTCCTCTGCTAAGCTATTTACACTAGTAGCGCAGGAGCCCTGGAATGATGGGCTTCCTTCTGTAACAGGATGTTTGGCATGGGCCAGGAGTGGTGATAAGCTCCTTGCATGAGCACCCTTCCCTGCTCCCTTCCCTCCTCTCCTTCCTCAAGCGCAGCAAAAGCAGACACGAGAGGTCTCCAGGGCTTGCTTTCTTTCCCTCTCTCCTCAATCTTGCTGTGGCAGAAGCAACCTGTCCCCAGGCAGGTCCAATTCTTCATCCATGGGCAGCAATTCGACCCCACCTACACTACTGACAAGTCCTGGGCTGCCTTTCATGGGCAAACTGGGGGAAAATCTAGATGGAGAGGTAACAAAAGGTCTCTTCTTTCCATGCAGTTGGGTGTTTAAGAATCTGGCTGAGAGTAATTAGCGCTTTTTATCATATTAAGGACTCTCAAATTCCTCTTACTTTCTACCTTTGTAAAGCAGCCTCTGTGTCATTGAATGGCAGAGGTATGGTCCTTTCTTACAATATTAGATCCTGTTTATTATATTCACTGATGCCAGGTTTGTGATATTCTGTGGCTTTCAGCATCCTAGCAGACTGCATTAAGCACTGGAGGGATCAATGTGATATTGAGTTTTTTATGGTATTCTGTTTAAACGATTATACAAATAACAGCAGGCATCTGTTTGGAGCATCTTTGGCACAGTTCAGAGAAACTATATTTCACTCAGCTTTCATTTCATTTAAATTAATTACTACTCAGGGAAGGGGCAGTAACAGACACAGGTATATATAATGCTTGAGTGACATATGCATATTTTTTTCCCTCATGGGAAGGGAGTAATGGGGGGATGCAATTTTAAAAACACCCCACTTAGCCTGTTTTTTCTGCCCCAGTCTAACTAAAGAGGCTGCATAGTCACAGCTGTTTGATACAGTGAGAGATAACGTGTAATCCTTGGAGGAATAGAAGGCAAGCCTCCTCTCACATCCCCAGCAAATCCATACTCATCCCATGCTCCACTCCATCAGAGAAACTGAGATGTTCCACCCTCAGCCCTCCAGGACACACCAGGGGCACAGATCTCCACCTCTGGCGCACAAGTCAGGGGGATGCAGGAGTTGCAGGGGAGCAGTCAGTGGCTAATCACATTTTTCAGCAGGAATACAATTTGGCAGATCTGCATATAATGCTGGAATCCCTGATTAAATTTTGGAGGGCAAGGGAAGTCAAATCCTGTTCTTATCTGCATCAGTGGGGACCAGCATGGTGCACTGCCCAGAGAGCAGAATTTATTTCACGGTATGTGAAAGTAAAAAAAAAAAGATAAACTATTTATATTTTGTTTTGCAATTAGTCTTAGAAAAGGAAAGTCAGGTATGAAACATGAAGTGTTCATTGTATTTGTCAACTACTAAGACAGAAAATAACATATCTTTTGCTAATAAAGTGTTTTATCTGCAGGATATATTGCATCTGAGGAGATCTATGTATACCCCTTTATTTCCAGACATGGAGAGGACAGAGAGGAATTGTCTTGCACTTTTTTCACATGCAGCAACTGCCCAGGTGGAATTTTACTATTGAGACTTGCAGCTAACATACTGAAATGTATGAAGAGGGTTTAAGGCTTCCATTTATCTTCATTAAAACCAGTTTGAGTTTGAAAGCTGACTTGAGGATAGTTTTTCACATTGGGAGTGAGAAGGCAGAGGTTTCACCCCGGCTCTTCGGCTGACTTAGGCAGTGATTTCAGACAAACCCCATTAGTTTGGGATATAAAAAGTGAGGTTAATAGCACATATCTCTCTCCAAAGTAGTCCGACATCTCTTCAGAAAAACCTCTGTGAAGGAATAAGATAGCATTGTAAGTGAATTGAGTTAAATTCTCTTGTTTAATGATTCAGAATCTGAGCAGATGGACCTACATATACCTAATCCATGCTGCAAGTTTTATAAACTGCAAGACGGTGTGCAACTCCTACAAAACCATGGAGCATTTTGTAAAAAAAAAAAAAATATACTGCTGTTTGTAATAAAGTAAATACTTTTGACAAGCATATGCAAGTAAGTACAATAATGCAAGCTTTTGTGTCAGCCACTGCTTGGGAAATCACATCTTTCCTGCGTTTTAAACAAAAAAATTACATATCCTCAGAGTTTTGTGCAGATAAGCAGAACAGTGCAGTGTTACAGTGCTGGATGAAGGCGGAGTGATGTCCTCTGCAACTTCTCCTTTCCTCATCCATTCACGCTCTGCTCAAAGCAGCGCCATGTCCCTGAGGCCACCTGGCACACCCAGTGCTGGGGGAGAAAAAGACCCAGGTGAAAAACACAGTCCTGAACACTTCACGTCACCACCAATCCGCAGGTGAAAGCAGCAGGATTGATGCTGCTGGAAGCACCAATGCCCATGGCAGCCTCCGCCAGGCCAGAGGCAGCCCAGGGTACCACAAAATCATCCCCGCAGCCTGCAGTCATGCTGAGGTGCCACAGGTGGTGGCATGGGCTCCGGGGACAGTGCAGGGGGAAGGTGTAGCTCAATGGGAAGCTGCCTGTGTGCCCAGCACCCAGCACTGCAGTTCTCTGTTCAGTCCTCAGCAAAATGGAAAGTTCTATTTTCGGCTTACAGTCTGTGGATAGATGCGTCTGGGAACAGGCACCCAGCAGAGATCATTAAGTAAACACTTTGTCCCAAACTTCTGGATTCTTGATCTTTTTCAAAAGAGGGCAAAAGGATATTGCATTTTTGCTTTCAGCTGCTCTGCCTGAGAGCACCACAGTGTCTGACTTGAGCACTGCACAATCCTGCCATCATTTGTGCGTTGTAGATGATGCCCCAGCTACAGCCTTCACTGGTCCAGCACCCCTGTTGGTGCTCTGCAAATAACATACTTATTACATCTTACAGGAACCTCAAGTGAAGCAAGACTGGAGCAAAGGTGTTTTGAAATGTCCTGAAGTTAAAGGGATCTCAATTCTCTGTCTCCAGTTGGAAGGGAGCTCTTGGACAGCACACCTCATAGTGCCTTGGAAATGTTCTGTCTCCATTTTATCTCCTTAAAATGTATGTAATGATGCAGACTTCTGTTGCCGAAAGCTGTGAGATCTACCTATGAAAATGCTATATGGTAGTTAGGTGGGGTTTTTATTGTTATTACTGCTGCTCTTTGTGCATTTGCACTGAAAGTAGTTACTGTGCAAGGCTATCAACCCCGAAATCTTACTACAAAAACATGAATGTGTGATTGATCCCCCAAAATAAATTCACATGCCCCGAGTTAGGCAAAATATCTTGCAGAATTAGGTTGTCTGCAGACAATACTTGCAAAATTCAGCCCCCAATTTTTTATTGATTCACCCTTTAAAAAAACCCTCAACTTTGATTTCAACGGCTTTTCAGCGATGCTGTGAAAGAAGCCAAAACACCTTCTCAGGGATTATGCCAAGCAGTAGTTTTGAACAGGTTTGGGGCAATATTCAATGAACTGTAACTAATCATTTTCATCTTATCGCCTACAGAGTCATTGCATTGGAATGATGTTTGGCTAATTTTCCAAAGGACACATTTACTATGGATTGTTCTACATAGCTGTCAGGAGCAACAGTGAGCCAAAACATACTCTGTCAAGGGAAGTGTTTGGTTGATGAAATTATAAATAAGTCATCAACCAAAAGTCTGTTAAAATGAATCGTCATTAAATGTTTCTCTAAATACAGTGTTTAATCTCAAACTCCAAAATAGGAACTGCAAGACTGTCTTTCCCTACCTCATTCACAGATCTCCTCTTTGAACACATCATGAGAATATTAAGTTAGTTAATTTAAGCTATATGTGCATGCGAGCACATGCAGAGAAGCAAAGACTCTGATATGTTTTACATAAAGCAGGCCATTGTGCACTGATTATAATGTGTAAAGAGGAAATATGTTTATACCACAATCTATTCTAAACTCAAATAGGCAGCAGTACTCTGTGTTTATAAATATAAATGCAAAACCTATGTTAAAATAATGTTAAGGGTCTGGATTCTAACCACAAAAGCCAGGACATTCAGAGCAAACCTTGAAAGTTTGGGCCTGATTCTGATTTCATGCTCTTGCATGTAACTCCAGTGTCTTCAGTTATGGTTTGCGCTGCAGAAAACACAATCTTTTGTCTGAGGTTCTCTAGGTATGGCAGGGCTTGTGCAAAGTATTACCGTGTTTAGGACTGAAGGCTAGATATAAGAAAAGGATGCAGGCAGCTGTGACAGTATCCCCCAGGGCTTCTCTTAACCTAATGAAGTGTGTACATGCACATGTGGGCATGTGCAGGAGGGGAAGAATGAAAATGTGCAGTCTTGGCAGACACGTCCTCAAAACTCTCCTTTGTCCTCCAGGACAGATAGAGACTTTACAGAAAGCTTGGAGCAAGTTGAGTATTATCAGTCTTTAGAAGGTGCTTATACAATTAATATTTCTCATTATGCATAATTTACAACACTATATTGTTATGTTTTAAGAATGCTATAACAAAGGACACAGCCAGGGATGTTACCGTTGAGCTATAAAACTCAAATATTAATCAAGAGACTTCATGAAGGAAGGGGGGCTAAATGACCTAACCCTGTGCAACCCTGTGTGGAGTTCTAGTGCACAGTCATGACGGGAAAAGAAATTCTGATAAAGGCAAGAACAAGGCTGCGTCATTCCACCTAGACCAGGAAGGAACGCAGCGATGTGGAACAGCTGGTCTAGTAGCCACCTCCAACAACACGAGCACATGTTTGGTCTGGTCTATTGGCAGAAGTGAATTAGCCATCTGTATGATGTTACTGAGACATCAAGCAGTTGAGAAGGATCCCTGCTGTTACAGCATGTTTCATGTTTTACCTTTCTGCAATTTTGTTCCTCAAAATTACAGATAAACATCCTTTAGTGAAACTGGTTTTGAACATTTGCTCTGCTAAATGCAGCAAACCCCTCCTTGAGGGGATAATCTTCTGTGTCTTCTAGATGCTGCATTGTGAAGTTCATGGATATTTATCCAGTGTTTATGTGAAAGGTACAGATAGGTGGTTAAAACAAGGCACCAAGTTACAGGGGGGTATCTCAATAAATACTGACCCAAGACCAGGGGTCAAACTTGGAGGTCACAAGGAGCTTCCTGGAGGAGCCCTGAAAGGGTAGTTTAGGTAGAATTTAGGCACTAAAGAGAAAGTGAGGTAACCACGAAAGCAATCCAACTGCTTTGCTGTTAAGGAGCTACAGATGCCTAAGTACGTAGCAGCCGTGTAACACAGATCCCATAAGCTCCGCTGTCGTGCTGACTAGGGGACCTCCAACTTGACTGGCCTGAATTTGCCTAAAGGAAGAGTTGACAGACGTCTTTCTTATGAAAGGTAGTGATAGTTGATGAACCTCCTCAGAAAGAAGAGAGATGAGCTGCACACTCTTCTCATCCTAGGTCAGTACACTTTCATGCCGTGCCACACAACCAGTGCTTTTCTACAGACTGCACTGGAGGTGCTCAGCCATTCCTTGCACTGGAGTTTTCTTCTGGGCTGGAAGGCAAACAGCACAGCCAGAGAGGAAGGGCATAGTGTCCAAATCTGTGTCTTAGTAACAACAGCACTCTGCTGGCCATGACTCCCAGGTCAGGCGTAGGAAAGGCCCGGTGTCACGAGCCCCAAACTTCCACTGACAAATCCAAAGAGCAGAACAGACGGGCTTCAAAAACAGGTTGTCCATCTCACTTCGTCCAAAAAAAAAGGCAGTCCAGTGCACAGACTCTGTGGAAGAGAGGAAAAGAAGCACGATGAAATAACAGTGGATGCTGATAGAGTCCCAAAACACATCAAGAAGTGGAAAATACCTACAGGAAATGTTTCAATAATGGGTATGTTTGCTTAGATGTATATCAATTTCCAATTAATTATCAAAGGGGATCATGTTAATGCTTCTGTTCCCAGTTAATGAAAATGATGCTTCTGATGTTTCTCCTACTTTTCTGTACTATCCATCAAATAACATCTAATGAGACACAACTTCAGCTGCAAATACTCTGATCTTCTTTCCATGAATAACATTGACATACTTCATGCAATCAAGGAACATTGCTTTACTAGCCAGTTCTAAAGTTTGTCACTGTCGAAACCCTGAAAAAGTGGCCATGCATCATGTGCTACTCATTTTCAGTTTATTTAAACTGGTACTTTCTTTCAGATTAGCTTATTCATTAACTCAGTGTCCTTACTAAGTAAAATGGTCAAATTAAAAAAAAAACCCACCTAAAAACCATCATAAGTGTGTAGGGAAATTAAAGAATTTGGACTGTAGTCCCAGTTGGTATACTCTAGTGAAAGCCAGGTATCGATTCAACTAAAGTAGCCTTCTGTGGGCAAAAAAATGATTGGAGAAAACTCAGCGTCAGTCTATTGTTCCTACCCCAAGGACAGCAAAGAAAATGCCAGGAAACTTGTTCTTTATTAAAAAGCCGTAACGAGACACACTGTACAAATAAGAGTGCCAGATGAGAGCATTGCTATATAAGGCTGGGTATAGAAGCCAAATGGAGAGATAGAAACCCTGCCTCCAGCCAAATACACCAACACAGATCATCACAAGCAAAAGGAAGTTCTCAAGTAAATCATGTCCTGCATCAGCCAGTTTGACACACTGATACAAGTTGAACCTCAGCAAGACAGAAATCATCCCAAAGGAATAATATTCTTGTCTTCCTGCGAGGAGGGCATGTTTGCATATACTGTGACTGTTGTTAATGTGTCCTGGGAGATCTATATGTAATTTCTATTGCATCTAGATGGAGTTGTCTCCTTAGGCATGCACTGAAGTGTTGAATTTTTGTAATACATCCTTTCTACAAAGAACTCGGAATCAAACCCAAATAATTCTCGATCTAGATTTAGAAAAGGTTTCAATGCTCATAACAGATTTATGTTTCTCTTACCAGTTTTATCTGACAAAGATTAGATATAGATGGTTAGGCTGACAGATCGGTTTGCGCGTGCAAACCAGAGATCAACAAGTCTGATAGTCTGCCTGGAGACCCTGTAAACTTCATCACAATGCTCATCACCCTGTGCTGAAAGGAGGCCTCAAGACCACAGTCCACAACTTAGAGAGATGGCTGCCTGACATCATGTTGGTTAAGGTTTTCAGGTTTTTATTCCGTTTGTCATCGTGCTGATATAAATCTGGAATAACTCCACTAGGGATTGCTATGTTACTGGGTGAGCCTAGATTTGCATCTTTGGAAACTGATCTATGCTCCTGCTGCACGGGGCCTTACTTGATAGAATAAGAGAGGGAGTTCAGACTCCTCATTTATTTACGGTCTGCTCCTGATAAGGTAGTTATTAGCCAACGGCATGTAGAGAAAATCAGATTATTTAAAACTAGTAATAAAATTAATTGTATAAGAACTGGTTGCACCTAAAAAAGAGTCTCAAAGCTTCTGAGAAGAAAAATATTTATTAAGAACTTGGAGTTTTTATAGGTTTTTTTTAGTATAACAGCCACATAAGCGAACACCTAGATCCTTATCAACTCTGTATTTTTACTTTTGCTTCTAATCTCTCTATTAAGCAATTTCCACAAACTCTTTGTAGGTAATTAGATTTTTTATATCAACACTTTGATGGTAAAACTACTTTGCAGTTTCTGTGACACACCCTAGATTGCTTTTCTATGAAGAAATATCATGGTGTTGGTTCATTGATAATCCACCTGGTGATCTATCAACAAGTGATAATACCGCTCATAATACATTTTTTTGAATTGGCAAGTGTCAGGCATTTCAGAGTGCATGAGTGCCATCAAGATAGCTCCTCCACCAAAAGAAGAAGAGGTACCATGGTGTTAAATTTCTAGTTTAATTTGGAGGTAACCTTGTACTGGTCAAAGGTTCAGCTGGAGAAGAAATCAATAATTAGCAGGTGAATCTCACTGAAATCACCAAGACTGATGAAGATTACACAGAGTCTTCCCTCCCACATGGAATGTGGAGCAAGCTTAGATGCATCTTAGAGACAAGGAGGGGTGCAATGCCCTATCTGTCTCTTCCTGGAGCCAAAAATAATCCCCAAAAGATGCAGCTCTGATCTGAATCAGGAAGCTAGACTTAAGGAAGGTAAGCGAGAAGGGACAAAACCCTCATTAGCTTCTGGGTAAATCTGAACAGTATGTTAGGAAGGAAGGGAGGAAGGGAAGGAAGGGAAGGAAGGGAGGAAGGAAAGGAAGGGAGGAAGGGAAGGAAGGGAGGAAGGGAAGGAAGGGAGGAAGGAGGGGAGGGGAACGAGAAAGAGGAGAAGGGGAAGGGGAAGGGGAAGGGGAAGGAGGAAAGGTGTCCATAGGACTTCAAACGCCTGAGAGAGTGAGAAAGAAGAGTGAGTAAGATTTTTCTCTCAGGGAACAAGATGACTTTAAAAGGAGTGTCTTGCACAAAGGGACAGACAGTATGCCTTAGACTTTGCCCAGCATTTGCTCAGCTCTTCAAGCATCTCCCATGAAGTCTTGCAGAGGTATCTAAGGTCCAAAAGCTCTGTTTGTTCTTTGTGCTCATCTAAACTTTGAACTTTGCCCAGGTTGATCACCAGGGTGCCACTTACACATTTTGCTGAATAGAGCAGTTGGTGTATGACTACAAAATCTTTTCTGAGAAACACCAAAATTCTGTTACATTGAGTGGCACAATGTCTGGGTGTTTGATATGTCACCGTTATTTAGTAAAATTACACAAATTTCAAGCAGCTTCCAAGATATTGACATCTTTAAAGTAATTGTAGATAAAAGACACACTGCCAGATTTTGTGCTTTGAATTGTGCTTTTGTACAGAAAGTGCTCACACCAAGTCATACATTATTCATCATTTGGAATATTTTTTACAAATTTGTGTGGTTCCTTTTTTTTTATTCTTTCAAGGAAAGTCTGAAAGCCTCGTTTTTATATCTGAAAATGCATCCAAAGCTTGTAGAGGAAGTCCTTGTCTTCAGGCAACATGGTGCTGTCTTCATTCCCATTTTCCACAGTGGTTTCACTCTTTTCTGTCTTTGATGTGGTCTCTGGCACCTTGAAAGCAAGTAAGCCTATCTCAGCCCTTGTGTGCCAGCAGTTCAATACCCTCAGCCACCATGCCAGTACCTACAGCTAAAAGCTGGGGTTGGGGAATAGGCGGAGGGGTGTGAGGGACATCCTGAATTACATCCCTGCACAGCCTAACTTCCAATTCTGAAACCAACAGCACAGCAGTTAGCCAAAAAGCTTTACCACCAGAGTCAAATAACATCCAAAAAATTGGGATTTACGCACATGTCAGAGACTGATTGCAGCTTGTCAGACACTCCAGGCTAAGTGATTTTAGAGCAATTTCTCCAATTACCAGTCTTTTTGTTTGTGTGGACCACCATGAGCAGACACACAGAAATCTCACCACTCCATTGAGGACTTGGCATAATATACACGCTTGCATGTATACACACGCACTCTCACACACACACACAGAGAAGAAAAAATACTGTAATGCCTGCAATTTCTTACTTCGTTGACTGGATTACTTTTTTGAGACTGGTTAAACAGACACTGTGCTGGGTGGTTAGTGATTATCATTTTTCTGCAGTGTTAGTGTACTTGACATTTTCATTCCTCAGTGACTTCAGTTAAAAACAAATAGGTCTACCTGCAGTCCACATCTGATCGCCAGATGGTCTCTGTGCCTATGAAGCTCCCATCTCCAAGTGAATTCAAATGACCTCACACATACATCTTCAAACATTGCTATCTGACCACAAAAATGTATGGAAAACGCAACATCTGTACATGTCTGCATCTTAAATCCCTGTTGTTTTACAAAATATATTGCTTGTCACCCTAAAGTCTAAAGTCTCTTAATGATGTGCAGGGGGAGATGCAAATGGTAGTCCAAGAGTTTAGAGGTTGTTTGCTGCATTAAACCATTTCATTTCAACCAAAGGTCAAAAGATAGAGAACTATTCATTTGAATCCACTGAAGCCAAAAAATAGATCCCATTAAGTACTCCAAATGGTCTCTGAAGCAGCAGCTGTGTGTGACTGCATGTCTCTATGTTGTGTGTATTATTCATGCAGCTGATATGTCCAAGCAGTTAAAATAAACTTGAGATCTTATGACACCATCACTAAAACTGTGGAGTTGGTTTTGCCTGCGTAAAAAAGCATTATTAAGAGTCACACAGCCTGTAAGACCTAGCATTGTTTCAATTGATTCAAGAGAATACCTTGTCATACCGACATCATTGTACATGTAAACCCAACAAGACGGTAAACACAGGCCCACTCAAATGGCTGGATGAAAAAACAGATGGGATATCAAAAACGTTTTCCAAACTACAACAGACTTCTAGGCCAATTAAACATGGTTAGCTTTGAATGGGAGAGGAAATAGTTTTCTTTGCTGCTAAATGTCAAAATAAAAAAATTTCCTTGAGGCATAAAAGCCCAGTTCATTTTTGGAAACTTGCTAAAATTAATCAACCCTGCATGAACTTTTAACCAAAACAAAACAAAAAGTAGAAATGTATAGGGGAATATCACTGGAAACACAGACGCATAGAAAAAAAAAGAGATTTTGAGTTATGCAGTACTTAAATGAGTAAGAGCTTTTTCTCAATGTGACTTAACCAATCAGCATGGAAAAACATTTGCTTATTAACCTTAGCAGACTATGAAGTTGAGAAAAAAATAGGTTGTTTTATTATTACTACACCCTTTTAAGTTTGAATGCAATAATGAGAAGCCAGGCTGAGGGGTTTTTTTCGTGGCAAAGCCAGACTGCAACATTTAAATTTCAAACCGTTTTCCTTTTTTTTTTTTTTGCTTAAAAAGCAAACTTAAATTTCAACACCTGAGAACTGTGATTTGCCTTCTGTTAAATTCATTAAGATGACTGCTTCCCAAGAAGGAAATGCCAATCTAAGTTATTTGTCCCTTCTGCTTTAGTGTGACTGCATTTTAACAGGGAAAAATTGCATTTGAAAATCCTCAGAATAGAAAGCCACCCGAAGGTTCAGGCATGCTAAGTTTCTTGTACTGATGCATGTTTAGCTCCTTCAAAAGCCTTCATCACACAGCAAAGTCAATAGTGGCCATCAGGAAGTAAAGAAAACATTGGAGAAATTCGGTTAATCTATCGTAGTAGACGAGGTCATGACAGGACCACGTGCATAAATAGCAGAGGTATTATTTTCAGATGTAGATGTCCCAAGCAGGAATGGACCAGCTGGGGAAAGGCTTCCTTCCAAGTCCCCTGAATAAATGGCAGCTTTTGGCTAGGGAGACTGTGGGCTGGGTTGTCATCCTTTTCTATTAGGGTCAGCTCAAGGGAAAGCGGGAACAAACCATTACACCAAAGACACGAAGAAAAATCTCTTCCACTACACCTGAGGGGCAGCGGTGTAGAGGAATGGGAGAAAGGAAGGGGAGAAGCTGCTTTTTTACTTGCATTTGTTTTCATTCTCATTGTCTTCTTTTCTCTGAAGAAGAGACGTGTATGAATACTCAACCTGCAGTTTGTGGCGTGGCTTTTTAATACCGAACTCAGACGGGCTCCTTCAGCCCGCGCGCATGAGATCTGCCTGACTGCCCTGCACTTTGGTTCCTTGACAGTGTAGGGACTAACCACCTACTCGCCAAACCAAACAAATGCAGCCAGACCAATGTCCTGAAGAGTTTTTCAGCGACTCTGTGGCATCTGACATTTTAAAGTGTTCAGGCTTAGATTCCCTTCATACTCTGGACTTGCAGCAGCAACCCGCAACCAAAGCATTTCTGTTCCCTTGAAGCCGCTATTGCAGACACTTTTTGCACCGCTTGTCAGATGTGAGGAGAGGATGATATAATTGAGCCTGCTTTAAAAAAAAAATCAAACTGACATAATATTGCTAGTAACTTGACAGCTTTATGTAAAGCCTTCCCCAGAAAACCCAAGCTGATCACACTGCTGAAGACAAGCAGAGGTTAGGGAGAAGGTTTAGGCTCTAGGACTCCTAGACTCAGCCTTTCAGAGGTTCGGCCATATTTAGCTTGCCCTTTGACATGACCCAGCCTTAAACAATAGCTTTGTGGGTATGCTAAATGGCCACATCTTGCCAGTTGCTGCCAAATTAATGAGCCCATGTCATTTTTAGTTTACAGTTCAGTCATAAAGCAGCCAAGTGGAAAATGAGGCAGGGACCGTTAAGGAGTGTCACGCAAATTTTCAAAGAGTATAGTCCCTAATTCCTCACTGCCCCTTTCAGAAGTCTCTAATCATCATTCTCTTTCCTCCCCTTGCTTTCTTCAGATCCTCTAAAGATCCCCCTCACTGTGCAAAAGAGGCTGGCCAGAGAAACTAGGTGCAAGTTGCTCAATGCAAGAGAGTCGAGGAGGGGTAAAATGCAACCTGCACTCATGATTTGTACAAAAGCTAAAGCAATCTGAGTGGTCACCTGAGCTCCCCAGCCCGGGGGGAGGGATATGGGCAGAGTGCAATTGTTTCATAACTGGAGGGGACAGAAGCAAAGAGAAGCTTTCATGTAAAAAGGGATTGCGTTAAAGTGAATCCTGTCCAGAAAAATGCTCGGAGACAAGCACAGCGTAATTTTCCACTCCCTTATATCATTTACAGTCAGGAGAACCTTTCTCAATGAAACCTAGCTTCCCACCCCCACTCTCAAGACTGTTTTCTTGGTCTGTGGTTTGATCAAAAACCCGAAACTCAGTCCAGAGTTGAAAAGCTTTCTGCTTCAACCCTTCAATGATACACGTCCTGTGCAAGTGGTTTTACATGCTTTCAATCTGAAACCACATAAATCTTGCCAGTTTTCCAGTCTGACTTTGAAATTTTGAGCAGCTTTACTCTTCCCCATCTCACTCAGCTCCCACCTGTGGTTTACCTCCTCCCGATTGCTGTGCCAGTGTATTTCCTCATTCTTAATCCTTCTTCCATTTCTTCTGTCTTTATTTCTCGGTGGCTCTGGACCTTACCCTTCTACCCTACAGCCTGAGCTTCTACCTCGGAAATATCTCGTCTCCCAAAGTTCAGCTGTTGAATTTTCTTGTATGTGGCCTCACCTGGATGCACAGGACTCTCTCCTTTACAATCAGTGATCAATGTCCCTGTTGTCCTCAGGCAGCCTCACTGATTCCCTATTCAACTCAAATTTGTCCTTCTTGTTTTTAAAGCCAGCCTCAGACATGCCTCAGGCTCTCTCATGCAATTTGTCTCTCTCTGTTCCTCTTCTTGCTCTTCTTGATTGTTTAGCACTCTGTTTCCTGTGTCCCTCCAGGACCTAAGTGTACTCCTTGAAAATTTTTCTAGGACTATTCATTTGAACAAAAAATATTTTTACTTCATGCTGCGTTCACACCCTTTTGGCTTGAGAGTAGAGAATTAATTTGCTAGCAGGAATATTTGTGGAAGCAGCAAATTGGAAGGATATAGGTCAGAATATTCTTGGAATATGAGTGTTGGAGCCCTAAATATGAGTATTTGCAAAGAAACTCGGTTCTAGGAGGTATGTTCTTCCAATTGGGAAGCAGAGCAACTGTCACATGACCTCTGTGCCCATCCAAAATTTGAAACACATTTCACATTTTAAACACAGAATTTTCTCACGGAACCTCTTGCAAACCATTTACAGGCCCTGGGTTAGATTGTAGTGCTCCACCACATGCCCTAAATAGAGAGCAGTTCAAGGCCACACAGGAAGAACCAAAGAGATTGAGCCTGTCTAAGAAATACTCTTCCCCAGGGCTTCTCTCTAAGTGTGGAGGTGAACAGCTGGCATCATCTGGTATGAACAAAAAGATTTAGGAGTACAGAAGAAGTTCCTCACACTACACCTGGCTCTCTTGAGGTGCACCTCAGGTGATTCTTCTCTTGATCTGACCAAGCTTTCCCCAAAAGCAGGTATGCTCCTGTTCTCCTGATCCAGCCAGGAGTCTATTACAACACCACACCCCTCTGAATCTGAGGAAACCTCTTCCAGTTTTCATCTTAGCCCTGCTCCTAGCTGTTCCAGACACTTGTGTCATTCTGATAAGAATACCATTAAATTGTCATTAAGCTATTTTTTCCTTCTTATATGCCAGGTCTTATGGTTGTTTGAGCAGCAAGCAGATAATTTCTTAGCCTTTGTTTTGCTGGGCTAAGCAAGCTGAGCAATTCCAGTTTTATCTTGCAAGATCAGTGCTCTGTTCCCCTAAATGCGTTCCCAGTTATCCTTTCTTAGCCTCTGTTCCTGTTTGAATTCTTCTTCCTGAAACACAGGTGCCCAGAAAGGTACATCTTATTTCAGGGGCCTCACTGGTACCCAAGAGATTAACATTGATCTCTTTTCATCTGGTAAAAATGGCTCTTTTGACATATACTATAACCACATTTGACTTATTCATTGCTACATCATGCCATCTATATTCCTCTCATTTTCAACTGACAAGCTTAAATTTTTTTGCCAAATCCCCGTTACTTAGCAATAAACACATGATCTTGCAATTTACACTAATAACCGTTATCCTATTTCTATTACTTCAAACTCACAGTAATTCTGGTTTTCTTGTCATATGTTCTGACTCAACACCACACCTCCTTCTTCTGTGTTGATAACAAATGTCATTAGCACATTCCCATGCTTTCTACCAAGTCATTCTTGCTGTCATTAATTAAATGCTTAAACAAGTTTAGTTCGAGATAATCCTTGAAGACCTCGCTCAGTAACCTTCAGCCAGTCAGATGCTTCCCCTTTCCGTATATATCCTTTGGCTGTCTTACTGATCACTAGTTCCCATATCTTCTCCACATAAACTGATAATTTCTTATGTAATACCATGTGACATGCTTTCCTGAAGTTTAGATTCAATAGATCGCTTTTTTCCCTTGTTTAGTAATGTAGTTTATCAAGGAAAATGGTTATTTTAGTTGGCTTGTTTAACCTTTTTCTAACTCAAATCCTATTTTTCACTAACTTCCATATGTGTAACTATTCTTGTCTTAGAAATTTGATGCAAAACTGGCATACTGCTGAGGTCAGACTAAAAGTACTAGTTTTCCAGATCACCACTTCCTTTTTTTTAAAAAACAAACAAACAAACAAACATGTATTACACTTGCTCTCCTCTAAGCAGATGTTACCATATTTGATTTAATACTTTTGTTCAGGATCCCATCACCTGAAAGTGCAGTCTCACCCATGAGTTCCTTAGGGGCTCAGGAAAAAGCTACCCCTTCCCAAAGTACCTTGTGCTTCTTTGAATCAAGTTCCTTCTCAAAGATGGCAAACTACCGTGCTTATACCCTTGTGCTTAATTGGCTGCCCTGTCCCCACAAAAACAACCTTACAGAAAAGGAGGGAAAACTATTGGCTTTTCAGACCACATTCAGACTATATGAAGTCTCAGCACCCCTTTCTCTTCAGCAATACATGGTCTTATTTTTTCATTCTTCCTCACCTTCTTTCCTCCCCTTCCATTTCTTTTCGCATGGACTCTGCTTTAAACTCAGCAGTTTTCACTCCACCTCTGCACTTCTGGTACTGGTATCTGCCTCCTTTCTGCCTCCCATGGTCTTGCACAGGACCTCAGCCCACTCAACAAAATGCGCCCCGATCCATGTGCCCATGCCCAGTCTGCTCATCTTGCTGTTTCTTCCAACCAGCAAGCAGGTGCTCCACAAGAAAGGAGGCAATATCTGCTGATTTAACCCCACTGTACAACTGTGGAGATGCTGACAATCTTCCTTCAAGGGCTACTTTCAAACAATATCATGAAAGTGCTTGGGAGCAAGAGACAAACTTGAGAAAAATTGGGGCAGGTGTGTGAGTTATATATATCTCTAGAGAAGAAGGGAGACCATTAATTGGCATGAATAAAACAATAGTTACAAGTTATTCACTCTATTCTGTACAAGGTCTTTCTCTCCCTCTTCCTTTCTCTTTCCCTTTCTCTCTCATCCTCTCTCTCTCATCTTTTTTCTTCTAGGTCCTTGTTTCTCCATCACTATTACTATTCACTGGATTTCCCTACAGCTGTTAGAAAGCAGCTCAGAACGTCATTCCAGATGCTGCACTCTGAAACACAGGCACCCAGAAAGGTACATCTTATTTCAGGGGCCTCACTAGTACCCGAGAGATTAGTATCGGTCCCTTTTTATCTGGGGAAACGGCTCCTTTGACATATACTATAACCACAGCTGATTTATTCATTGCTATATCATGACCATGTCTGTATTCCTCCTGTTTTCTACTGACAAGCTTGAATTTTTTTGCCAAATCCCTGTTACTTAGCAATAAACGCACGATCTCACAATTTGCACTTGACATTCATGGCAGTGTAAGGTGCTGCTCCTCCATTTGGTGCAAGACACCAGACCAAAGCCAATACAGGCAAATGCTGTCACTGGTTTCAGCCACTCGTCTTCAGTCTGGTGCAGGGAACAGTGGTGTCACTTGAATCCTTCACAGTAGTAATTTCTCCAAAATTATCATCAACCATGGAGAGGAATGGGGGCTAGAGAGGACAGAGATGGGCTGCTCAGAAAAGAGATAAAATTGGCCCCAGAGACATGCTAGGACTGACTATGGAGATGATGAGATACTACAGTAGGACCTACATGGAATTAACTTTGATATTATTTGGCATCAGATAAATTTAGATCACTGCTCTAGTACCAGCTTTCTGTGCACTGCTGCTGTTGTGTGTCCCACAGCAAAATCCTCTTTCATCAGTGGTGTAACTGGGTTTTGCAGGGGACCTGACAAGGAGTGGCCACATGTTCTGTTTTATTGGCTCTTCCAGATGGGCAATAACCTTCAGCACCAGAGCAGAGTGAGGAGCTGGGAGCTGTAACTCCTTAAACAGTTAAAGCAAGAGTTGCCAGAGCAGGGGGAAAAAAAAAATAATAAAAAAAAATAACCCAAAACACACACCCAGGTCTATGCTCCACTGATGATGTCATTCGCAAGACAGGCCCGTTGCCCTGACCAAACACTTCTTTCTGTGCAGTGGAATTTTAGACTAGTCACATATCTAGTAGGATGCAAATCTTAAATCAGAAAGTTACAGTTGGAGCTTTTAAAAGGCAAGTATATTTCTAATGACAAAAATTCATACTCAAAGTCACTGAAAAACTGTCAATTACATTGTCTTTTCTCACTTAGTGCATATTTTATCCCTCATTTTGTGCCCTTGACTACTCTGCACAGCAGCTCTGAAGCTACCCCAATTATTTCCTTAGGACCTAGACTGGCTTGGCATCTACAGGCATTCAGCCATAACCTGAGCAGTTAGATTTGCTTTAATCCCATAAAAAGTAGGCAGGAATACAAATATGCCAGATTATCAGCTGCGGCAAACTGGCTTTGCATCACTGGGTTCAGTAACACTGTGCTGATTGAATCCATAGGAGTGTTTGGCCTCAATACATCCTAGAAAAACAGCCTTTCAGAAGAATAATCAATGCAAAACAATGCTGTCATTGGAAACCTGGAACTGCTGCAAGTTGGAATTACTTGAGTTCTTCGGTGTGATATTTAAGCAGCAGTGCTTGAATACCAGGGAACTAGAGGCCAAAGAAACGATTCCAAGTTGGATTTGGTAAGCACGGGGTTTTGCTTTAAAGCACGTTAGTCAGACAAGTTCAGTCAAAAGTCATGTGTAGGATTATTAGCTCTTGTGCAGGAGTTTTCTCATTTGTGTTGGCTCTTCAGACACAGTGGAAGCTGTACTGAACAGAACACCGAACAGCTGAAGATGGTTGTGCTGGAGGCGGGTTTTTTCCATGCCTTCCTCACTGTGCATCCGCTTGCTATTGGAATCCCACAAGAAACACATTCCATTCTGACAATCATAGTTTTGGGAAAGCAGTTCAGAAAAAGGAAGGGAAAAATATTACGACGAAGCCTCCTTTTTCCAGCTTTCTTAGTATGGAGACAATGGATCCTGTGGTGTCTCGTACAGTAAATAAGAGAAAGGACCCAGCAGTAATGAATAGCATAGTCATGCTAAAAGAATGTTTCTAACCCTAGGACTCCAAACTGTGAAATAGTCATACAACCTTAGCTCTGCCCCTTGAATATATTGGGAGAAGGCTCCTAAATACCTGATTAGTTATTAACCCTGTCACTGAAACCAGTTCACTAAATTAATTAAAATGTGATTGAAGCCAGAAAGAGCAGTGTGTGGAGCCCAACAGGTGGCCCTTATAAAACCAGGAGCTTGGGCTCATGTAAATGTGGGCAACCTGCAGCGGCCAGACAGCTCAGGGACCAGCAGAGGCTCTGCAAAAACATGGTGATGCTCCCGGTGACTAAGGGACCCACAGCACTGGGGTAAGGAAAGGTCGAGTGCAACTGCAAAACTTGAGGCTAATTGGGTTGCGTGTAAAGACCACGGAGACAGGGCAAGCTGTGACCCATGTGGCCTGGCAGGTGAGCTACCTGGCTGAGTGCTTCACAGATCAGTCTGGCTCACATCAAGCCCTCCACCGATAACCTAGTGGCAGGAGCTTCACATTGGAGTTTTGCCTTGTTCTCGTACCCTTCCCTTCACATCTGTTGTAAGATATGAAACCATGTGGACTTTAGTCTGACTGGGTAAACCTTGCTCTCACCAGTTTATCCCAAGTTCACCAGACAGATTGGGTTGGGGCCTAACTCACTTCAAGTGTAACAGATATGCTAGGAAAGGCAAGCTATGGCAAATCCCTCCTCCCAGGCAGTGAAACCAAAAGAGCTAAATGCATCTTCCTGCCTCTAACACCACAGCTCTTCTGCTCATTTCATTTTGTTTTCATACCTCATAGCCCAAGTAACTTCTGAAATCAAGTTCACATTCACACCTGACTAAGTTAACTTTAAACTAACTTTTGTCTAGGTTGGCCCAAGGCTGAGCTGCTAATCATAAGCAGTGCTGTCAGCACCCCTATGAAAGGAAAGAAGGAACCAGCACTTCTAAACTCTCCTGCTCCCTCTCCCTCCCTCCCTTCCTCCCTCTCCTTTACAGGCAGTCTCAGCTTTCCACTGCAGTGGCCTCCTGAATGGCTTGTGGGTGTCTTTGGGAAGAAAGCCCAAGTAACCATTTTGAACATGACTTAGGTAAAGCAACCTCTATGAATCTCTTCTATACTACCCTCTGCTCTGTATTCAGCTAAAAGTGTTATTTGTCACTAAAGCTAAAGAAACTTGGAAGTTACCTCGATTGTATTAATTTTATTTCAGATCACATGGCTCTAGAAGTAGGTTTATGCCTCCTACACATCAGTGTCTCTCAAGGCATACCTAAAGTCAAAGCTACACTTCAAAGTCAAGTTAAAGCTGTGTGTGAATGCATAAACATATGCGTTCTCCCTTTTTTTTCCCAACCTCCCTCGTTAACTGTGGTGACAGGGCTAGCACCCCGGTGGCAGGTCAACATGCTGTCCTGCGGTGGTTCAGAGCAGATCCTCTCACCAGATGGGGAGCGGGGCTGCACCATCTGGGTACAACACCTGCAACAGTTCCTCGTCCCATCCTGAGCAGGGGACTGCAGCTTCCTTCGCTCCCCTTGGTGTGAGGCTTAGATCCCTGGCTCACCTGGCTTTTTTTTAACCCACTCCCTAGCCAAGAGGTGATGGATATCAAAAAATCCTGAGCAAGCTGCCTTATGTATTTATTTCACAAACTGATGGCCTGTCTAACACAGAAATGGAGGGTGGAAGTGAAATTGTTGGAATAAGAGTTGATAAGAGATACAAAGCAAGAGAGAGAGAAGACCCTCTTTCTCTGGTTTGCAAAGGCTTTTCCTTTTTTTTTTTTTAATGAATTAATGAAAGAGAACAACTGAAGGGAGTTGTTAGAAAATCTTATTTCATAAACATGAAAAAAAAATCTCTTTCTTCTCTGCTCACTTTCTCTGTACTCAGTACTAAGCAGCCCTGGTTACAGACCTGAAATTACTGATTAGCATCTTGGATTTACACAAATTACACAGTGCATGAACAAGACTGTCAGTGTATTCCAAGCAGAGAAATGTTAATGATTGTCATGTTTATAGCTCGAGTTAAAATGAGAAAGCCATAACGGCAAACTTCTGATAAGGCAATGCCCACATCCCAGGGAACTGGGAGTTTTCTACCGGGCACCACGGCCTCCAATCTCATTACTGAGTCATGTGGACGAGCTGCTTACAGGAGCGGGTATATGACAAGGTAGTTTAACTTAGCAGTACTAAATTTGGTCAGTGGCTGCACCAGCACTAGCATAACTGCTTGCTTTGGTCAGCCAGTGACGTACTAGACCTCCCTCTTAGGTGTAACTCTAAAGGAGTGTTATTTTTCCCTTCTGTTTACTTAGAAAATCCAATAGAGCCCAACTAACAATAAGCCAACATCTCTAAATTACAGTACGCAGCTTGTATGTACATTGGTGCAAACCATGTGTTTGCTTCAGCTGTGTCATGCTATAATAGATGGGTCTTTCATCAGCAGCATGAGAAATGGAAGAACCTGCCAAAGTCAGAAAGGGACCTTTGTCTTCAGATCCCAGACCTTTAGCGGTAGCATGTGCCATTGCCTATGATGCTGCAACCAGGGTGCCCATCTGCTCTGTAGCATGTTGCCACAGGTGTAGTTTGTTGTTGTTTCTGACCTCTTACATATGCTCATCTAAACAACCAGACAAGTGTCTTTTTGTTTCACAAATGTTGTAAAGTCTGTTATTTTCCCTGCAGCTAGTGCTTTGTATAGCAAGAACCTCATGCAAAGCATTACTGGAGTACAAACAAAGACCCCCCAAGACTTAGCTCAGTCACTCTTGCAGTCACTGAAATTGGACTTGGAATTCAAGCTTTGAAATACAGAAGAGGTTGGAGAGCATGAGGTCCATTTTGCCTACTAGAAGAGAAAACAATAGCCAGATGGTTGGTGTCACCACTGTTGTCCTAAAAATTATAGCTAACTGATTAGAATGAATGATTACAGACAGTGCAAGAAAAGAGGGAGGAATAACTACAAGTTTCAGAAAAAAAGGTGTAATTGCATCACACTTTAGTTAGAAATTGAGCCCTGTAGTATTTTTGCAAATGTTGGCCGGTATCCAGCAAAAGGATGAAAGTTCTAAACTCCAGTTCAGAGGTTTCAGGAGTCTCAGGACACTGCAGAAAGCCAACAGCTGCTGCTGGAATATTCAGTGCTTTTCTGCGCATCAAATCTGGAAAGGAAAAAAAAAATACAAATAACATAGTGGTAAAATGGAATAAGCAAACATAACTTCATTCAGTAAAGGTCTGGAAAACAAACAGGCCACCTTGCAAGAGCATGGATGTGTAGATATACGGTTTTATGATATTTTACAAGATGAGAAAACAATTGTAAAAAACATTTTCTACTGCTGCTTATACTGTCACAATTTTGCAAAACAATAAATGGTTGACTGCATGGGAGTATATGGGTTGTGTATCAGGTTTGTGCTTTGCTAGTCAACATATTGCAGTGAATAGTTGGGTTTGATTAATTTGCTCATATGTTTTTGCCATCAAACTGCAAGTAAGGAATGTGTTTTAAAATAACTAATATCTCCTAACCTATAAAATATGTCACATGAAAACCAAGGAGAGCCGTATCTGTGATTAGAGGACTCTCAATGCCATTGTATTATTTTGCTTTTGGCATAGCTGAGGACTGAAAATGTCTCCATTGGCAGAAGCATCTTAAGTCTCAAATGTGAAAGAAAGGGTTTTATTACCAATTAGTAATTTTCGGTTCCCAACTAACAACTGTCCAAAAATAACCAGAGAGGGCAAAACAAATGCTCTACCCATACCACAAAATCAGCAGCAGTAGAAGAACAAGCGTTGTACTTGACATACTTTTTCTTTTTTCTTATGGTCTGATGACTAGACCATCACATCAAGCAAAAGTCCAACAATTTCCAAGCGTGTGACTCCCAGCCACTTGCTAGGAGCTGGTGTGGGGTTAGTGGAACATGCAGTTCTTGCTGCCTTTTGTGTTTTTGGTTGTCATCATTGCAGAGATAAATTTGGAGCTCTACAGAATCCAGCTTCACAGCCTCTTGGGGATTGTTAATAAGCAGGAGTGGAGCCAGCTTTTGGGAGCAGAGCCACCAGTGAATGCAGGGTGGCTGAATACCACAAAGTAAGGCCTGGCATAGGGAGAGTGGGAAATTCAACGAGGCAGGCATGAGATATATACAGAGGGACCAAATTAGCCAATACCAAAGCAGCAAATTAAGAAACAAAGAAAAATAAATTGCAAGAAAACATACAGAGAAGTATCAAATGAGTACTGCATTAGAAACAGCTACAAATACATACTCTCCTAAAACAACTTTTCTTTGTAAATTAATGCTCTAGTTACCACATAAATGTTACATATATATGATAGGGAAGGGAAGTGCCCAGAACTTTATTCTATTTAGACACATGAATATGGGAAGTGTAGTACTGCGTGAGCCCACAGCTTTTTATGTCTGTCTCTTGTTTCTGGCTGGGGGAAAGTACTGAAGAAAGGAGTATGAAAAGCAAGGAAAGTATGAAGCGATCCTCCTCTGACATCCCTTATCTTCTGGTAACCAGCACCCTAGGGATTTTCTGAGCCAGAGACTGCATCTGAGTCATCATGGACAATCCTCTCTAGAGCCGTCCCCACCTTGCTGACTCTTTGCAGCCTTTTCCTGGGGCTTTTTTTCCTGCCACAGATTTGCCACTGAATTATGCTTCCTGTGAAAGAGTCCTTGGTTTAGCTATTTTTCAGCCTGTTACCTGAGTGTCTGTATATTCCGGAAATTTGAAAAATCCCCGTGAACAGATGATCTGTACATAATTTGGGGGAAAGCCCAGCTCCTTTATTTAAAGAATTATTCAACTAAAGGACGTCACACAGAAGTGTTTAACTTTCTCTGAAACATCCAATTCTCAGTTCTCCAAAGAAAAAGGGCAGTTATAGTACTCTTTAGCAGATCCTGTACTAACAAGTGAAGCATTTCAGGAGATTTTAAGCCAAAAGAGATTTTATTTCTTCCAGTTACAGGAGAGTTAAAAAAAAAAAAAAAAATTAAAAAACACCCCCATGTTTTAATTAGGCTTCTTTTAGTATCTGTGTAAGAAATCTGGCCTGGGCAAACTACTTTTCATTATAGCCTCCTAAAGAACGCTTATTTCACATTGTGGATTAGTCAAATATAAAGTACTTACAGAGATATTAGCCAATTCAATGTGAATTATTGTTTATGCAGTAAGAGAACTAAAGACATTTTAGTAAACGAATGTACCGAGAGTTGGAGGTGGTTTAATGTGCAATAGACATGATTTATAGAGTTTGGATAAAGAAATCGTATAAATCAAGTTCTATGCACAGGTAAAGCAAGTACTATATTCAGTAAGTTCATACAGTAAAACATTTTAATGTTTCTGTCAGTAAACTTAACTCTAAGCTTAAGCTGCAGAAATGGTATGGAATTATCAACATAAAGTATGCTTAAGGAAATCAATCATCCAGTGTAAAGTTTAGAAAGGAAAAAAATGCACAGCTGAAAACAAAGCCTCTACCGCTTTGTACTGTGGGCAACATTTTTAACTTTACTACTTCTTCCCTCCTGCACCTAGAATATCAGAATATTTCTGAACCCATTTTATTCACTTAATGCATAGGAATTGTATTTTTTTACTAGTGATGCCATATGAAGAGATGAAAGGAATTTCAACACAAAACATCCGTTCTTGTTTCTTGGTTTGCTCAGAATGCCAACAAAATACTTTCTTCAGCCTGTAGCTGCATACCTCTAGCTAAAGTCTGAATGATTTGTGTGCCTGCACGTGTATGTGTGTGTGTATAAAAGTGCCTATGTGCACCAAAGCTGGTAGGAAGAACACCTCTGTAAAAAAAAAAAAGTAATACCACCAGGTAAAGTTAATACTCACTTCTGGATATAGATAACTGAAAACCAACCCTTTGTAACAAAAGCTGAAAGACCCTTTATGTTTAATACAACCCTAACTAAATATTTATTAAAAATCAAGTATGAAATAATTTCTGTAGACTACTAAATCTGGATATAGGTGTCCTACATTGATTAGGTAGTCTAATCAATTGAAACTGCTGCTATTAGCAACCTGTTCTGATGACCAGTGTACCTTGCCTTCTGTAGCTGACTTCTGGACTCCATCTTTGCAAAGCCTCTGTATACAAAATGGGTGGAGATGGTTAGTAATACTAATTAGACTCTTCCATGGGGATAAGAGCAATCTATACATAAAGCTTTATGAAGCCCTCACAAAATCAAGTTACTGTCACTAACCAGAGATACTATATTATGAAAACTATTGACATCTGTTTCACCTCACCTGATTTCATCTCTTCAGTTAAGAGATGAAAATACAAGGTATG
Organism: Chionis minor; assembly: GCA_013398295.1. Classification (NCBI taxonomy): domain Eukaryota; kingdom Metazoa; phylum Chordata; class Aves; order Charadriiformes; family Chionidae; genus Chionis; species Chionis minor. The sequence continues at coordinate 373,186 of VZSF01008250.1, forward strand.
TGCTGAAATGATAGTGCATATTATCAACTGCTTTTTGATGCTGGCATGGCAGAGTAGTGGAAAGATTACAATCAAGCAATGAAAATCCTTCACTGAGATCTGTGTAACTGTTGCCATCTGCACTGTGGGGAAGGAGAAAGGATGAGATTTCAAAATTGAGTCAATAACAAACCAAAACATAGACGTGACTTCTTGGGGACTCCATCTTATGATCAGTTAAACAAGGCAAGCCTGAAACACAAATGTCACCTTGACTGGGAAGGTCGTTCAGACACCAAGATGCCTTAGGATGGCCTTCAGAAAAATAGGAACACAGGGCAGAAAAAGGACAGCAAAAAGAGCTCGCAGGGAAGGGCTGGGGTATTACCCTGTGCAAGGGATGCTCTTGGGACTCAGGACCCTGAGATCAGCTTTGGAGATTCAGTTTCCGTCACCTCCTATCTCCAGATATTTTCCAAATTGTGACATATTTCTGTTGCTCTACAACTGAAAATGGAAGATAGCTAACTCACTATCAGTGACTCCAGAGAAAATAAATTCTAGCACGCGTAGCACGAATGCTGTTTGGACTTCCGACCCCAATAAATTTGGCTCCTTTATCTGAAAGATAACCCAACATAATTACAAATTTGTAAACGTTATTGCCAAGAGATTCTAGTAAATACACACACACACATTATATATATATATACACACACTTAGAAAGCACTTGAAGTTGGCATAAACATATATAGAGTACACCCAAGTGACAATATACTCAGTAACAACCTACCATGGAGGTTTATAAAAACTTGTGCTGTCTGAACTAGTCTCCCTGTCTATATTGGCCTGTCACTCTGTCTGTGGAGCCAGAGCCTATCTGAAGGAATTATGGAAGACCTCCCACAAGACAAATAATTATCAAAGCAATCCGACTGAGCAAAACTGTTTAACTGATGGCAAGCTGCTTCACACTGTGCTACATTATGTTTTACCAATCAAATGCCTCAGTGGTTAAAATGAATTCATTGAGCTCCACATGGATTAAACAGGCTAGAGTGCACTCATCCTCTCCTTATGCAAAAGGAGAAGATTTGGTTCAAATGTTGATTTGCAACATGTCAGGAAATGTTTTCTTCAATTAAGTAATCTCATTTTAAAGTGGGTTCTGTGCCAGAAAAGCAAACAGTACAATTTTTCTACACATGCGCAGTAGTTACATGCAGGATACAATCTTATGATTTCTGGGAGGCTGCTCTTGAAAACCAAGGAATTTATATTTATAACAGGATCAAAGCTACAGAAGTATTAGGTAAATTCTGCTTTCCATTGCATCTGTATGTATCTATCACAGCCAATGCATTTCCAGCAGATGTACACAAATTTAGTGATCATAACAGAGAGGATCTAAGGTGAACCTATGGATTTCATATTGGAGCTCTTTGTGCTCTTTAGTGAAGACAAATCAGTCCGTAGACTTTTCTTCACACAACCTTTATTATTTATATTCCCTATATGCAGCTTAATTCCTCACAGAGGTTTTTTTTCCCCAGATCAGAAATTAATTGACTGGAATAAAAATAATCAGATAATTACTACTAAAAATCCTCCTTTACTAACAAGATTGGAGATACAAGGTACTCACACTCCTAAAATGGATCAAAACAAAACAAGAATACCACCACTGTCTGACAAAAGAAAGCTACAGAAAAATAAGCGTGCTATCTGGTTTTATCTCGGCTTCAAACCCAATGACTGGGCATTGACCGCAAGTATCCCAAAGTCAATGCAGTTACAGCAAAGGTGATTTTTGGCCTTGTGGCAGGGAGTTCAGCATCGCTCGACTGGACCTAATGAAAATAACTTCAAAGGGCTTTGTGATGGCATAGCTGACCAAGAATTATGAATGATTACTGCCGTTATCCTATGTAAGGGTCCAAGCAGCACACCCTTATACTGCACACCAGATCTTCTGGGAACGTGAGGAAGCTTTGCTTCTCTCTGCAGCTTTGCTCACCCGGCTGCAGTAGCTGGCACACTGGGGATGGAGGCTGGGCTCATCACTCTGCTGTGGCACAAGTAGCAGTGGAACAATTCCCCGGGAGTGTGACCCCAGAGGTGGGAGGACAGAGGGAAGTGGAGGAGCCTGCACAACCATATGTTCCAGGTCATCGTTTTCCCCCTTGATCAAGTTTTCAGAAAACACAAGCTAGGATTTGAGGGTTGGGGGTGGGGGACAAGGGAGTGATACGTATGAAGTAGGAAGTAAGTCAGTGTTTTGTTTCATATTTTCTCCAAGTAAAAACATCCGTGATTTTTTCTTACTTATAATAAAAAAAACAAAATAAACAATTAAAAAAAAAATGCAGACAGCCTAATTATCTACCATATCTATTGATTTGTCCTTGCTGTCACTCAAGGAGAAATGCCAGAGAAAGTGATAATCTACCAAGTGCTAGATACCTCACCACCCAAATCCAGTAAGCTCCGTTGGAAGCTTTAGAAACTGGTGCCTGATCCCTCCCCTACTGCTCTAAGCGGGAGCTCAAACACGCTGCAATGTCCTTTGCAGATTTAATGCCAAGGAAGGCTTATCACACACTGTGATTCCCCGCTGCTGGTCTTACACCACCTTGTCCTTGCTGTGATCCCACTGAGGCCAGATATCCTAGCAGAACATTAGGCATCTGCTGATGCTCCGATTCAAGGGCTTCATCCATACTTGTTCTGTAAACACAGCCCAGGAAAGAGGCTCGGACATGGTGCCTTTGACAGCAGCCTCACAGCATGTAGTGGCACACGGTAAATGTCCCCTAGGAAAAAGCCTAATGGTGTTGCTGACATCACGGAAGAGTTCCGGTGTCCAGCAACAACAGGCTCTGGAAGTTCAGGTTTTTCTCCCATTTTTCCTAGTCCTGGACTTTGCACAGGTGCTTAAATGTGGACAGGTATTTAAACACTTTGAACATGAGGGAAATTTGAATTAAAGTGCAGGAAGAGGTTTGTGTTCATATGACAAGCTAGATGTAGCAAAGCAGCCACGCCATACTCCAAGAATTAACACAAATATTAGTGAGAGCATCTAATCAACCAAGTTACAAACTAATATACAATTACTTAATCACAAAATTACAGTGGATTTTTAAATGAAGGTTAACAGATAGTTTTTTAAAAAGGTTTAGATTTTCCAGACACCGTGGTATCTTTGAATCTTAATGAGAGGTAACAACTTCTTCACTGGAAAAGAAACTAATCCCTGATGGCTACTGGGTTCAAGTTGGTACCACTGCCCTGCACAGGTAATGTGCCTGAAGCAACACCTCTCCTTGACTCTGCTCTGCCTCCTCTCAGAGGAAGATGAGCAAAGTCATTAGATTTTCTTCTTGCCTGTGACTGACTGTTTGGCTGGGGGTAAAGCTGCATTTTCCTTTCTGTGTGCAGTGTTTAATTTGCTCTAACCTTTGCCACACAGATGTTGCATGGACCAAGTGCTGTTTTGTGCCACATCACACAAGATCTAGGTAGGATCCTGTTGAGCAGCTGGCAGTGAACAGCACAGGTAGTAGCGCAGATAAGGTAAGACTGGCTGCCCCTTAGCAACCTCTTTCCCCAACAAAGTTCTGTGTTTTATTCCAGACAAGCTGTTGGGTGCAGGAGGTAGAGTGCTGTGAAGTTCACCACATACACACACACACGCTTTCATTTCATTTGGAACACTGATGCCCTGTTCTTACAGTCTGCAGAGACTGGGATTTGTTTCAATGGTTTTAACTGGGCCGCTGCTTGTTGTCAGTTTCCTGTTGCTTTGATCATGGGTTTCCAGCTCTCCTTGAGTAAGTTGTATCCTCCAAGGTGGATTTTCCCCTCTCCTGTGCTGGGCCAAAGCATCCAAGTGACCTTTGATTTTTTTCTTCTTTTCCCTCCTTTTTTTCCCTTTGGCCTTTTTTTTGTTTTGTTTCTGACTCACCATATGTGAGATAATTGTGCCCACAGGAATTCCTTTCAGAGTGCCTAAGCACAAAAGAAAAACACCCGGCCAGCTCTTTTTCTAGAGCAGTACAAACATTTCCTTAAACCTAAGTGTCTCAGGAGGGGCATTGACAGAAGGCTCCTTTCACCCAGAAAGCCCGTTCTGCGCTGAGCAGCCGGTGAACCCTCAGCCACCTCCTGCATTTTGACGTCACCAACGGAGCACAAGTTTTGCCAATAAAAGCAGTCACGTTCTTTGATTCCAGCTTTATGACAATGGAAAGGAGGCTAGAGCCAATCACACCGTGGTGGGTTTTATTAACGGAAAAGGGCAGTGGGAGCCAGTAACTCTTTGGCAACTTTGCTCCTTCAACTGCTGTTCCCCTGCAGTACACTTAGTGGATGGAGAGCTGCAGGCTCTCCTCTGCAGTGATAGCTTCCCCACGCTAATAAGATCCCCATCCCTGGACTAACATGAGGAATTTGCACAGCTTGGGGAGAGCAAAGCGGATCTTAAAACCACCCATGTGACTTGATGGCCACAAGGACCCATGCTAAGAAAATAGCCCTGTACTCTGAACTCATCTTATTAAGGGAATAAATCTGATTTCTTCTTTGAGCTCTCCTCCCCTGGGGACTGAACTGCTAACCCCTTGGTTTTAATAGATGAGTTATGTCCCTGGACAGTGTAACACAAATTTTAGTTTAATCTTCAGCAGTTTCCAAGAAAATGAGTTGTGCTCTCTCCACAGCACAGCCGCACTTCAGGATGTTTCTGTCCATCATTGCACTAACAAGAGATGAGGTTGCCAGGTAGCTTAATAGGGGATCATTTTTCCCAGGTTCAGCACAGTTATGTGGTGACGAAAAGGGCTTCTGAGTGTGAATCACACTTCATGGAAAAGGCGGTTAGGCGTTGCCCTTCTTCCCTTCTCTACACTCTCACTATCACTGCCAGCAAATGCCTGGAACTTGTGCTCCAAAGCATGAATGATCAGCATTCCCTGGACCACTGCATAACAATAGTGACAGGGGGATGTCTTCTGCTTCAGTGGCCAAGCCAGCTTTAGGGAGGAACAAAATCAAAGCAAGGAGCAAGACAGGCCAGAGCTTGGCTGGCAGGTAAGAAAGAAGGGGGAAATACCAATTCATTGGGAAATAAGCTGGTAGACAGACTAAATTGCTCTTTCTTGCCCCACCAAGCGAGTCGCAGAACAGGCTATAGTGGAGAAGCCCTGGGAGCTCCTTCCCTCCACTTTGGGGTGCACCAGGCACTCTGAGTGCAGCCAGCAGTCACCCAACTTGGCCGGTTGTTCACAGACCTTTGGGGGGTCACCAGCGAGGAGGCAAGCACATAAACCACTCCAAAATGTACCTTCCAAGGAGTCTGTAGCCATAGAGGATGTGAAGTTCCTGCCCGGAAGAGTTTTGCAGCACGGTCTAAGACAATGTCAATAAAAAGTCTGAAAGAGCACAGCTCTGTAGGAGTTATTGCATTATTATTTATTCATTGATAAGGTGCTACCGCAGAACAACAATAAAAACTTGTGGGAATTTCACATGAGCAAAGCTAGGGGTCTAGCTTCCCTAAGACTGTCCGGTTCCTTTAGGCACTGCTCCTAGTGCTGTTCAAGGCTGCTGTTCACAATCACCCGCTGACACAGGAGTGTCTGGAACTGCTCCATCTCTGAGCGTGGTATTCATTCCAGCTATAATCGAGCCTTCAGATACGGTAAAGAAATCTGACTTAATTAAAAATGCATACTCTTTTAACCCACTGGCACAGCACCATGAAAACTAAACAAACAAAAAAGCCCTGGTAAATAAAGCCAGGGTGCATCCGGCGGGTTCTGCGGGGCTGCTCTGGGGAGCGAGCAGTGTAACTCTCTAAGTGCCAGGCAGCTCCAGGGTGTGCGCCAGCACCGTAGCCCACCTCCAACTGTTCCTTGTCTTCTGGGGAGGCACCAAGAGCTGGCAGGCCTGAAGTGGCCAAAGAGTAGCTGGAGGAAAGTCCCTGTTATTCTTTGACACCAAACTGAGTTAATTAAGTGATTGTAGGATTACCAACCAGTATATTTAATTTGGCAAGCTCTTTGTCAAACTGCCTAATCAAAATTAGATCCAGGACATTTCTGCTCTTGGAACTCATATGGACTGTGTAAGAGGCCTTCCTGCCTGGCCTGGTTCAGAAAATTCATAACTTCGTCTATCTGCAGTAGGTTGGTATTGCTTCATCTGGAGTATTTTTTCACTTCAACAAATACCCTCACACACATGCACACTTTTATTAACCGCCTATCTCTCGGATTTTTCCCCTTTGCAGAGGGAAAAAAGCCCATGCTTTAGGACACACTTTGGTTGTGATGTTTTTGATGCTGTTTTTATTAAAAAGGAAGGATTTAATTTCAGCTAAACATCTCCAACATTTGGAGCTGTAGAAAACAGATTTCAGAAGAATGTTTGCAAAGAGACTGTACAGATAAGAAAACAAAAATTTATTCCTCTCTTTGTCTGAGAAGGAATAAAACATCTCTGTCCTCAAAAAGCATAGCACTTTAGATAAATAAATCTTTTTAAAAGTGCATAGAAAACCAACTGCATTGAAATATGATTTATAAATTGGCTTTTGCAGGGGGTGAGGGTGCTAAAAGACCAGGAATTTGGAATTTTTATGACATGGAGCCAGATTCATACATGTAAGTTTGATATAGGANTATGCCATTCAAGTTATTTATTGCAACTCGAGACCAGAATTTATAGAGTGCTATTAAAATGTCTTGGTTGTGTTGGATCTTGATTGCAGCTGGATTGGCCGTTACATTTATATTATTTTTTATAGGATGAGGAATAAGGTGGCTGTGCATCCCAGCACGTGAGCGAGTTTATCAAATACGAAGCAGCAGCCGGAACAACAGGAAATCGCATGAGAGAGCCCAACTCCTGGTTGGCAGAAGCACGTTAACCTCTCATTCATGTCACTGAGTTTAATACTGCAACTTTGTAGTAAAAGCGTCTTCCCCGAGCCCGGGTTCATAAAAGTGCTAGTGGTCCTTGATGTTCCCAGCAGAGGATAGTAAGGAAAACACAGCCCTGAATAGCTCACATTGATTGCAGCAAATACAGAGCAGGAGGGTCAGCACCATTTCCCAGCCCAGAGCCAGTGATGTAGAACTGAGCAGCTATTCATAGCCACTGGACCCTCTCCAAGCCATGAGTGTAAATTTACTTGTATCTTCTTTGCAGAGAGGAACTGTGGTCCCCAGTGCCTCCCGCTTGATTCGGATAGACTGTTTATTTGTTTAGTCCTGTAATGATATTATCCACAGGGCTAGAGCCACACAGGGAGGATTAGGAATTCCTGGAGGAGAAGCCGTGTGTTTATTACCATGACAGCCCCGTGTGACACAAGCCAACAGTTACTTGTATTTGTTCTTACCCTCTCTAAAAAACCTGGAGCCTGCAGCCGACAGGCGAGGGTGTAGCATCGGTCCCGCAAAGGCATAAGGCGAAGAGGCTGTTGTAGGGAAAGTGGTGGGATTAGCACGCGGGAAACTCCTACCCCGGCTATCTGCAAACAGCTCTATCTCAGGGTGCTTTCAGATGTAAATGACAGGAGGGGAAACATCGGCCACTGAAGTCTTTTTAATAGTGATAACACTCACCAACCCGTGTGTTTAACCTGCCCTTCAAGAACATTTAATAAGCCATGCAGCTGAGATTTTAGCCTTTATCTAAAAGAAGCCCTGCTTTTCTAAAACAACAAACAAACAAAAAAAAAAACATCGGCACAAAAAGCTCTTGCAGGTATGTACATAAGCCCAGCGAAAAGGAAAGGGAGGCCAAGGGGGAGGAAGAAGGGGGTTTTTTCCTTTTGTTTTCCTTTTGGTTGTTGTTTTTGTTGTGGGTTTTTTTTTTCTTTTTATTTCCTATTTTAATAAATATTTAATCACGGAAAGGGAGGAAAAGGCCAAATGTAACAAAGAACTGTAGGTTGTTTAGATTGCTTGGGAACTCCCTCTTTGCAGCTGACCATTGCTACATGTAGGTTAATTTCCACATGGAGCTGGAGAAACTCTATCCCCGGTTTGTGAAGTATGGGTCAGCCGAAGCATGTTAATCTGTTTAGCATGTGTGCTTCGCGGAGGTGCCAGACCACCACCGTGCAAGAGCAGAGGCAGCAGCAGCCGCGGTCCTTGGGGGTAGTTAATAAAGACTTTAAGGGAAATAAGTTTATAAAGGTTTCAGTTCGCGCACCGTGCCAGCTTTGGACATTTCAGGCTTCCAGCCCTGCGGACCAGAAAGCTGGGAAGTCTCCGGGCTGTTTATGGCAGCCCTGGAAGGAAGAGCGCCGGTGCCGCAGCCTGCGCTCCCGGGGGCAAAGCGGGGGCGGCCCTAGGGCTTCTTCTCAGCGGGGACAGAGGGTAGGGGCACCAGCCGAGCCCCCCCAACACTCCGGGGTATCCAGAATCCCCCGCGGCCCCGCACACAAGGGCATCCTCACCGCTTTAGGCAGCCTGAGAGGTTTTCGGGACCTCAGCCCGCGCCCTTCCCGATGCAGAGCCTTACACCCAACCGGGGGCTCGGGGCGACGTGCGAGCCGCTAAACGAGATAATAGCAAATAAAACTTTACGAGTCTATTCCTATAGCCCCACACAATGCAGACTAATCAACGTCTCGTCTGTCGCTCGGGGATGAGCTGCGAGGCATGTGGCGCTCAGGCTGGCTCTCCGTTTCTCTCTCATCATTTTTCTATTTTCTTTTGAAACGCTAGACACTTATTAAAGCATTTTTAAATAATCAAAATATTTGCTGATGAGTATTTATTTTGACAAGGGTTTTGGTTTGGCTTTCGACTTCCCGTTCAACTATATAGACTGCAGTATTAATTTACTATAAAACCAAATGTGGTTGAGATTATTCAGCCTCGGCTCTGGACTTCAGTCAGTCAGGAGAAGCTTCCCTGCTAGATGAAATGAACAGTCACAAGCACATCTCTTTCCGTTTTCCGGCATGCTCCGCCGTGTGTTCCTCAGAGCCAAAGGAAGCTGCGCGTTGCTCGAGAGGAAAAACGTCCCGCCAACAGATACATCCCACCGTCCTATCCAGAAAACAAGGACACACGCAGCCCCGTGGTGTCCCCATCCCCGCCGTATTTAAAGCACAGCGGCCAAGCGGGCGCTGCACGTCGAGGATCAGAAAAAGCCACGAATTGGGATGGGGGAAGACCCGGCACCCGGCTGCTCCCCCCCGGCGAGCAGCCGGGAGTCGCCCCTTCACTCCCCGGACGTTCGAAACCCGGCCCACTCCCGGCTTTGGACAACCGCCACCCGGCAAGGCTTCGTCTTTCCTCCAGGCCTGGACGCTCGTTTCTGTTCTTTAAAGGGCTGTCGGCGAGCGGGTCGCGACGAAGGGGCCGGGGCCGGGGCCAGGGCCAGGAGAAGACCCCGTGTAACTGTAGCTGCCCGCTTTCCCGCTGCCGGGCGGACCGGGTCCCGGCCGTCCTTCCAGGAACCAGCACATGTACGATTTCCCCTGTTTCCTCGTCGCTGGCAGGAGACAGCGGCAGCGGTCTCACTCCGACGTCCGCTGGCCCCGGCTCACCGTCGGGATGGGGTCGGGCTTCTCTCGGCGGTGCCGGCTCCCTTCGAGAGAACGAGGTCAACACCGAAAGAGCCCCCTTTTAGGTTTCCTGCCCTTTAGGGACATCTGCAGTAGGTTGCTTTCTCCTGCAAAGTTGTTTTACCACAACACCTCGGGGTTTTTTTGGTTTTTTGGGGTTTTTTTTTTTTTTTTTGGTTGATTGGCTGGTTGGTCTGGGGGTCTTGTTTGTTTTACAACCTTGCACATATTTTTCTCAGAGCTTTTTTATTATTTTAATTAATTAATTAATTAAGTATTTATTTATTTCCTAATGATGAAGGAATAGGCCGAGGCCTAAACCGTGCGCTGATTTATGTGCTGTCACTCCTTGCCGCTCACTCTTGCCTGTACTGATGGAAGGTGTTTTCCATCACCTTGAGAAGGGCGGTGGCTCACGTCTTCAGCCCACTGCTGAAAGCAGCCTAGCACGCCAGTAAACACCCTGGCACTGTCCTTAGGCCGAGGTGTGCAGCGTGAAGGTGTCCACTATTTCAGAACAGAATTCCCCTCCCTGTTTACTCTCGCGGGACCAACACACGCAAATACCCAGATATTTAGAGATTTTACTGGAAAAATAAGTGTGTGTATGACGTAAAAGCTTTCCAGTACCAAACTGCTGCCCACTCTACTTTCCCCGTTTAAACTTTTCACAAAATGTTTTTTTTCCTCGGGGAGGAGGGTATCCCTGGATTAGCACTGCCCCTTGGGATAAGAAGCCCTTTCCACCCAGGACTTTTAGTGCTCTGAGGTACCCTCAGAAAGCAGTCCTGTCCTCCTCGAGGGGAAGAGGAGATGTCCCCTCGGCCGTGCCATTGCTCCTGCCCTGAGCAGGCCCTCTCTGTCCCCACCAGCCGGGCACGGCGCACCGGGAACGGGGCCGGGGGCGTGAGGGAGCCGCAGCCATCAAAACCCTCTTTATTGCTTTAATGACCTACGGCCCATTTTCTTTCCCTGAATGACCCAGTCAGACCTACTCCGTTTGAAGCAGTCGCTGTACAGCCTGACCGCAGGCCAAGCGCGAGTCCTGCGAGAGGAAGTTTAACAATGAGTTTCGGGGAAATGTGTGTATTCTTCTCTGGAAATGCGCTCCTGGTCAGAAAACAGGGCATCCCTCACGCAGCAGCTCTGTTTCCGGGCATCTCTGCTTCTTTTGGAGCGAGGAACTATCACTTTCACTTCCATCAGCAACGCCAAATCGGGAAAATGAGGTGGCACCTGCACAGGCTCACGCATAATCGCGACAGTTGGATGCCGCCTGACCGGCAGACACGTTATTTCTGACAGTCCAGTCTTTTCGGAGTCCAGAAGCGTGGCACGGTTGCGTGAAGATACCGGGCTGGCTTTCCAGCGGTTAGGGAAGCTCAGCCGCTCCCGCCTGCACTGCCAGCCCCGCACCGACGGCAGTGCGGGGGGTCTGTGCGTGGACGGGGAGGGCCCCCGTCCCGCCAGGCCACGCCGAGGGGACAAACACCCGGCCACGACAGCTTTTCCGTGCCGCCGCACAGCGTGTTGCGGGCCGGGGGGACTCTCCAGGAGCGATTTGGGAGGCCCGGCACACCTCCCACGCCGGGGCGGGGGCGCCGTGGGCACGGGGCCGCCCACGGGGGAAGGTCGAGGGGAAAGAGACGCAAAGCCGCTTGGCGCTGAGAATAGCAATTCCGCGGCGGTGCGGGGAGGCTCCCTGAGGAGTTTTCGGGGAGCAGCGGTGAGTTTCAGAGGGGAGCCGAGGCGCCGGTGCCAGGCTGTCCCTCGCCGCCGGCGCAGAAGGGCGAGGAGGGGAGCGCGGCCCCCGCGGGGAGGCGGTGGCGGCGGGGATACCCGCACCCCTGGACTGTCAGGACAGCCCTGCAGGACCGGAACTTCGAGTGGGAGCACCTGCACTGTGGCCGTCCCGCCGGGAGGCCCCGCACCTTGGCCAGCAAAGCTGTTTGGAAACTGGTGCGGGGGAAGGAAAAAAAAAAAAAAAGAAAAGAAAAAAAAGAAAAAGCAGCAAAACCCAAACAACCCCAAATCTACCGCAACACCAGGATGCGAAATGAGGACTAGGCAAGAGGAAGGGCGGGCGGGCGCCGCTGCCTGCCGCGCACGGAGGCTGCGGGCCCACGCAGCAGCCGGCGGCCACCGCCACCCTCCCGGGCGGCCCCGCATCCGTCGCCCGCCGGGCTCGTACCTGCCGGCCGGCTCCGCGGGACCCCCACGGGTGGGCCGATCCCACCCTCCTCAGCCCCGCTCGCCGCGGGCACGGGGCTTCGGCGGCCGGGCGCCGCCGTGGGGCAGGGCGGGCAGGCGTGGGCTCCGGTGGGCAGGCGTGGGAGCAGGCGGGGAGCTCCCACCGCACCGCCGGCAGCGGGCCCGGCGCACTTGCCGCGGTTTCTGCGCGGTCTCGCGGGGCGAACGGCGTTAGAAAATAAAATACCCCGGGCCAATAAATTCCCCCAGCGCGACGCGGAGTAGGCTTCCCACTTTAGAAGCTCTCCGCGTGTAAAGAGGTATTTGGGTTGTCTCCGAAATAATAAATCCCAACAGCAGACAATAAAATTTACTATCACAGGAGTAACAGAAGCCTAAAATATTCCGAACATGTTCCTTGAACAAATAACATAATCCCTGGCACACTGAAACACATGGTTTGCTTCAAACATGTTTCATTTTGTCATCGCATTGAGAGTACAGTATTTCTCTTTGGGTGCAAGAGTGATTGATATCTTTGGAAGAATTGTTTGCAAGAACATGAAAGTTGCCAAAGCAAACACGTTGGAGGGAAGTGTGCAGAAGGGGGAGCAGAAGTATTTGGAGTAGATCTGGGTTTGGGGAGTTCACACAGAGGTGAGACAGCTAGAAGTAGAACAAATAAAAACATTCTGCACACTTCATCTAAATAAATTATATACAAAAATTGCCCTTTTGTAGCCGGCAACAGCACAGTTACCACGCTTCCCTCATGCCCCTATAGAATGTGGGCTGGAAGCCAACTTTCTTCAGCTAATGATTTGTAACTTTTGCTCCACTTGAATGAATCTATTAATATTTAGATCTCTCGAATCTGCTCCGTACGAGCTGTCAGCATTGTTAAACAAAATAATCTATTTACCTTCTGTTGTACGTGTCCAGCAGTGGCTTGCGTGGCTCGATGATGTACATTAATAGGTTTTTCTTACGCTCCACTGCACCGGCCAAAGGCAAAACTTCACATATTTTGATCTTTCTTTTTAAAAAATAATGTTTGACAAAACTCATTAGGTCGCGCAAACTTTGGGGTGTTAATTTAATAACTTCCATTCCTGAAGGACANCCCACTAACCAGTCACTTTCTAGCCTGCTCCTATCCGGAGCACCCGGTGGGAGGGAGGGGGGAAAGAAAAGAAAAAAAAAAGCCCACAGCTCCCTACATCTCGGAGAGTTGCCGCTTCCCCCGGGATGAAATTCCCCGGCTGCGGGGCGGCTCTGACCCCGTGCCCCCCGTGTGCGGGATTTTCATCGAGGACTGGGTTTCAGAAAGGCTTAACCTGCCTTTCCCTCCCGCTCCTAAAACTTTCAATCCTCCGTCTCTTGCCTTCCTGCACGGTCCGGAGTGAACGGCACGACTACGCAAGGAACCTCCGGGATAAGGGCATGGCCAGGACTCGCAGGAGAAGAGGAGCGAAGCGGTGCCGGGACACAGGTTTCAGCTAAACCTCCCGAACCGGAGGTCTGACCCCTGTATTCATGTAACGTGCAGAAACNCACATATTTTGATCTTTCTTTTTAAAAAATAATGTTTGACAAAACTCATTAGGTCGCGCAAACTTTGGGGTGTTAATTTAATAACTTCCATTCCTGAAGGACAAATATTTATTTTAATTCCCCTTTTATCTCTTTCTGCCATCAACATCTGGAGAAAGTCCTTGCTCTGGCTGGCTGAGATAGCCAGATCACAAGGATACTTTGGCAGGGCATGGCGAGGGGTGCCGTGTTTTCAGACACGTATTTCCGAAGCAAAACCACTCGTGTGGGCAGATGTCCGTCCCTCCGAAACTCCCCTTCGTAAAGCCCCTGACCCTCCGCGCCCACTTTCACCGCGGCAGCCNCCCACAGCTCCCTACATCTCGGAGAGTTGCCGCTTCCCCCGGGATGAAATTCCCCGGCTGCGGGGCGGCTCTGACCCCGTGCCCCCCGTGTGCGGGATTTTCATCGAGGACTGGGTTTCAGAAAGGCTTAACCTGCCTTTCCCTCCCGCTCCTAAAACTTTCAATCCTCCGTCTCTTGCCTTCCTGCACGGTCCGGAGTGAACGGCACGACTACGCAAGGAACCTCCGGGATAAGGGCATGGCCAGGACTCGCAGGAGAAGAGGAGCGAAGCGGTGCCGGGACACAGGTTTCAGCTAAACCTCCCGAACCGGAGGTCTGACCCCTGTATTCATGTAACGTGCAGAAACTCCTCATTCGGGTATTAAATAAATAAATAAATAAATGAATCACAGTGCTAACAAGGAAACTTGCCGTATAATGCCCACGAGGAAAACAATGTAAATATAAAGCATGTAAATTGTAGACAAACAGCTCAGCCACCTGCTTATCGCAACGGGCTACCAGGCACACGGCTGCAGCTACCCCTTGGTCTGGTACCCTCAGCCCTTATCTACTTGTTTTCCAAAAGAGGGAGGAGGTCACCAGCATCAGGGATTCCCCTGGGGCTCCAGAAATGTAGATACTGGCGCTGGTAAGATCCTGCACTCTCTAAAGTTAAGAAAACTTTAAAACTGGGTAAAACCCCAGCAAATTCTCAACTACCTCTCGCGCTGTCCTTTGTTCCTTGCAGGCCGGGCACACTCTCCTGACTGTCTCTTGGGCACCTCCGGAGCTGGTTCCGTGGTGAAGAGCCCCAGAAGCTGTCCATGCTGGAGGGGTGCGGGCAGGGGCACAGCCCACGAGCAGAGACAACCGACAAACTCGCCTTTTGGGAAGGGGTGGCCTCCCTCCTTACGTTCTCAGCGGCCCGGCCCGGCAGCCGGGAGAAAGTCTCCTGCCCTCCCCCGGTGGCCAAACCCGCCTCCCTGGCATGGGGCGGGGGGGGGGGGGGTCTGCCCTCCCTCTCGCTCCCTGAGGTGGGCCCTGTGGGTGCCTCTCGCCCCGCGGACCTCAGCGGAGCAGGGGTGAGATCCTCCGGGAGCTTTTAATGGAGAGATGCTCTCTCTGCAGCCGAGCAGATCTGTCCTCCGGGCTGTACTTGCTTCTGAAGGGGGAAAAAAAAAAAAAAAAGGGGGAAAAAAAAAAAGGAGGAAGTAGATTCTATATCCCTCCGGGAAATATTTGATCGGTTTTGTCCTTCGGACTCGTCCTGTTGAGTTCACTGTGATACACGGTGCACAGGCCCCCGCCTGCCCGAGGGCAGAGGACAGCGCGCCTGGAATAGCGCGGCAAACGTGGGATACGGCAGGGGCTGCCCGGCTTCCCACCTGCCTGCTCACCTGGGGCAAAGGGGAGCACACCGAGCAGACCCTGACAGTCCTGCCCCCGTCCCCTCCCCAGCAGTGTCTCTGGGGAAAGTGACCTTGGAGGCTTGGAAGAAAAGGAACGATGCCACCGGTTTTTCCATGCTTGCCACTCCCGTAGGTCTTTCTCCCACGAGATCGCACCCGCCAGCGGCTCAAAGGGGCCTCTCCTGGTGGACGGCAAGGAGAATGGGATGCCGATACCTTCCCCTGGCAATTATAATTGTTTCTCCTGAAGGGCCCAACGGGTCCTTCTAAAAAAACAAACAAACAAACAAAAAAAAAACCACACACCCCCCCCAAACAAAAAACAACAACAACAACAACCTGCCACCCCCACTTTACCCCGCTCTCCTGATACGTGGTGCGCTGCAACCTCCAAAGACCCCGGGGAGAAATCCGCACCGCTAGCCCCCTCGCCCTTCCCTCTGTGGCGCGGAGGGGGCCGCAGGCGCCCCCGCGCTCTTGTTTGCGGGCACAAGGCGGGTGCGGCCCCCCGGCTGAGCGCCGTTTCGGCACCGGCTGTCGGGGGCTCGTCGCCTGCCAAGTCAGGAGTGCGAGCTCTTTTCAGGCACTTTTGGTCATATCTAGCCTGTAAATTAAAGCATCTGGGTGTAGCAGGCTGCCGTTAATGAAGAGAACGTTTTCCTCCTCCCTTCCCCCGCTAGCACCAGTCTTTTATTCGCCTTTATGAAGACAAAATTCCCTCTGTCGCACGGGAAGAAGCGGTGCCGCAGATTTACGAGGTGTTCAGTCACCGCAGTGCTCCGCTGGGGCTGTGTTCCTCCCCTCCGCACCCCTCCCCGGCTCCCCCCAGGAGCGGGGCGCCCCGACGGCTGCCCGCGTCCCCGCGCACATCCCGGGGGTCGTGCGGGACACGCGTCCCTGAGCTGCTCCGGGGTGTGTGTGCGCGTTGGGGTGCAGGGGTGCGTGTGTGTGTGTGTGCGCCCAGCTCCGAGACGGAGCCACCAGCGCACTCCGGGGAGAGATTTCCAGCCGCCGCTCCCTCACCCCGCCCGGCGGCCCGGTGGAAGCCGCCGCTCCTCCTGGGCTTCCCGCAGGCAGCGTTTTGGGGGTAGGAACGGCCCCCCCCGCCCCGTGGCGGTTGACCATCCCCTGCCCGACCTCCGCCCCTATGTTACCCCGCCGGTGGCTCCCGAGGCAGGCCAGCGCGGCACGGCGCGGCACAGCGGGGAGGGCAGCGAGGCCAGGCGGGGAGACGGGCTCCGCACCTGCGCACGCACCGCGGCCGCGGGGACTCCGGGCGAGGGGAGGGGGTCGACGGCCTTTTCCCCTTCCCCGAGCTCCCTTCCTGGCTAGCAGCAGGCAGCAGAGCAGGAGCTGGGGAGCCCAGTCCAGACCCCCCTCCCATGTCGCTCCACCCGGGTCGGGAGCATCCCGGCTGCTGAGAAGCGCCGAGGACGGAGAGACTGGGCCTGCGAGGCCAGGGAAGACTTCGGCCTAGGGCCATTTTTCTGCCCTCCGTTTTCATAGCTGCGTTATCTCTCTCTCCCCCCCCCCCCCCCGTTTGTTTTTTTTTTTTTTTTTCTTTCCCCCTCTCTCTTTCTCTTTTCGAGGTGGGGGCGGGGTGGTGGAGGAGAGAAGTAATTCTGCTGAACAGAAAAGCCAGGCCCGGGAAGGAGTTTCTTTTGACTGCTCAGGGTGATCTATCCAGGCCCTCTAATTAGGGAAGGATCCAGGGTGGCATTAGTTTCCAAACATTTTAATCGAGCTTTAAGCAGAGCTCTTTTCAATGGCAGGAGATAAATGTAGCAACTGTTACCGTCCCCTTGAATGGCCACCTCCCATGGCGGGCATTCAGCCTTCCTTTCACAAGCCCTAAGCAGTTTAGTCTATGGACCCAGCAACACTCCACATATCTTCTAATTAGTCTAATTAGAAAGGTGGATTGATAGATGCAAGGAAGACAGAGTTAAGTTAGGAAGATGCTCAATGCTGCCAATCTGCGCCGGGGAGCGGCTTGTTCTCTGTGGGAGGAAAAAGAAATAAAGGGAAAGGAGAAAAAAAAAAAAAAAGAGGGGGGAAAAAAAAAAGGAGAAAAGAAGAAAGAAAGAAGGAGAATCCCGGAGCCTAACACGAAGCACAAGTCCCGAGGAATCCGAGGGGCAGGAGTTGCTGTCTCTTAATTAATGGGGACACACAATCGAGGTGCCTTTCCTGGCCGGGTTTTTCCCCCAGTGGGTTTGGCCATTTTCCGTCCAGGGCTGGAAGGGCTCCCGGCTGCGCGGCACAGCCCCGGGCCGGGCCGCTCCGTCGGGGCACCGCTCCGGCCGCTGCCGGGACGCGGGGCCCGCGATCACACACGCGTGAGGGAGAAGGAAGAGAAAGGGGAAGGTGCCGAGAAGCAGCTTGCTTCCCGGGTCCCCACCTCGGCCTGTTGCCCCCCCAGGCTCTGGCCGGGGAGCCGGGACCCGCGGAGCCCCCGTCGAGGCTGCGTTTGTGCGGAGACGCGTGATAGGGGTCTGGTCGGGGTGCAGGGGCAGGCGGGGGTCTGAGGAGGGTCTCCGCCCTGCATTCCAGCCCACCACCGCCTCCTCGCAGGGAGGAAGGTGAGGAGGGAAGCAGCGCGGGTGGTTTGAGGAAGGCTGAACCTTTAATTGGGCGATAAATCAGGGAGAGGAGCATGGGGCAGTGCGCGCAGGTGTCAAAACAGAGGAAAAGCCGGTCGGCCAGCACGGCAGGGCAGGGCCTCCTCGCCCCCTCCCCCGCTAATGTCACCCTGGTAAGTCTGCAGACGGGACGGGGAGGGGAGCGGGGGGACAATGCAGGGCGGGCGGACCGCGAGTCCCTCCGGGCCACGGGGAGGGGGGAACCGAGCCGCGCCTGGGGTCCTCTCCTCGCCACGGCCCGGGCGGGCGTGGGCTTCCCCCTCCACTTTCTTCCGCCAGGCCGGCACAAAAGCCCGCGGGAGAAGCATGGCGGAGGGGAAGGCCCCCACCTTTCATTTAGGCACCCTGAGACAACTGAGCCCCGACTCCCCACCCCGCCCGCTCTCCTTGCTCCTTGCCCCTCTACCTGCCTTTCCCCGCACTTGCTCGCTCTCTGGCAGATTGCGATTAAGGACGGAATTGTGAGCCATTTCAAATTCAATACTTCGCTCGGGAAAAGGGGTGGTGGGGGGCGGAATTAAGGCCCAGCCTGTCAAAGTCCCTAATCAAATTGCTGGCGAAAGGAGAATCGTAGACAAAAGGAAACAATGGAAGTCTCGTTAGATCATTTTTCTGGACATTGTTTATGGTCTGGAAGGGATCAATCGTTTCAAAATGTTACCAGTAAAAATGATCCTGTGTGGAATGCAGCTAATCCTTTTAGGTTCCTGTCAACTGTTTCCACCCAAGGAATCCGATTTTTCAAATCAAAGGTGCAGAACTCAATTGCCGAGGGATTTATANCAGGGCCACGGGTTGTCCGTGTCGGGGCCGGTTAACCAACCCCGGGCGCTCCCTCGACGGCAGCTACGGTCTGCTCTGCTGGCTGCCCAGCGCAGCCGGGGCAGGGCGGCAGCGTACCTGTGGGCGGGGGGCGGCACGGAGCCGCCGGTCCGTCCCCCCCAGCCGGGCTCCCCGCGGCGGCCCCTGCTCTGCCCCGGCGCGGGGCTTTGCGCCGCTCACCCGGGAGAACCGCGCCGTCTCGCAGCCGCGGCCGCAGCTCCGGGGCTGGGTTCAAAAGCTCTTGTGGGAGCGCTGGGGTAGGCTTGCCCGCGTGTTAGCAAGTTGTTGCGGGCTTCCTCTGGGTGGGGAGGAGGCTGGAGGGGAAGGAAGCCGGATTAGCAGCAGAGACATCCACGTCATTTGCCGGTAGCTCCCGCTCCGGTGCGCGGGCCGGGGATCCGCTGCACGGGCGGACGGGACCGGGTTCTCCCCCGAAAAACGCGTCCCGGTCGGCAGATGTCTGAACACCCGGGGAAGAGCCATCGAGAGGGGAGTCGTGCTGAAAGCGATCTAAAGAGGTTAATTTCCAGAGAAGGGCCGCCCTTTGGCTTCTCGAACAGAAGCAGGAGGCAGGGCGGGGGAGGTCTGCGGTTCGGCGTTAGCGGGGCCGCCGGCTGCCCAGCGCTTGCGGGACAGCAGGAGGACACACACCCGTGTGCGCTGCCCCACACGCTGGGCCGCCTGCACCGGGAAAAACAAGTTAAGAACTTCCAGGAAGGCGGGGAGGATGTTTGACAGAACCCACCGAGCTGCCCCAGGCGGGACTTTCTGCAGAGGCAGGCAGGCTGGAATGAGCAGTATAAATTATTTTCCACGGTCCGTCCGTAATTTCCGACCCCCTCCACTTCAAGCCAGTCACCTGACATACCCCTCCTCGCTCTGCTTGGACAATTTTTTTAACCAATGGTTCCTTTAATCGTGAACTATGTCTGCGAAGAGACTGTTTTCCTTTACCCCTCCCTTCGTGCAGCCGACAGGTGGAATTTCACTCTATACACCTATATTATAAAGCTATCCGTTTCGTCTAGCGGTTGCTAAATAAGCAGATGTGACAGTGTTTATGTTACGAAAAGAAAACCCAAGGAAGACACCTAATTTTTCTTGATTGTGTGTATTTAATGTATTTCGTGTATACAGGTGTGCATGGGCTCGCCCGTAATGAAAGCTGAGAAGCAGACCTACGTCCACCCGTGGCAGGAAGAGCCGTATTCCCGGGTTTTATAAGGATTTTCCAAAGCGTGGGCATTTGCCGGAGCGACCACCGCAGTGCTACAGATGCTCGGGCGCGAGTCGGTGGCAGCACGGGGTCCTGGGCACACACGCCTGAACGTACACTCGCGTTTCGAAGCACGCAGATGGTTTTCTGTTGCGCGGAGGGGAGAAAAACACCGTCGGATTAGCCGTGGATAAGGCTTTCCCAGTCTCAGACATCGAATTAATGCAACAACTGAAATCTCTATTTATCCTTTTGCTTCCAACATAAATTGTATAATTTATCATCTAAATATGGGGCCCCGCAGACTTCTGCATGCCGTTTTGCTCCATCAACGAAAGGGAAACTTAGAATCAATTCAACAGGTCTCTTGTGGTTTGGAGAAAGGGCAAGTTTAATTATTTTGATTCAAAAAAACAACACAACTTTCCCTTCGAATTCAGCTCAGTGATATCATTTCTGAAATTGGCTAGGCACTGCACTAAAAAAAAAAAAAAAAAAAAAAAAANAAAAAAAAAAAAAAAAAAAAAGATCTTTCAGTCCAGTCCATAATTTTTTCTACTTTTTGGGCACTCCGCAGCCTAGCCGGTAGTCTCTCCTCCAAGGCGCAGACCACAACGGGAGCTCCTCGGCCCCTCGGCGCGGCAGCCCGCGGAGCCGGAGCCCTGCACTGAAGGCATCCCTTCGTACGAAGCGCGTTTTCCGCGGGGTTCCTGCGGTGATTCCCGCCCAGCCGCCTGGTGCTTCCCCGCTCCTACGGGCGGGCTGGGCGCGGAGCACCGCCGCGGCCGCGGAGGCTCTGCCCCGCTGCGCAGCCGCGCACAGCCCGCGGTGTCACCCGCGCTGCAGCCGCCGGGAGGGCCACGAGTTTTGCCGCGGGGCTCCCTGCGGCCCCCCCCAGCCCCCCTTTGCCCTTCTCCTCTTTTGGGTCGCGCCGGGAGCTGCGCGGCCGGCCGGGCCGGGCGGCGGGGAGGGGGGCCGGTGGGGCTGCGGGGCCGGTAGCCCGCAGCAGCCCTCCGGGCGGGCACCAGCGGCGGGGCGCGGCGGTCTTCTGCAAGAGATAAACCGGAACAAGGGGTTCACCGATGTGGGGCTCGCCTGCAGGTCTCCGCCTCGCCCCTTCCACCCAAATCGACGGCCACCCATCTGTGCAGAGAGGCAACGAGCAAATTTCCCGCCGGAGCATGGATCCCAAAGCAGCTTGCTACCATCGGGACTGCCATTTTCCTGCCCCCGCGTACACAGACACACGGTTATGCCCGAATCTTTCCTCCGCGTCTCAGTCGTGCTCTGCAGAGTGGGAAGGGAAGGGGCAGCGAGCAGAGACCCCACGGCGGCGGCTCGACCTGGCTCCCACGGCGGGGGGTTGCGGCGGGGAAAGGACTTACGGAGAAGGGTGGAGAAGCCCTGCAGTCACCTGAGGCCGGTCACCGGGTGCGGGGCGCCGGTGGGCGAGGGGACACCTACCTGCTGGGGAGGCGCCCAGCTGCGGCGGGCAGACGGCGGCCGGTCCCCGGGTCTCGCCGGTGTGCGCGGCCCGGCCCGGCGCCCCGCCGAAGGGAGAGCGGGAGAAACGTCGCTGCGGATGGCGGAGCCGCCGGTAACAAGCTGAAAAACGCGTCTGCTTTGGTTAGCAAGTCCCAGCGCAGGCAGCGTTTGGCCACCATCACAATTTCCATGATTTCTGTCAAATACAATATTATCAGAGACTACTGAAGTACTTACTGTAAGTAATGAGGGAAAGTATTACATACGGAGCGGAGCCTCCGGGCCGTGCCAAGGGACCATTAAACCAGATCCACTTTCCAGCAGATCCCCCGCACAGGCCTCAGCCTCGGAGAGGGCGACCGTGCGCTCTGCCCTCGCCAGCAGAGCTGCAGAAAAGAGGGCAGCTGAGAGCAGGTGAGGCCCTCGCCCCCCTACCCGCCTTCCTTTCACCCTCCGGAGCTGGGGACAGGCCTGGCCCTGGGGACTTTAAACCAGCCTGGAAGGACGGGGTGCACCAGCCGACACCCCGCCGCCCGCAGGGGTGCCTCTCGCCGCCCCCCAGGAAAATAACCATGAGCGAGCGTATGGCCAGAAGGAGCTGCGGATGGAAGAGGTTTGGGAGGAGACCAGCTTCGAGGCCGGGGAGCCGCGCACGGGGGCCCCGAGGCTCGGCCGGACCCCCGGGCTGCACCGCCCGCCGCAGCTCACGCCGGTGCCGGCGGAGCCGGTGGGGTGTCCGGACCCTCCGCGCAAGGCGGGGGGAGCGCTCCGGCGGGAAGGGCGCAGCGTGTGGACGTGCAAACTAATCAGCTTCGAAACGGGGGAGGGAAGAGGAAACTTCTGTTACAGGGGATGTGGGAAGGGACCTAACACAGTCCTGCTTGAGAGAAATGTTATACAAGATGCTTGAAAAAAAAAAAAAATTAAAAAAACGTAATTAAAAATTTATAAATCACCCAACAGAAACAAAGAAATATGTGGAAGGAAACGTTTCGGGATAGAGACACTGTGTGTGGCATAGAAAGCGATTGAATACATAAGGGCTTCATTAAATTCCCAATAGATAACATTTGGCTAAATCTATCCCTAGATTAAAACTCTGCATAATAGCACCATAAACTAAAAAGTTTCTTTTTGTGTGGTCCTTCTGGAGGAACTGATTGAAACATTAGCCCCCTTATAGAGCAATCCCCTCCCAATTCAGCTCCAGTAATTCGTCTCTCAGCCCTACGGGGATATGATGAGAAAAGGAGACGGGTTAATGAATCCACACTTTGTAACTGGGAGGAGGAGAAGGAGGCGACACCATCCTGTTTGTCCCACCAGCTTGTTTATTAGGGGCCAACCTATTTTGGAGGAATTGTTCGTCCGGGCTCCGTCCCTGCGAGGACTACACGTCCCCTCTGTTCGCCTTGAAAGCCGGGGCGGGGGGTGGGGGCACGGCGGGCCATTTGCATGCGAATGGGGCGCTGCGGCCCGGCGGTGCTGTGAGCCCCTCAAAGGCCTGCGGGGCCGGCGCCTTTTCTGCCGGCACCTGCTCCGCCGCCGCCGCCGCCGCCATCCACCGCGCAGCGCAGCGCAACGCAGCGCAGCGCAACGCAGCGCAGCGCAACGGCGGGGGGAAGCGGGACCGGCGGGCCCCGGGGCCAAGGCCGGGCGGTTTCTCCGCCGACTCGGAGAAAACGAGAGAAGGGATCTTCCCCCAGCAGCACAGACCCCTTCCCCGACCCCTTTCCTCGGCACTTAAGGAAAGAAGAATAAATTTAAAAAAAATTAGAGCTGCACCACGTATTGCAACTCGCTCATTCCAGCTTCCCTACCAACTCCCAGGTGAAGGCCCTGTTCTCGCAGGATGCAGGCGACCGGCATAAAGCGTGGAAGGAACAAGTGGCCGAGCAGTTTCCTTGCCACATAGACCTCTGTCCACGGTTTTTCTCTGAAGAGACCGCAGGGAAGGGCGGCGGGCACGCTCGGACCCCGCTGCCTGCCGAGCCGGGCCGGGCTCCGCGCAGGGGAGGTCGCCGGGCTCCCCAGGGTTTGCCGCGGGGAAGCCAAGGGAAACAAATCCCGGGTCGTCGGAACCTGCTTTTCCCGTCTAACTGCGCGGGCACCGCGCAAGGACTCACATGGCCACTCGCCCTGGGCCGCTGCTCCGGCAGCCACCAGCCGGACCGACCGCCAGCAGCATCCCTCCTCGGGGAGCCCCCTCCCGCCGCGCTCACGGCTGCAGCCGCCCTCTCCCCCGAAAAACCTTCCCCTGCTTCATTTTAGCCGCATGTCCGGTGGGGGGGGGGGGCGGGGAGGGAGCCTGNGGGGGCGGGGAGGGAGCCTGGACCGGCGCGGCGGCCCGGCGTATCCCGCCCCCCCGCGCCCCGGCCGGGCCCGGGGAAAGGGAATTAATCGGTCCCTCGTGAAAAGGACGCGTTCTCCCCGGAGGGTACGTACGTGCTGCCTCTGGGACCTTTCCCCTTTAGTTTTAGAAATTAAACGGGACCCCGCTTCCTTGTCCTCGAAGGGACCCTGGATACCCAAAGAGGCCCTCCAGCTGCAGACTGTAAATGGAGCCCAGCAGAGATCTTACGTCCAGTCTTCCCCGCTTATTGAAAAACGTTAATTTAACCCTGCACTGCTACAAAAAAAACAGAAGACCATCACTCTTCTATCCGCGAGAATACTCAAAACCAAGGCGATGAGGTACTTCGATATGTATAAACGTGCGACCGCACAACCTTCCCCTCCTCGCTCCGAAGAGTACTAAAAGGCATCCCTCCTTTCCCCCACCCACCTTTTTTTACGAAAATTCGCGTAATTTATCTCTGAATCTACTAAACTGTTATAAATACAGTCGTACTTGAAAAGCGCCTCCCTGATTGGAAAAACGCGTGTTCCTAGTGCACAACAAGCAACCACATGCCTACTCTTAAAACCTACGATTCTCTTTTCATGCCTAAACTCCGAATATTTGAGGCGGGCTTTTTGGTTAAAAAATAATTTAGTCTATGAAATATATATCTATCGGCCTTACGCGGGTTAAGGCGAGCGTTCAGAATCAGAAAAGCTGCTTTCGCGGTTTGTTTCGTACACTTACATATCCTTACTTCAACAGCTCGTTCACTTAATCAGCTCATCGCATGAGGATATTCCAACGCTCATTTTATATTATATGTATTGAAAAGTAGAAACACATGTCCCTATTATCGTCACAGAAACATAAGTGTCTAGGACAAATCTCTCTGAAGTTTAGTACGTGCCCCTTATTAGTAGTATTTTCCTTTGGGCCTCTTGGAAACCAAACTGTGATGCAGTTCTGATTTAGAACACACCAAAAGTATAAAAATAGTTTTAAACCGGATTTTTAATCAATCCCCTGATTGGTGCCTTACAGAACCGGGCTTTACTCCCACGAGAGACACCTCTATTTCTATTTACTTCCTCTTTTGTCCTTGCTTTCCCCCCCCGCCCCCGTCCATTCTCTGGTAGGGTTAACAATGGTTTGACTGCAAAGATCATATTCTGATCTTCTTCGCGGTCAAATTCAGACATAATAAATTTCAAGCTATAAAATTCCTTGGCTATTGTGCTATTAATCCCGAAGGAAAAAAAAAAAATCAATGTCCCAAAGAAGGAAGACGTATTAAGGAGGGAAGAGTCCGAAGCCAATTGTTTGGCTGGGCTCCTTTGGTCTTTGGGTTTGTTCTCGGTTTTTCTTTTCTTTTCTCTCTTTTTTTTTTTTTTTTGAAAATTAAAAATTTTATTTTTGAAAATGTGTAAAAATTTTACATTAAAATGGTACAATAATACTTGCCAGTAATTTTTTAACAATATTCCTTGTAAAGAATACGCATAAAGTACAAAATAAAAAACTCCGTAAGTCTATTATAATACAAAACACAGGTTAAAATAAGAAATGATAATCTTGACTTTCTTCTGTGTAAACATGTTAATCTTTTCTTTTTTTTATAAAAGTACATGAGACAAGTGTACTAAAATGAAAAATTATTGCTTTGCTGTCCTCCCTCAAGCCTTTTTTTTATTTTCCTGTACATTACTGTTTTCAAGCTCCTAGACCTGAGAATCTCTGAACTTTAACGGTTTAGAGACGTTATTTATCACCTTTTTTTGCTTGTTTGTTTTGTTTTTGCCTTTTTTTTTTTTTTTTCTTTTGATTAAGGAGTAAGGAGTAACTTTCCAACAGCGTGACCGCCTGCCCGTGCAGCATCTAGACCCGGCTTTGCATAAATACCGCGGCGGACGCTCCCCGAGCCCCACCGCGCGATCCCCGTGCAAAAGCCCGCAGCCTGTCCGGGCGGCGTCCGCCGAGCATCCGAGCGGCGGAGCAAGGCGACAGATCCCCAGGTCCTACCTTCGGAAAGACTGCCAAACCCTTAACAGTTAGAGATCCGGGCCGCGAAGCCGGGGGCGGCGGGCAGGGCGGCGGCGGGGGCCAGGCCGC